>OZ010795.1:32281373-32636373 GCA_963932465.1 Maratus speciosus
TTCATAAATTCGTTTCCTTAGGATTTTATATATATAGGGTAGATATATGTTACTATGGTTAAATTTAAGGAATTACCATATAATTACTCGATAAAGGAATGTATTTGATTTATTGTAAATAGTCTAAATTAAACTGTTATAAAATACTATTGAATGTGGGTTGAAACCGCATGTTTGAGCCATATTTCTGGCTTTCTAAAATGTAAAAATAAACTTTTATAATGTAATATGATAAAAAATACATTTCAGTTTATATTGAAAATTGTTTTCACATTGTATTTTACATTGTATTTCACATTTCGTAAGAAACATTTTACGTAGTATAGATATATGAACATAAAACTTATATTAAAATAACTTTTAAACTACACAGTGAATGAATTAATATTATTGAGACTATTAATCAATTATTATTAATTATTATTATTATTATTAATTATTATTATTGTTGTTAATTATTATTATTAATTATTATTATTATTATTAATTATTATTATTATTATTAATTATTATTATTATTATTAATTATTATTATTATTATTAATTATTATTAATGTTAATTAATTATTATTTTATAATAATTATGTGTATTTTCTATTTCGTTTTATTTTTCAATTTATTTTATTTCGTTCTTAGTACAGGCTGTACATAAATGAATATCCCAACTTTAAAGGGCCATTAAAAGAAAACAAAATGTACAACAATGATTTTCATCAGAAACAAAAAGTAATAGTTCAAAGTTTAAATCCTGCACAGTTATAAGTTTTCAATGTGAGTCCCTCCGGAAACAGAAATGATATCCAAGGGTACGATAACTCATCCCACACTTTTTTCAGCATGCCCGGTGTAACTCTAGCTGTATGTATAGATGTATTTAAAAAACAACAACAAGTAAAAAAAATGCGGCAAGCATAGATTATGGAACACTTTCCAAAACATTCAGAATTATACAATAAAACCTCACCATTAATTATGCTGAAATAGGATGTGTAATTCAACCATTAGTAAACGCACTAACCTTCTCGCTGCGTAAGTGTTTTATCAAAATAGCATCAAAATTGCGTACTTAATTCCTTCGCGTCTTTTAAAAATTCTTATTCTTTTGCCACCTGTTTTTCAAAACAAAAATTTTAGTCTGATTGAATCGAAAAAATGCTACGATTAGATAAGGCAAAATTTACAATAAAAAGTAACTGGTAGGAATGATCAAGGCGAGTTAATTAGACGGAGAAAATGCATCCCCGATGAAATCTCCGGTTGCGCAAATTTTGCTACTTTTATGTTGCCCGAGAAACTCTTGGGTTGTGCAGCGACAGGGTTAACACATTACAAAACCCAATTTCAGCCATCCTCATATACAGCCTCAAAATTATCCGAATTCTTTGAGCAGCTCTGTATATAATATACATAAATTTCTATCTATTAACTACAGTTAAATTTGGATAATTCGAAGTTGAAAGGACCAGAGAAAAGTTCCAAATATCCAAAAATTGGAATTATAAATATGCTCTTAAAAAGAAGAGACAAATAAAAAAGATTAATTCCACGATGAAAGATTTAACACACAAACTTTATATAAGAATAGTGCTACATTTGTTTTCATTAAATGAAACATTTTTTACTAACATAATTATATTCATTACTTTTAAGAATAAAGTCAGATATTTTTCATTGCTTTTTTGAATGCGCTCTTCGAATTATAGCATACCTTGCTAAAAATAAATTAGGGGAGCAAGCAAAAAAAGAGAAGAGAACAGTGCAAGACAGACATGTATTGGTATAAAATAAATAGTACACGCCTATCAATGCGAAATACAGAAAAAAAGACGCTAAAGTTTGTAAGGGAGCTTTTATTCTTTGAAAAGATAGAAAGAACAAAAGAACGTTAAATCACATTGTTCTGACATTTTTAAATCACATTTTCTCTAAACATAAGCTGAGCAATTTAATTTTACAACCTGAGACAGTGAAACAGACCTTTCTGCAAAATTCACTCCTTTTTCTAGTTTTTGACGTCATGAACTTTAATTTACATGTGTAGTTATTTCTATCTGTTTTCTAATACCCTTTAAATTATGGATGTTTTATTTTAAGTTACTTATCGGTGTAAATATTTTCTTAATTTTGTTAAAACCGTGTGCTCCCCTAATTGTTTTGATCAGTGCATGATACCAACCTATCAATTGTCACAAAAATTGAATCTTCTACATTCGACTGACCTTTAAAAAAGCGTGGAACTTCATGAATATGAACCATAAAATCTGGCAAATAAGACAGGGTCTTCTCTTGTATTTCCTTGTTCACTTCATCCGCAGACAATCCGTGCTCAGCTTTGTTGATCTCCACCAGTTGAGCAATTATGTCTGCATCAGTTGCCTCTCTTCACACTGTCACATTTTGGTCCGCGTTGACATAGTCCTCATACAAGATTTTACCAAGCAGGATTTTGTTTGGATCAGAAAATTCCTTTGAAATCGCCACATTGTGATATTCCAAACCATCGCCTTTCTATTTCTTAGAAAGACCGGTAAAATAAACTTAAAAAATATTTTGAACTTAGCTGAATTAAGTCTCAGGAATAATTTTTACCGTAAAATATTAGAGCAATCGTACGAAACGTTCGAATTATCTAATGTAAAATTCGAAATATCCACGATATTTTTTTACATTATTGTAATATAGAACTCTAGGGACCGAGCAAAAAATTAATATTATTCAGAATTTCGAATTAACAAGTTCGAACTATCCAAGTTACACTGTACATGCACGGAACAATTTAACTCAGTTAGGAAATAATACCTCAGTTGAAAATTCCCCTTCAGCAATTTCCGCTAATGAAAAGAACGATACGTCAATTACTTTGAACAGTGTACGAGGTCACTGTATACAAGGTATTTCATTTATACAAAACGAGTAACATGCAAAAAATTAGATACATTTAAAAGCGCATACTGAAATTGAAAATGCACTTCCTGCAATTAACCCTCAAAAGCAGTACTGTAACCGATATCCTTTATGTGACCCTGTAAATGAACGAGAAAGGATATGAAATCCCTATTCTATAATAATCATTGTGAAGTGAAATTCGGTGTTTATATCATTTTCAATACATTTGAAATAGCGTAATGTCTTTAAAATGTTCTGCAAATAATTTTCCCTCTATTGACCCTAATGTAACGGAAATTTTTGAGTGCCACTGCAAATTAACCATTAATGCTACGCACTTCATATTCAATAATAAGCATTCAATGGTAAACATCTTTATCGTATAAAAATTGTATGCAAATCCAAGTATATTTACTTGGGTAATATTGTGGACAGACGGACGGCCAGACAGACTGACAAACCGAAAATATAAACACTTTCAATTTAGCTGGAAAAAGTTTAAAAAATGGATATTTTAACTACTATAAATTGGAATTAACGTAGTGTATTAGTTGCAATATAATACATAAAACACTACGTCTGTATTAAACATAGAAATTTATAAATTATTATGACACATTTCCTAATTTTTTAATGTATAAAATGTAAAAGATAATTTAAGAAAACTATAATTGAGTTATAGATCTTCTCAACTAAGTAAATGTATTTTTTTAGTAACAGACAAAAATATATATATATATATATTCATGTATGCTTTTATTATAATCTGAAATTTAAAGAAAGCTTATATTAAATTCAGCTAAGAAAATATATTATTAGTAGTTTTCTTATTATACTTTAGACATTTACTTATACCTTAATTACTAACGTAAAAGTTATCTTGTTCACCGTTAAAAGAAACTCGAAAGAAACGTGTTTACTTAATGGCATATTAAAGGTTTTTAGATAGTTAAGCATGCTCGGATATTCTAAATAACTACCTTAATAAGAGATTACTTTCGGTAAAAGAAAAAAAATATGTCTAACAACTAAACTTCAAATATATTATAATGCAGTTCTTTTACGAGGCATTTTTAAAAAATTAATCTGAAAATAAAAACAATGATGATTTTGGTTTTTTTGCGTAGATCGGATAATGGGCAGGTGAGTTTTCATTCTATAACAAAATAAATGCATTTCTATAATGGACTCGTCATTACTGCATTTATTTTACATTTATAATAAAAAGGTAAATGGAATTATGTTAAGAAACATTTTCATCATAAAGAATATGTATCATATAGATTGTAATCGGAACAACTAATAAAATATCACTAACGAAAAAAGTAGATTCCTCTTTTTAACACTTTCCAACAAAGTTGAAAAGTGTTTATGCACTCGGTTTGTCTGTCCGTTTACCCACTCTCTAACGTCCGTAAATATACTCGGATTTTCATGAAATTGATAAAGGTTATTTAAGGTCACCAAACTATGTTTGGTTTTGTATGTGAAGTATCTAGGATTAACAGTTCATTTACAGTGGTACTCAAAAGTATTCCATTACATTACGGTATATGGGAAAAAATCGTTGGCAGAGTATTTTAATGATATTACGCTATTTCAAATGTATTAAAACTCATATAAATCACTGAATTTCAGTATGATTGCGTTAGAACAGGGCATTCAAAGTATTTTTTATTCATTTACAGGGGCGCACAAAAGAAATCGGTTACAGTATTGCCTTTGAGTAATAATTGCTGGAGTGTACGAGTTAAAACTCAGTATGCGCTTTTACATTTAATTAATTTTTTGCATGTTACTTGTTATGTATAAAACCTATATGGAATATACAAGGCTGCACAAAAGTATCCACGTACCAGGACGTCCTTATTAGAAGAAATTGCTGAAGGGGAATTTTCAACTGAAACACATGTATTTCTTAAGTGAACTAATTTTTAGCATGCATGTAGTTAATCTATATATCATATACAGGGATACTGAAAAATGTCAGATAATTTTCCGATTTTAGATGGGAACAGCTTACATTGGGTTTTGAAATGTATTATGCGTTTCCATATGGTTGAATAATAACGTAATATTTTAATATTATATAAACGATAACGTAATATTTTAATTTTTTAAACGGTGAAGTTTTGTTACATTATTCTGATCTTGTTGGAAAGTGTTTTATAATCTATGCATGACGCATGATTTTTTCTTTCTTATTTAGTAATTAGTTTGCATGCCTTTATTTTGCTCTTTTAAATAATGCAAAGAAATTTCTTTTCAGTATTTAAAATAGATTTTTCTACTATATATAATGCGAATGGAAATTTTGTTTCGTTTGATTCAACGATATCTTTTGTTTGATTCAAGCTTCATTAAGAGAAAAAGACCAGCGTAGTGTTTGAAGATTTCTATTATAATGCACATTTCTATTTTAAATTAAGGTAAACTTTATTTATTACAGAATGAAAACAAAAGTATTTCAACATATTTTTCCAGCAAAGTAGTAAAACTTTTACTTCTTGTACATGCCTCTAAAAAAATCACTTCACGCAAATACTGTGAAACAGACAGTTTTGTGCAGAATCTAATTATGTATCTTTTTGAAGTACGATAGATGCTCTATGCACTATTTTTAACAAGGTATTTTCTAACATGATTTTTAACAATATATTAGCATTTATTTATATTTCAATCCAAGTACATAAATGAAAATTAGATCTCAGAGGAGCGTCAGAGGCATAAATATAGAACATATACAGTGTGCATCTGAAAAAGGGACCAAAACTTTACGCGGTGATAGAATGCAGCTATACGAACAAATTTTGACATAGAATTTCGCCATAGGTCGGAAAGTAAGCGGTGAGAAGTTAAAAAGTAGTTTTCGACTGTCGCAGTTAAGGAAATAACACAAGAAGGGGAGGATATACTACATAAAATATTTTATTAACAGGAATGTAATTAATGTACATGCTGAAAGTAATTGCTCAATAGATCTTCTGCCATCTGTAATGCATGCTTCACACCTGCAGGATTGGGACAGACGTACAGTCGTGGAAAAAAAATTAAACACCCCCTACTAACTCCTCAACAAATCATCATAGAAGAAAGTGACTGGTACCGAACGATTGGAAATAAAGTCTACTTTTAAATGATGTATATAACATTTTCTTAGGGGGGTCATCTACATACTAAAACGAATCCAAACTTCATTTTTTTCAATGGCAATACCCAATTTTAACGAGATATTTCAAACCTTCGGCTCCAAGTATGCCTAGAGACCAAATTTCAAGTCATTTGAATGATAAGTTTTTGAATTATAAACATTCAAAATTGAGTGCTTCAAATGTTAAATTATATTTTCATATTTTTATTTATATCTCCCGAAATTATGCTCCTAATGTGCTATTTTTTTTGTGGTAATAATACTAATATACCCAAACATAAATAAGCTGAATTTGCAATTTTTATAATTTTATGATATAAATTATGAATTATGAAATTAATATTCGAAAAAATTATGAATTGCAACCTACAATTTTTTTGATGGATTTAGATTTATTAAGTCCTGCTTTATGGAAATTCAAAAATTTCACATTTTTCTTCCAAGTAGTTTTCAAATTATGCTTTAAAAACTGCAAAATGATGGTTTAAGGGGCCGTCTATGATGGAAGTGAGTAGACATTTTGAAATTTATTCTGCCGTACTGTAATCTAATACGCTTCATTGACTCCTTGAGTGGCGCTTAAGGTGCCTTGATCAAGAAAGCGGCTCTCTCGGTTAACAATCCAGTACGGAACTTCAATTTGGATACAGCCCTTAAAATACGCTCGTTTTAAAATAATTAATTTCTCGGAAACTTATGGTACGAATTGCATACAAATTCGTTTTTAGGCTAATTGAAGGATGTGGAGTTCATTTATGCTGTCAGAATTGAGTACTGCTATTGAAAAAAACAAAGTTATGGTTCGTTTTAATATGTAGGTGGCTCCCTAAGCAAATTTTATATACATCATTTAAAAGTAGACTTTATTTCCAATCGTTCGGTACCAGTAACGTTCTTCTACGATAATTTGTTGAGGAGTTACTAGGGGGTGTTTACTTTTTTTTTTCACGACTGTACATTTGCGAAGACACCAGGCATTTCATGAATATCGCCGGCAACAACGGCAATCATGCCGAGTAGATCCATATCGGTTTCAATGGAGCACTCGTAGGTTAGACTTTTCATATGGCCCCACTGAATAAATTCCAAACACGAGATATCCAGCGCGATCTCGGTGGCCAAGCTATGGGACCACCTCGACCAATTCATCGCCCTGGGACAGTGGAAAACTGCATTTTATCTTCTCGCCACTTGTGTTCCGACCATACATTCTATGACAAAATTTGCTCGCGTATCTGCATTATATCACCCCGTAAAATTTTGTCTACTTTTTCAGATATACCTTGTACATGTAATTACATGAAATTAGGAAAAAATGACATAAAGTATCAAGTTAATGCTAAATCATTGATTTTTATTTAAATTGTGTAAATTTAAGTTTTAACAAATAGTAATCGCTCTAATTTAATGTTAATACACTAATACAATAAAAATAGATGACTCTATGTCTTTTTCGCTCGTAAAATGTTGGATTTATATATTTAAACAAGTTTCAATTTTCATTTTTTTTCTTAAAATAATATTAATAATAATGGTACATTTATTTTAGATATGACAATAAATTTTTTTTGAATGTACATAGTTATTAGTGACGCAGACATTCGTAGTTTAAATCACCTTTTATATCTTATCAATTTCAACTTACAATACTTTTATCTTTATTTGATACTTTTATTTAAAAAGATGGCTTTTATAAACATTAGCATTGTCTAAACACTCTTATGAATATTAGTTTTAAATGATAAAATAGAACAGATATTCTACCAAATAAAACATATAATTTAATGTATTTCTATAGTTTTATTAACATTATCGTCAAGTTGCGACTCTTAAAATGTCAATTATGATCATCTCTTAAAATAAAAAGATATTAGTCTAACACGATTTTGAGTACAATAAACACACGATCTTAAACTGTACTTCATAAATTGAATTACGTGTAAACAATAGATGTTTTAACAAAGGAACTACCTTAAACAGAAAATTAAAAATGAATTGTTGAAACATGTTCGAAGAAAATTCTTGCATCTCTTTAAAGATAATTAATTTAATTTAAATACCTTGTGTTATTTTGTAGATTGGGCTAAAGTAAATCTCATTGAATTGAATTACATTGGAAAGAGGACATTTTATACAGGAATAAATTTTATTTTCTTGGTGAATTCGACCAACAAATCACGATTACAAAAAAAAGTATTAAATTACATACATATATATACATACAAGTATAATATTCATAAATCTACATATTCTGGCATTTTTAACACTGTTTTAAGTTTATATTATACTACGCCAACTTGCTTCTTAATAATTACACTAGTATGCATGATATCAGATTATTACAAACAAGTGCCTGCCCTTAATGCATTTTTTATGCTAATTACATAACTGTTCTTAGTTTGCTTCTATCACGTATAGTTTGTTTGCAATCGACCTGAGTTGATTTTTAAAATTCATCGCTAAGAACAAGCATTGTGAGGTAGTCACACATAACATAAATGCACTTCTGGATACTTTCCATCTTATCTAACAACTTTTACATAAGCAGCCACCTTTCACGCTTACTTCATAGGACTAAAAGTTTATAGTAAATATTGTTATTCAATCGTCAAAATCTAAAGATTAAAAAAGGCGAATATCTCTATTAAATTTTATTGGTACCAAATAAGCGTAAAAGTTGGCAGCTATGCTGTTAGAATGCAGTCTTACAAATGACTAAAAATATCGTGCATGAACTATTTGTAAACCCCCAAAAAATCTTGCTTCCACCATTATACATCAAATTAGGATTAATCAAGCAGGATTAATTAGGATTAATTAAATTAGGATTAATATTTATAGTATCTATAACAACATCGGTATTGCTTCCAGTACCTTACTGTGAAATTTCCCTTCATCACGCACGAAAAATGAAAAGCTGCAATTTTCGTTGGTCCTCAAATCAAAAAACTGCGGAAGGGAAAAGATTTTGAAAAAAAAAAAAAAAACGATGAATGAGATAGGAAAAGGCAACTGGTTCGCCTTCAAATGTGTTACTGAAAACTTTCTAGGAAATAAAAAAGATCCAAATTGCAAGAATATTGTTGAAACAATGCTGGGAATGTTTAAGAAGTTGGGCTGTAATATGTGTGTTAAAATGCCCTTTCGCCATTCCAGTAATGACTGCATTCCAGAAAATATGGGACATTATAGTATAGAGCACGGTGATCGTTTTCACCAGGATATCAAAGAGAAGGAAAATAGGTACTGGGGAAGATGGAATGCAAATATGATGGCAAGCTACTGTAGGATATTGCAGAGAGACATAAATGATGCAGGAGGATCTGCAAGAAAGCAAAAAGAAGAAAGTTCGTTTAAATGAACGCTTGCTTTTCGTTTTATTAAAGAAATATCACGAGCTTGTTAAGACATTATAGTATTTTTAACGTGTTTAATGAAATACTTTGTACGGAATTGTGATAAAATTTAGATTGCATTTACTAAAATATTGAAAACACAACTTCTTATTTTTTATAAAATCCTGCCGTGATAGGCAAAAATGGAAGTCATTTCCAGAATCAGAATGAAAAACTGATTCAGGAAACTTGTTCATAAGAAATCATCTGACAAAAAGTTTAAAAATGCAGACTGATGTTATTTATCCAGCTCAAACGGGCTTTGTGTTATTGGATTTTTGCTCTTTTATTGATGATCAAACAAATCGAAGCCTCATCCGAGGGGAAAGTTGTGTCAGCAGTTTCAACCCTTTATGGAGAAGTAATTTTTTCAAATTACATTATTCTGCGCAAAGTATCATCGCATTAATTATTTTTCCGGCTTATACAGGCTTTGTGTTAAAGTATTTTTACTTTTTTTTATTGCTGAGCAATCCAATAGAAGCCTCATCCAAGGGGGAAGTTGGGTCAGCAATTCCTCTCATTTTATGGAGATGAAGTTAATTAATCGTTTCTTCCGCTACTGGCCAAAACGTTAAAATCCATCAATCAGCTTGGTTTTCTCTGCGTTGTAAATGTAAGCGTATCATTCCGAATTTCATAGGTTTAAAATATAGTATTTACAATTCGGTATTCTTCGGGAAAACCATACGCAGATGGTTTAGCCAGGGGTTCCCCCCTATCACCTAACCTCGCAGATATCTATAATATGCACTATTTTGAATGCTCACACTTTAATAAATTCCAATTCCCATTCTGGACTCGCTATGTTGATGACACATTTACTTTAATTGACACCTCTCTTCACAATATTGATAATATTGTTAACATTATAAGCTTAATCGATGACAATATACAGTTCACTTATGAAACAGAAAAAAGCGGTTATCGCCGTTTCTGGATACCCTTGTCTCTCATGCTGTACACGGTTTCTCTACATCCGTCTATCCCAAAAGTTTTGCAGTTTCTCTATCACCCCATGCTGATCTTGTCACCCTCCCCCCCCCCCCCAGCCGGAAAATGGCTGCAATTTTTACTTTCATAAATCGTGCCATATATGTTTGTTCTGAATCTCACTCACTTATTAGTGAAATTCAATATCTTAAACCCATTGCGTTTTGCAGAGGTTACAACAATTCTATTATTGATACTGATTTACGTACAGCATCCTCGTTACCCTAACTCAAATCAATCTTCTTCTGTTTCCAGGATTAGAATTGTGTTAGCATTCTTTCCCAAATCCAGCTTTTCCATTGCCAAAATTCTTAGACAGCACAATTTCAGAATAATTTTGCCCCTAAGAATAACATTACTATCTCCAAACTGAAAAATCATATTGAGTTATCTATATAATAGGGTATCTATAATATTAATTGCCAGTGCGGTCTTTCCTATACTGGACAGAACAAACAGGGTCTGAAATTCCGTACTAAAGAATACCAAAAATATATTCAAAAACAGGAAACCAATAAATCTTCAATCGCTAAACACTGCTGGGAGAAGAATCACTCACTTGATTTCAATTCTGCGAAAATCATCTCTAAACCCACTTCGATATAGGATTTTAACTTTCTTCAAGCATTTCATATCTATAAAAATTTTGACAATATATTTAATTGTGAATTCGCTATTCCCCCTTTATTCGATTGTTGGAAATATTACATAAAATCCTCTTTTTCTTAATTACTACCAGCATTTTTCTGACCTTTGGTTACATTACCTATACTATTCTTCTATTGCCTGACATTCGAATTTTCCTGCTTACCTATTCGTCAATGAACTTCAGACTCGAATCCGCTTCCCTCCTATATAATTGAGCAAGTTTCCCTTATTATTTGCACTGAGGACTGTACGCTGAATGCTACCGAAACTAGTCTGCTTAAAGTCTACATAGTCTGGCGTTTTAACTTAAAAAAAATTTATACGATGAAAATCTGCTTCATCTGCAATTTCATTATTTTTGAAAGTTTCCAGTACATTTTTAATGATTGATTTCCTTCAGCGTCTATCTTCCGCATGTAATGGGGGGGGGGGTGAGAAACGTTAAATGTCTGCATTATTTGCATATTTTATTGATACCAGTGGCGCAGCCAGAATTCGGCTCTAGGGGGGGGGGGGGTGAGTTGTTGATCACGGTGGTCGCTGGTTAATTGAATCACTGGCTAATCGAATCACTCTATTTGATAAATGAAATCACAACGCTTTTATTCTGGGTTATTAGAATCAGCAAATACGCTAGCTATGATTCATTTAAACAGCGTTTACAATATTTGAGTTACAAAACTTAAAATGCATCAATGAAATAACACAAAACTATGTTAGATTTATAAGTGTTTAAAAAAATCATAGACAAATTTTAAAAGATGGAATAACACAGTTCAACAAACATTTTTTGTGTCGAATATCATCGGGTGGTTCATCGGAAAATATCTGGTGATTGCAATCCATTTTTTCAGTCAAAAATTGTCATTAATTTATTTCAACATTTTAGGAATGAAAATGTTTTGTCCCTGAAAGTGTTAATAATGAAGTCATTTCAGCAAAATTTTCAATAGACTTACCTTACTTTGTGTCAATGTAATAATATCGCGAGAATTCGCGGAATTTTTAATTATCCACGTCCAAACAATGGTGAATTAGGTATTTATATTTTGGACTGTATAGTTAAAATGTTAAGCACGGTATAGTTGACTGAATTACTGTGCACTTTAAAAGACATTGAATTTCGCATAAAGGGAAAGCAATGTAAATTTATTGAAAAAATTTCGTTAAAATACCTTTATTACCGTTACAGATCTGAAAAAAATATCTGGGTTTCGCTTAAAGTCTTATCTATACTAATATTATAAAGAAGCAACTTTTGTTTGTTAGTTTGTGCGTTTGTAGGGAGCAATTTCTGGAACTATCGAACCAATTTCAAAAGCAATGGTGGCAAATTAATGGTGACAGTCCTTGTTTCAACATAAGCTATATTTTATGCCGGTGGCACTAGAGCCAAGGGGGTGCAGGAGCAAATCACGTTCTAAAAAATGCGATATTTGTGTTACTAAAGGTCGTAAAAACTTGAAATTGGACATGGTAGTTACTTATAAGATGTAAATGCTCTGTAAGAACTGTTTGTAAAAAAAAAATCGAAATTTAAAAGGGTTAAAAATGCGCGAAAAGAGTTCTAAAAACTTTCTAAATTACGATTTCTATGGAATTGTTAACGATAGAAACTTGAAATTTGGCGTGGTAGGCACGAATAAGATGTAAATTATCTTTACGGTCACTTTCTAAAATTCCAAATTTAAAAGGGTGAAATGAGCAAAAAGCGTTCTAAAAATATTCTAAATTACGATTTCTATTAAATCTCAGGAAATACCTAGCCAATTTCAAATGTAATGATTGCAAATTGATGGTAACAGTCCCAGCTCGAATATAAACTATATTTTATGTCGGTGCCACTGCCACCAGGAGATTGCAGGAGCAAAAAATGCTCTAAATTTGCGATTTTTGCGGTACTGAAGGGGCTAGAAAATATAAATTTGGCATGGTAGTTACTTATAAGATGTAAATGCTCTGTAAGAAAGTTTTTAAGAAAATCGAAATTTAAAGGAGTGAAATGAGCGAAAAACTACCCGGATTTCTATTTCTATGGATTTGTTAAAGATAGAAAGTTATAATTTGGCATGGTAGATATTTATAAGATGTAAATGCTCTCTAAGAACAGTTTCTAAAATATACAACATTTAAAAGGCTAAAATGAGCGAAAGCATTTAAAAAACTTTCTAAATTACGCTTTTTATGGGATCTCAGGAAATACAAAACCGATTTAAAAAATAATGTTGGCAAATTGATAGTGACAGTTCCTGTTCCAACGTAAGATATCTTTTATGTTGGGGGTGGTAAACCATTAGACTTGAAACTCGGAATATATCATGATGGTTACTTTTAAGATGTAAATGCTTGCTAATAATGGCTTCTAAAGAATCCAAAACTTCAAATGAAAACTGAAATGAGCGTAAAAGCTTCCAATTACATTCTAAACTATCATTTATTTAGAATTAGTTTTAATTCTTCTCATTAAATTAAGTCACATTTTTGCCTAATGTTGTGTAATAATGAAGTTTAGTCAAACTGGGGCTTATTTAGTAACTTTTGAATTATAGCAGTATAATTTCGCGTAATAAAAATAGGCCCACAAATAACACTATTTAGGTATATTTCAATTATTACGCGAGCAAAGCCGCGGGTTTTGCTAGCACTTTACTTATTTCGCTGGATAAATGGATTAAATATTAAAGACGTGAATTATCACTTTGCTAACTAAGCGTAAACCAACAAAGCGAAAAATCACGGGCCCCCGGAATAGCGCTCCAGTGCTCTACCACTAAGCCAGGAGGACGATACCCAGCTAGGCATCTCTCACTCACATAAGTCGGTGAGACTGCTACCGCAGCTACCAGATGAAAAAGTCTTCCTGAGCAAACAATCTTGCGGCGTAATATGACACACAAATGACCCCAGCATCGGTGAATATACAATTTTTAATTAATTTTTCAACTACTTTTAGCAGTGAAATTACGCTTGAAATTATTGATTATAATTTTGATAATAATTAATTTATATTATTAATATTCAATAATTTCAAAGCTGTATTTCTTACTTTTTCAAAGTTTTTATGCACATAACTTGGTTTTAGAGATAACTGAGAGCAAAAACGCAAAAAAGGGCGTTTGAAACTGTGAGAAATCTAGAAAGCATGTCTTTTACGTTTTTCTCCTGAATTTAAATTCCAGATGCTCCATTATCGTTTCGAATAGACAGAAATGCATTTAAAACACTGTCGTCTAGTGTATAAAACTCAAACTCAAAGTTTCTGTGCGGCAGGAAATGAGCACTCTTTTAGCCTAAGACGTCTCGAAAAAGTGACAACTGCCGTTTTTCAAAACAAATGACCAGTTTTCACAAAACTGATGCATGTAATGTGCGTTTCCACAGTTTTAAATACAATATTCGCCATTTACTTAAATCGCTTTTGTTGGTTTTCTGAAATTCACAGCAAATTTTCTTAAAAGTTACAGCAAAAGGGGGGAGGGGGAATTTCTTTCCCGGCACTAACTATGCGTTTTTTCCGCGATCTCTTAACTAAATTTGCGTTTTATCGGACCCGTTAACGAAATTTGCGATTTTTTCGCGATCTTTTGACGAAATTTGTGTTATTTTTGTGATTATTTGACGAAATTTGCGGTTTTTGTTGTTCTTTTGACGACATTTGTGTTATTTTTGCAATTTTTTGACGAAATTTGCGGTTTTTAGCGATTTTTTGACTAAATTTGCGTGGGTTTTCGCGATTCTTTGACGAAATTTGTATTTTTTTGCGATCGTTTGACAAAATTTATGATTTTTCCGCGATCTTTTGACAAAATTTGTGCTTTTTTCGCTATTCTTGGACAAAATTTGCATTTTTTCCGCGTTTCTTAGACGGAATTTGCCTTTTTTACGATTCTTTGACGAAATTTGCGTTTTTCCCACTATCCTTTGACGAAATTTGCGATTTTTCTGCAACCGATTGACAAAATTTATCTTTTTCGGTGAGCATTTGTCAAAATTCGCGATAATTTTTATGTCCCAATTTTCGGAATGATGACCGATTTTTTTAAATTTTCAGAAAATTCGGGACAGAATTACCCCTAAGTAGAATATTATTCAACAAAGCCCGGATTCCGAATAAGCCAAAAAACTTTTAATATTAACTTTGGTCTTGATTCATTAAAGCGGCCAAATTGCTCAACTTGTGATTCATATAAGCGGCAATCATACTAATTATTTTAGCTCTGGGAGCGGTTTTAACCCCCAAACCCCCCCTTGCTGCGCCAATGATTAATACTTCTACATGGGGTGTTCGAGAGAAAATATACATATATGCTCATTTTACATTCACGAACCCAAGACAGCCAGGTAATATTTTGATACGCAAAAAAGTTTTGGCGCAGAGTGTAAAAAAGTTCTTAAAAATAATAGCGAAGAGCGATTTAGAAATTTGATGGTCGCCTTTCAAAATAGCGCTTTTTTTCTATAAGTTTATAAGATTATTTACTGTTTTATTATACACTATTTTATATTCTCTCATAATAATTTATAACATCAAATCAAAAAACAATTTTAAAGCCTTATATCTTTAAAGGTTTAATGCGGGCTTGTTTTCTTATTTTATTTATTCATTATATCTAACTATAAATATTCCCAAACAAAATTCTCTTTACCCCTTTTCAATTTTGCTTCACATGAAGAATTAATTAATAAAGAACTATCGTTCTTTTTATTAAAATAAGTCTTTGCATGACGAAAAAATTTTCCGCATCAATGATTAATCCAATTTTATGAATTAATATAGAAAAGATTTTCAACAAATTAACCTGTCAAAACAATTAATTCTTCAATGACAGTTTTGGGACGAAGTTGAAAAAAAAAAATATGTTAATTTATTTTTTAATATTATTTTAAATTTCTGCTTGGCTGGATTTAATTGTCAAAAAAAAATTACCGTATGTAAATTTCAATGATTTTTTTTCTTAAACAGTATACATAAATATATTAAACTGAAAATTTACTTCATGTATATGTAAAACATGTAACATATATATAAACAAGAGTAAAGAAAAATGTGCTTAATTAAAATTTTTATGAAACTTTCTGACGTTAGAGATTTCTAAATGATTTTGCTTTATTATTTATTATTTATGAATTTAGTCATGGCTTTTGACATCAGTTTATTTTTTATTTTTTTACAATAAAAATAGTAATGAAAATAATTTATACCATAGACATGGTCGATATAACGTCTACATCTTTCTAAGAATCAATTATACCAACAGACTGAGAAGAAGAATTCTTTCATATATATATATATATTTCATATATACAATTTATTTTCCATAGATTAAATTCTTTTTTTACTGAATATGTATATTTTTTTTTAAAAAAAATATTAAGAAAAGATAATAAATCGCGTTTTTTAAAGAGTCTCAGCATTCTCCGTACAAACGTTAAGTAATTCAGACCTAATATCATCATTAAAGGGGTCCAAAAATTTTTATTATTTATTTATAGAGATTTTGTTAAGAAATTTTTTTCTGGAATATGTTTTAATATAATAAGAATATTGCATGTAAAAAAAAATCAGAAAATTTTTAAATATAAAGAAAAATTAAATTTTAATATTTTAAACTTATTTAATTTTTGATATAACTCTCGAAGTACTTACTCGATTTACAAAATTTTTACACTTTTGTGTACAAAAAATGTGTGTCATTTTAATTTGTCTTCAGGATTTCTTAAAATATTGATTATGAGCTTTATAAAAAAAAAATTAAGTAACAAAATGAAGTTTTTTATGAGTGAGTTTTGTATTAATTAGCATATTTTCGCAATTATCTCTCAAAATTAATTTTCATAAGACAATTTGTTGGAAATATAACATAAAATCTCTGTTGAAAATTTCATACATATATCTTGCAAGGAACTTTAGGTATATTCTTTTAAGGTTCACAAATCTTGAAAAAAATCATTCTGAGATAAATGAACTTAAAGTTCTCGTCAGAGGGTTGCCGGTGCATTGATTCTCGAAGCAAAAGATGTTATATCTCTTGATCTAATGAAGATAAAAGCATGCGGTTTGCGGTATTTAACGCTAAAATCTCGGTATTTTTTTAAAACCAATAATACAAATTGCATTTTTTTTTTTTTTTTTTAGAATTTTTAGCCCCGGACTTCCTTAACGGTGCAGCAGAAAGAAAATAAAGGTATAAATCTAATTTAGTCTCTTTAGAACTTTTGCATATCACCCTATGGGAGCGTTATATTCAAATTTCTAGATTTTAATTTAATATTTTTTGAATAGAATAACTGAGGCCGATTTATAAACGAACTAGTTTTAGTTTTCCGAATTTGGATTCACATTTGTTATATATATATATATATATATATATATATATATATATATAAAGTAACTTTCACTTACGAAAGTGAAAGATGCTTCGTTAGTTCTACATTCATTCCATTCCTGAAGGCAACGTGTCACCTAGGTATCGTCCATGTAGCTCAATTGGTAGAATATTGAAAAATAGTGCAGAGGTTCTTCTTCAGGTTTGAATCTTGTCCAGGACCCCTTCCTATTCATTTGGATAAATTGAAAATCGTAGGATTGTAGGATTTATTTTCCAATCAGTATATTTGTATTAAAATAGTAAAGAATAAATCATGTTATAAACATTTTTTGCTGAAAAAAATAAATTACAATAAAAGAAAAAATTAACTTCAATCAATGGATAAATCTTCAGAGTTTCATTTCCGCGATAAAATAGTCAAAAAATGTGACCTTTTGCAAACGATTTAAAGAAATAACCAAATATTCCACTTTTATATCTTCTTTCTGCAATTGTTATAGCTGATACAATATACGAGGGTGAATCAATGAGTTTTTGCCCTGACATAGAAATAATTGAGTGAAATTTTTGAAAGTGCTACATTTTATGTGTCCTTTTCTATATAGTCAGTGTGCACAGTAACACATTTGTACAACCGTTTTACATTTGTTAATGTTTCACATAATATTTTTAATACGAGCAAATCGATGGCAATGTAAATGGTTGAGAAAATAACCTCATTAAAAAATATTTAGCTTAGAATGCTTAGAAGTGCTCTCTAATTGCAATCGATTAAATTAATTTGTATGCAAAGAAAAAAATGTAATTAATAATTAAATTAATAACTAATAATAGTTGATTTAATAAATCGGCCGTTATAGCTCATTTTTGTTAAATATTTACGAGATTAACGAGATTATACAGCAAAAGTACTGTTATGAAAACCTCGCACTAGTTATAAAAACAATTTAAATGAAGGTATTTGAATCTTACCTTACAGAGGGAAAACGTTTTGAAGTTGCTAATATTTCACATTATAAGAGAAAAGCTACAGTAAATGATGTAAACAATGTAAATGATTGAGAAAATAATCACTTTAAAAAATAGTTATCTTAAATGTTTTCAAGGGCTCTCTAATTGCGATCGATTAAATTAATTTGTATGGAAAGAATAATCTACTTATATTTATAGACACTTAAAATATTTTTTATTTCATTTTCTTTAATGGTTATTGAAAGTACCCTCCGAGACTAAACTATTCAGTTATAAGAAAATTCTTAAGTGAAGTACGGTTAAAATCATGTTAAGGACAAACTTCTCAAGTAAATATAAGAAAATGGCTGTGTAATCTAACAATGTCTTATTAAACTTTATATAATTTTTATAAGAGATGTTGAGTCCCCTGATTTTTGGATACAATTATTTAAGAACAGAAGATTTTGTATTATTTAATCGTAGATTTCTGCTGTTTAAAAAAAATGGCCTTTTTTCTAAGAAAATACTGTTATTCAAAAAAGCCGAATTACGTCTTACATTACATTTTGCAATTACGTCTGCAAATATATCTTGTAACACATGATGGGGGAATAAGACAAAAATGAAAATTAAATTTCTTAAAAAACCGAAATAAACAATGTTATTCAGATTTTATATAATCATGGTTTTAAATGCATTTTTCTTAACCGAAGGCAAACGATAAATTACCAAATACTGTATTAATTGGAGTCTTTCACATAAAAGTATGTTTTTAAAACATTGCAAAAATTCTTTCATGCTTGAGTAAAATATTTTCGGTTTATAATATTATATCTTATTAAAACGATTTTTGTTTGTGTGTTTGTATCTTTTCTTTTCTTTTAAATTGGTAGTAGTATTGTTTTTTTGCGAGGTGTTTGTATTATTTTAAAAACATTATGATTTCTATTGCCATTACCATTTCAATTCGTTAACCAACGATAATGGTCACCAAACAAATGACCGCTGACAACGTTTTCGTCCAAAAAAAAACCAAAAAAAACAATAAGATACAAAATTTTATTATAAAAAATCTTGGTTACATCGGCATATTATAAATACAAATTACCGCCATAATTTTCTCTATCCAATGACACAATCTTCAAAACAATCTGCCAATGAGTTTTCGAAATTAGCCGGGCTTTTATGTTTTCCTGCATTATAATATCTATGATAAAAGAGAATACATAAAATATACACCTTTATCTGAGGCTTGATTTACAATAAAATCTCAAATGAGGTTACCATTTATGAAGAATTTATTATATTTTCCCTTAAAATATATTTCATTATATTTTTAATAATTATGCTTTAGTTTTTGTTAAATATTTAATCTTTTATATTGATACTATTTAGAAGCTTCGGACTTCGCTCTTTAAAAAAGTATTACTTTGGTTGAGAGAAAACAATTTAAAATAAAGGCATTAACAAAATCATTGTAAAAAGTGACAATTAATTAGAAATATGTGACATATATTAAAGTCATCTGAGACACTTAAGCTTATTAATGACCTAAAAGATACAGATATATAAAAAAGTAATTATGTATTAATCTCGTTATTTTTAATTACGATTTAATTGCTTTTCAGATACTTTTTATGCGTTGAATAAAGGTTGTGAAAAGAGAATAAAATCATTTTTAATAAAATAGTTCCTTTATTTCACTTTATTAGAATTTTTGTACAATTAAAACATAGAAATTACTTTTGTAACTAAATCTGTTCTTTGCAATGTTGATTAAATTTATTGAAATTGTTTTTTCTGTAATATAAGGAAGTCTCTGGTAAATTTTGCAACTGGCGTGATTCGAAAATATTCGGAAAAAAACGTTAGTTCAGTTCTTTTATTAACGTGAAAGGCAATGCTGAAAACTTAAATATAATCTTGTTCGAAATAAAACAAATCATTCGAAATTATTAATATATTTTGAAAAAACGTCACATTAATTCGAGATTCATTAGATTCCAGGTTTGTTAGATAAAAACCGACAAGCGAAGCGGTCAAACGTGTCTATCTAACCGTCTCTCTCTCTATATATATATTACGAAGATTCTATTTCCGGGATTTATTAAATTTATTCCACAAAAATTTCCCCTCAAAATCATTCTACAATTCTAGTTTATTAAATTATTGCCTATCTTAAAAAATATTCATTCATCCCGTTTACTTAAATGCATTTCTATTTAAAATCTGTATTTTACAATTTATTCCCTTTCAAAATCTTTCTAAAAACATTACCCTTCAATAAATTTTCCTCAAGGCCTTTATATTTCCCAATCTTAAAATGTCGATATTTATCTGTTGTGTACCAATATCTTTCTTCTTATTTTGTTCCTAAAGGCAATTTCGCGCCCTTTCTCGGAAACACCACAGGCACGGAATTGGATGGACCTAATTTATTACGCTACTAGAATCTACTTCTTCCTTGATACAAGGCTGTCATTGGCTGTTCCACGCATCCACAACCGCATTGGCGTAGATAACCTTCCGTTTCTCAGTATTTAACCTGAAAATCATTTTTCAGGTTAAATAGTGGAACTCGGAATTTGTCGTCTGATCAGTTGTCTGAACATAATACTATTATCTGCTGAGAGGAAGTGAGACGTCGGAATTATCACGTGATACTGATCATCTTTAAAAATGTACTGAAAGTACAATGACATGACTAGATCTTAGTTTAACAGTGAGAGTGTCCAACTAAATTTTCAACGATGCAGGATGTTCATCTATATTGGATATGACTGATTAAAAATAAATTGTTTTATACAAACTATGTGTTCTTTCTTTCTCCGGAAGTCCTAATGTTTTTCGAATCCATATCGCAACGACTACTCGACTGCAATCAGCTGTTGTAAGAAACCTGTACTTCAGCCAGTATCTACTAAATATATAATGGTACTGTGCGAAGGATGTTCCCGAATTTGGAATTATGAGTTGGTTTCCAGGAGAGTTCTAATCAGGTATAAAGTGAATTAAGACCACGTCTTCAATTTCATCAAATGTTATGAATAATTATAACAGAATTAATATATATATATATATATATATATATATATATATATATATATATATAACTTTACGTTGTAACCTAAGTCTTTTTTTACCTGTGACTTCACAAAGTATTAAGAATGGAACATCACAGAAAGACTTTAAATCTAACACAACGACCACACTTTAACGGCACACTTCACATTCACACCACTTATTTAACATCTATGACCACAAAGTCATAGTGACACACATTGTGACGTCACACAGTGGTCACAAATCGCGGACGTCACTCAGTGGTCACAAATAGCGATAATGTGTGCCCAAAATCATTTTTGGTGTGGTTGGTATATGACATTTTTTAATTATGCAACGTCCTAAATAACCTTACAATAAAAATTCAAATTATATTAAATTGAGCATGCCGGAGTAGGGGCTGATTGGCAAGAAAGGGGGGCAGATTTTATTAAAATTTAACTTCGTTTTTCTACATGATTTTTTTTTTCAGGAATAAGAAGTTTTACTTTTGAATATGATAAATATTTCCTCGAAAAAAAAAAAAAAAAAAAAGCGTAATTCCGTCTATCCCTTAAATTTGCATTTCTGCCTGCCCGCTTTCCATCAAAATTTTTAAATATGTACCTTAAAATCGTTAAAAATGTTTAAATTTCCATCTTTTTAATGTTACTGCAAAGTAACAATAAAAAAATAAGTAATAAATAATAAATATACATAAATAACGAAACAGCTGTGCGCCCGGCCACGATACACACACATGTGAAATGCTGCCTTTCCATTTTGTTTCCAAAAAGTTTTTCACATTTATATTTAATATGAATTAATAATAAATCATCCAATTCATTAATTAGATTATTTCGAAAAATTTCGATCCCCTCCCACTGTATTGCCTCTCTATATCACACGGAGCACAATACCTTTAAAATTGCAATAAAAAGGAAGATTCTGCCTTTCTTACTTTATTTTCGTAACATTAAATAAATAATTATTTCTGTAAATTCCCCCTATCTTTGAAATTTCTGAAATTTTTGGCAAAAACTGGAAAATTCTCAAACCCGATTAACTGATTTTGACTAATATCGGTAACATCCAATGTCCAACGTCAAACTACTGTTTCTCGAAAAATCGCAATAAATCGCAATAGATCTGTAGTCATATGGATTTAGAATATTCATTCAACATTTTGTTCTATAAAAGTACGGAGGACTCTTGACTTTTGTTATTGATCACTTTTTATGAACAACAATGATTTAAAACTGTGTATTTTGATTAAATCCCTTTTCTTTAATTTTTTCAGATATTTTGCATTCCAAACATATTAAAAATGTAATTTAATATTTTGTAAAGACGTATAAAGAAAAACAAAATCAAACTATGTGAAAAGGTTTCAATTAGCGTGTGAATGTAGCGAATTTGCCTTAAATGAAATTCACGCTCGTTCAGAACTTCACACAGGCAATGCGAATTTATGCGCGCTTATAAAATTAAAATATTTAAAGGTGCAAATCATCTGTGGATTGAGTAACAGTATAAATCATTCTGAATATAGTGGAAAGCATTTCATATCAAAATACGGAACTTCGATTTTCGGATTTTTGGCCACATGATCACGTCTTTTTTTTTTTTTTTTTTTTTTTTTAACCATTTGGAAAAATAGTTATTGTCCTCTGTCAGGGTAGGAAATCTGAAGCGTTTTATTGGTTGAATCCGCATTTTATTCGTTTTCTGATGGGTCTATACGGTAATCTGTATTTTCCCTTTACTTTCAACAGAGATGGATACTTCTGTTGCTACTATGACAAAAAAGTAATAAAAACTGCAATAACAAATTAATAACTCAGAAAAAATTGAGATATAGCTTTCAAACAAATTGCATTTAAAAGTACTACGACGGTGTAAAAAGTAATATTGTGGGATGTTTAGAAGTTTAAGAATGAAATTTCATTTAAAATGGGTCCAGGAATATTATTGTTTAATCCATGGCGTACGTAATGAATGACCAGCTCCGCAGAAGTTTAAAAATTCACAGTACCGAAAAAAGTAATCCATGGCGTACGTAATGTATGTTCAACCCCGTGCGATTTTTTGTATCTATTTTTTGTATTTGAAAAAAACATTTTCCAAATGGTCGTTGTAATTTGTTAAATTGCAATTTATTTATTTATTTATTTTTTTAATCACCGTGTGTCACCGTGATTTCTTAATTCTATACGGGTAGATATTTTTTTAAAGAACAGTTTATTCACCAATAACTAATTTCACAGATAATCCATATTCTATTTTAAAGCGTAAATTTAAACTTTGTATTTAATGACTCTAATCAGGAATGTTGTCTCCACAAGAAAGTTTACATTTATCGACGATTCTAACATGCATTTATTTGAAGTGCCCCTGCATTATAGTGTACCTGTGGGAGAGATAATTCGCCGTAATTTTTGTCAGTAATTAAGGCCAGATCTTTGAATTGAGATACATAAAAACCTTTATTATTTTATGGATTTTAGTAATTAGCTCATTTGCGGTATTCATTATACGTTACATGTAATTAAACAGAAAAACTCTAAAATTAAAAAGGTTTTCTGAAATAAATAATTTAGTTCAAAAACAAAAGGATCTGTTTTCTTTACAATCTAGTGTTCAGTAAGTGATCGTAATAGTTTACAATTTAATATAATAAATCACAGACACCAAGTCTAAAAAATTGAAATAAAGAAATGTTAAGTAAGTAAGCATCTTAACTTTAAAATATTATTTCTTATTGCAAATCAGATATTGATTAGAAAGATTATTTAGATTTAGAACTTACAGCAGCTAATTGGAAGGATATAATGGCATTTGGAATTCGATAATGGAAAATTATGGTGTACAATTCAAAGCAATTTGATGAAATTTTGTTCGCAATCATAATAAATAAAATCTTAACATAGCATCAATAAAGATGCTTATTTAATTCTGGAAAGCATACGCTACACAGGACACTTTCAATTTTAGACACTTTGTCGAAAATTTAAAGATATACTCGTTGGATTTTTCTGGAAAATCAGGATTATGAAGAATATGCTTGACTTCATATTTATTGATCAGAGGGACAAGTAGGAAGAGGGGGGGGGGGACGGGTGAGAACAAAAAATCAAAGAAAAATGATAATATTTGGGATCACCCTGTAAAATAAAATGCACGAAACGATCTATTGCTATAGCTTACGAATATGTGGATATTGTGTAATATGTGTGTTCATTTGTGAAAGAATAGCACGTATATTCAGCGAAATTATATCTTTTTTTTTTTTTTTTTAAAATCTTGAGTGTATTTTGTTTGCATCATGCACGGTTTTTATAAAATTTAACGCCAGTTTCAGAAAATTCGACAAAATGTATTAGAAATAATATAGTGGAATTTGAATTTATATATATTAATCATTTGACGAAATATGAACAGTTGTATGAAATATTTTTTATCTGTGTATGCGTGCACGATAAAAAAAAATCATAATTTAATAGTCAACTCTTTGGAGCACCCATAAAAGAAATCCAGTCAAATATCGTGAAAATTCAGAAAGACATCGGCGATAGAGTGAGCTGATTTTTTGTTGCTCTCTGAAAGCTTATGAATGATAAGGGATTTACCACAAATTGTCATATTTTATTAAGTGTCATTCAGCAAAGGAGTTTGTATTTAATGAATTTCAGGGAGTAGATTTAGAAGACATGCTTAGTTTTTTATACTTATTTTTCCCTTGGAATAAGCTCTTTCTGGTGGTTTTGCAAGAAGAAATAAACCATCAATAAAAAATGAAAAAATTAAATTAAATTAAAAACGAGAATTTGATAAATATGAAGTTAAACATATTCTTCAGAATCCTGAAGTTCCAGAAAAATACGACAAGCATATCTTTAAATATTCGACAAAATGTCTAAAATCGAAAGTGTCCGGTGATTCATGGCTATATAGTGTATTTGTTATAGAGGGTATAATAAAACAAATATAAACACACAAATATAACCGTTTCATAACCATGTTTAACTCGAAAGAGGTTATGATATATTTTCGTTCGAGGTAATAATATAATTTTAAAGATATTTTTTTTCAGTGCAATGTGCGGTTTACTTTGAACTTTAGGTGCGATTTTATTTTATTTTAAAATAAATACAGTAGAATTACATAAGGCTCAACCAATAAACTGTGAGAAGTGGACATTGTGGGAGCAGAATGATTTAATGCATGTCCTGAATTTAAGTTTAGGCATTTCTTTCATAGAGCGAAAATAATGTAATGTTTATTTTATGGTTATGTTAATTAATTATTGATTAAACGTATTTCGATTTTTCCATCAATGGTTTATGTCAACAAAGTGCGAATGCAATAAAAATGTTTACTGTGACGCTTTGTCGTAAAATTTACATTATTTTTAATTATAAAAATATTTCAAAGACACTTTATTTAATTTTCTCTGTTTGAATAACATTTCAAAATAGTTTTATAAATAATGACATATTTGTTTAAAATACATAAAACTAATCGAGAAAAATTATGTTAAAAAAATTGCGTATTTATCTCAATTATTTGAAATACAACGTTTAGGAAGTACTACACGATATTCGGCTAATGCAAAATTACAGGATAGCAACGAAACATTTGCGATATCTAATAGAAAGTGACATTTTTCAAATCAAGCAATCGATAGTGAGAATTAAATTATATAAACTTTGAATGGTTAGAAAGGCGAATATATACAGGACGCATGCATTAACTGAGAAAACTTCGTTCACGAAATTTCCACTTGTGGTCCATTGTTAAAAGGCATCGAGATAGGCCCATTTTTTATAGTATATTGTTAGTGGTGATGAAAGATGTTTTATATATGATAATGTTAAGGGTAGGCTAATAATTGTATAAACCTATTACAAGTAGATATGTTACGTTTTTGAACAAAAGCATATTTATTTAATTTACTAGAAAATGCTGTTTAGTAATTAATGCATCGAATTTCATTTTGAATAAGCTGCATGTTTTGATAAATAACGGCTTATTAATCCTGGAAAACTAAACGCTCGCAATAATCGACTATTGCACCCTCACGCTATTCGTATTATCCCCGTGCCTATGTCTAGTATTTTACGGTTAAACAAATTTGTAAATTACCTGAGAGAAAATCTCATAATTTATCAATTGAAATAAATGTAATATTTTAAACTTTCTAGAAATAAAAGTTACCTCGTGAGGTAACTGATATCACATAATATATAACTAATATACAGGATGTCCGGTCTCAACGGTGTCCAATGGCTAATTCCTAAACCGTTAGTCATAGACATATAGTTCCAATTACAAAAATGTTTTAAATCAGGTAAAGAAATATTTTAAAAGAGATTTGGGTCAATAAAAACATTTCTTAAAAAATTACGAAATTTAAATTTTTATACGGTCCCCGGTCCTATATTTATCAATTTATCTATATTGGTCCTATATTTAGTGAAATTTTCCTTTTACACTGACAAGTAATACAAAAAAAGTCCCGTTATTCTACGATTAAAATTGACCGAGTAATAGCTGTTTAAAGTTGGAGCATATTTTTTGCTGCAAATTGGGGGTCATTCACAAATTTAGTCCAAATATAATTTCGTCAGATATAAAAAATGTTTGGGAGTGAAATTAACATTGCAATATAAATTTGAAATCTTTAATCATTCTGGCATATTAATGGAAAATATACAATTTGTAATAAACATTTAAGAAGAAAGAAAAAACAGAATTTTTGTTAAATAAAATTATTCTAAATTAACAGCCTCAATTCTTTACAAAATGAAACGTATTTTAAAATATTATTAGATTGCACAAGCCTGCAAAAGTTGTGTTATGTCATGTTTTTTAGCTTTTGATAATTGATTCTTATATATTCTGTACCGCTGAATCCGAAATTAACCTTCATTTTTAACTATCATATCAGGATTTTTCGCAAATTGCAAATTTCAAAGTTAAGAAGTTCAATGTTAAAATTGAATTTCCTCCCCATCTCATCGGACCACTCAGCACAGGATAAGCAAAAATATCGAATAAATTTTTTAATAAAATAAAATAAAATAAAATAAAATAAAATAAAATAAAATAAAATAAAAAATGTTTTACATATGTTTTATAGTATGAGATTTTCGCTATATTTTAACTTACACATTTGCGATTTGGAAAAAAATTCTAACGTGATGGTTAAAAATGAAGGTCATTTTCAGATTCAGTGCTAAAAAGTGCGTAAAAATCAATTATCAAAAGTAAAAAAAACACAACCATCTCCTCTACTTTATAGTATTCGATTTTTGTTATTCTTTAAATTTGAAAATTTATGATTTGCGAAACATCCTGACATGATGGTTAAAAATTAAGGTAATTTTCGAATTCAGTGCTAAAAAATACATAAAAGTTAAAAAACCCAACAATCGCAGTCTTGTATTATCTAATCTAAAACTTTTTCTTAAACTCCTTGGCAGAAATCTATCCGAAATTTTTTGTGTTATCCTGTAAAATAAGTATAAATGGTAACCACCGAAAATCTTAATAATATTAGATTGTTATCGGATTTGCGCCAGTATGTAAAATGCAATCTCGATCGGATATTTAAAAGTGGGTTAAAGTTCGAGTACAAATTTTGAACTGGAAAAACATACATACGATTGTTGAAGTAACATAAAAACTTATAAAAAAAAAACATAATTTTTGTTAAAAGAAATCATAAGAGAAACAGTCTCAAATCTTGACAAAATAAAACATATGTTATTTTAGGCAATTTGAGACTTAATCATAATACATGTAGGATTTTTTTTTCAAAGCGCAGATACACACGAAGTAAGATCTTCGAATACTTTAAACACTTGGTATATGATCCCTCAAAGCCAAGCCGAACTCATTTGTTTTCAGAGTAGAAAAGTGGCATATGTCATGCATTTTTAAAGTTTCATAACTCGCTCAATTTTAGCATTATATGAATGGGACTTTTTTTGTCTTACTTGTCAGTGTAATAGGAAAAAATTACTAAATATAACTTGTAGGACCGGGGGACCGTATAAAAATTTTAATTTCGTAATTTTTTAAGAAATGTTTTTATTGGCCCAAATCGCTTTTAAAATGTTTCTTTACCTGATTTAAAACATTTTTGTAATTGGAACTATATGTCTATGACTAACGGTTTAGGAATTAGCCATTGGACACCGTTGACACCGGACACCCTGTATAGCAATCACATTATATATGATAACTGAACAATATGATGCACTAAATAAAATTAAATTTTAGCAGTAAAATTTCTTTATTAAAAAAAAAAAAACCTCGAATGTGTTTAAAAGATACAGAGTGTATTATAGCAGTTAAATAAGCTACAAACCTTGACAGAATATTTATTCAGATCCATTGGCAAGTAACTTATTTATGAAAACCCTAACTGCTACGAAAACCTCTTATGCAATAGCGTTCATATTTTTACTGTCTAGAGTGAATATGACGATTTTCACGATGTTCAATGCCAGTTATTCAGTTTTTCACCTGATAGAGACATTCAGATGCAATTTTATTGCTCGCTATTTTAGCTTACCTGAAGAAGATAATCCAGTAAATATCTTTATTATTATTATTATTATTTTACAAAATTATAGAATTACAGTAACTGGTTAAAGAATTGTTCAATTTGAGTGAAAAGTGTGGAGGTGAAACTTTACTGTATTACACTAAAAGATTTAATTCGGATTTATTTTAATAATGTAAAAAAATTCCTACGCAACATGAAAATCGACAAAATTGCATACAAAATTAAATTTAAGACAATCTAATGAAAAATCCAAAAACGGGCTTTGAGATGCTTAACTACACATATAGGGTATAACACATAATTTAATACTATTTTTTGTAGCACTTCGTACAACGGTTTCTTTCGAACACAGTCGAGCTAAAGAGTAACACACAAAAAGACAAATCTAATTCCTGATTATTGTAAATAACTTATCAAGTAAAAGAACCAAAGCAATACTTTAGTTTTATGTTTATAAGTTAAAACTGAAAAATAATAACAAGGAAATAAATTTTAAATGTAAAATAGAAGTCCATTTTTGCTAAAAAATAGAGTGAAATTCATTGAAAATTTTTAAAGTTCATACTTAAATTTCACCAATGGAAAAAAGAAGTAAATTTAATTGTCTAGTGTACTGAGAAATCTATTTTAAAATCTAATTTTACGCCCTATTATCTTTATCGAAGCCATTTTATTCTATTTTCTCTATTCTGTAAAAGCTGAAAAAATTTAGGTAAACTAAAAATGAAAAATAAACCTTTTAACATTTTTAAAGAAAGATTATATTGAAAGTGTTAAACCGGTAAATTTAATGGCATCATACAGCATTCTTCTAGGTAAACAAATACTATAACCCAAACAAACTAAACCAAAATATATGGAATTATGTTATACCGTAAGTAATCTTAAAATTTTGCGAATGACATGTGAACCTACACCATTTTGATTAAAATACCACATTGTATTTCAATATGCTTCTTTAGAACCACTGCCAAAACACTTTTGTGATACAACCGGGTAATATATATACAGTATACCTGACCGACCTTTATTTTCGCAACCGTTGGTCCTAGATGCATACTTAAAATTACAAAATTGGTCAAAATTAGGTGCAGAGTTAAGATAAAAAGTTTGAAGCGAAAAAACAATTTATCGAAGAATTACAGAATCTAAATTTTTATACGGTCCCCCGGTTCTATAAGTTATATTTAGTAAAATTTTCCTGTTACACTGACAAGTAAGGCAAAAAAAGTCCCGTTATTCTACGATTAAAATTGACCGAGTAATAGCTGTTGAAAGTTGGAGCATATTTTTTGCTGCGAATTAGGGGTCATTCACAAATTTAGTAGAAATATAATTTCGTCAGATATATTAAAGAAATGGTTGAGAGTAAAATTAGCATTGCAATATAAATTTGAAATCTTTAATCATTCTGACATATTATTGCAAAATATGCAATTTGAACTGAACATATAAGAGGATAAAAATAACAGAATTTTTGTTAAATAAAAGGATGAAAAATAAAAGCCTCAATTCTTTACAAAAATGATACATATTTTAAAATGCTGTTAGATTACACCGTCTTTCAAATTTTGGGTTGTGTCATGTTTTTTAGCTTTTGAAAATTTATTCACATGTATTTTTTAGCGCTGAAACCGAAAAATGACCTTTATTTTAAACCATCACGTCGGGATTTTTCTCAATTTCAAAGTTAAACGGCTCAAAGTTAAAATTGATCCCCGCTCCCCTCCCAACCTCGTCGGACTCCTGAGCTGTTTAGCTGTAACAAACCCTTTATAAGCCACAAAATTGAATAAATTATTGAATTAAATAAAATTAAACTGAATAAAAAAAGTCTTACACCTATTTTATAGTATCAGATTTTTCGCTATTTTTTAACCTCGAAGTTTACGATTTGCGAAAAATCTTGACATGATGGTTAAAAGTGAAGGTATTTTTTTTATTATTTAGCATTAAAAAATACATAAAATGTAACTATACAAGTTAAAAAACACAACCATGGCAGGTTTATTTTATCTGGTCTAAAACTATTTCTTAAACTTGTTGACAGTAATCTATCCGAATTTTTTTGTGTTATCCTCTAATATAAGTATGTATAAGGTGGTAAGTGACGAAAATCATAATGATATTACATTGTAATCGGATTTAAGTCTGTATGTAAAATTTTAACTTCAATCGGAGATTTGAAAGTCAGTAAGTGCGAGTACAAAGTTTAAACTGGAATGACGATCGTTGCAAGTCAAATAAAACCTAATGGAAATAACTTAATTTTTGTTAAAAGAAATCATAGCCTCAAATCCTTATAAAATACAACATATGTTAAAATATAATTATCTTAACTAATCTGAAACTTAACTAATAAAGTTAACTCAATCGTAATGTAGTTGTACGATTTCTTTCGAACCGCAGATACCTTTAAATAAGTTTAAGTACTTTATACACGACCCCTGAAAGCATGGTCGAAATCATCTGTTTTGATATGCAAAAAAGTGGTATAAGTCATGCATTTCAAAGTTTCATAACTCGGTCAATTTTAATGTTAAATGAATGGTACTTTTTCTGTCTTACTTGTTAGTGTCACAGTAAATTTTTACTAAAAATTACTTATGGGACTGGGGGACCGTATAAAAATTTAAATTTCGTATTTTTTTAATAAATGGTTTTTTTTTTACCCAAATCGCTTTAAAAATAATTCTTTACCTTATTTAAATCATTTTTGTAATTGGAAGTATGCATCTAGGGAAACGGTTGCGAAAATAAAGGTCGGTCAGGTTATATGTGGACACACTGTATATATATTAGGGTGGTGCGAAAAAAGTCAAGTTGATATTTCCGAGTTGCTATAGTGCGGAAAAGTTGCGATTGGTAAATACAAGAAAAACAAAAAAAAAAATTATTTAAATCGGACTTTATATCTTCCAATCCCGCAAACCGCCTAAAAATTTTAAAAAATTGAAAATTTCCGATTTTTGCAGAATTTTTTTCTTTTTTTACGTATATATATTTTTTATCGCTATAGTGAAAAATATTTGCAGATTGTAATGTTTAATAATAATAAAAATAAACAGTTGCGTTTAAAGAATAGCTTCCGATCACGCAAGCTCAATAAAAATCGGCAAAAATTCAATTTTCAGTGATTTTGATGAATAAAGAAAATAATCACCTGAGATCAGTTTGCGTTCCAATATTAACATTTGCATATAAATTGTACAATGTACAACTCTTTGCTTGTTTATATATTTGATAATGTTTAAACAAACCAGAACTCACCACGGGAAGGTAGCTGCACTTCGAGTTCAAACCACACCCTATCCTCCATCCAACCAATGAGGGTGTTTGCTATTTACATTACTTAAATACATAACTTTTTATAATAGAATCAAAACAATGTATTAAAAAAATAGTGTCGTGACAGTATAAGATATACAATTTGTTATGTCATCTGTTTAAGTCTGACTTTTAGACGCAACTTTGTACTGCGATTTGGTGGTAATGTCTGGTATTATGGACATTGATTTCAGTGTGGCCCTGATGCTCTCTTGATTGGGGCCCACATACCTTAAATGATGCTTCCGTTACCGATTTAATGCACCGCTGGACATCTTACGTGTGGTTGAAAAACTTTTTATCATCCTAGACTGAGATATGACCTGATTGAACGAAGAAATGTATTTCTTCATGGGTTAATCTCCGAAAAAGCGGTTGAAATGTTAATTTTGCTACATTACAATCAATTAATTTTGGATTGTAGGAGTGATAAAGATTCAGATGTCTTTACCCTTTGAAACATTATGCCTGGCTTTTAACAGCCATAGCTCTCTTATGTGCCTCCTTTTATAAAAGACCATTGCCATCAGTAGGTTTTCCGGGTGAGCAAAGAACGAGTTTCATTCAGTTTCAAAGATTACACTTTCTTCAGGTTGTCACGAAAGTATCGAGATGTTTCAATTGCTCTGTACAGATGAATAGGCCCGTCTGTAATGTACTTACAGCATTTTATTTCAAAACAAACTGGCAAGTAAGATTTTAAAATAAATGTCAATATGGCTTTAAGGCATCCGATGGGTTTTCCACGCTCGCGTAAAGTCGAAGGGCTCTATTTGCACAAGTGAGCAATCTGGCATGTGAAATTGGACCGGAGTCACACTTTAATAAGTCATTTGGAAAGTTGTAACTGTTAATTGCTTGACTTACGCCAAGAAGATATCTTTGGTACTTGCTCAACATTTGCCTGTCCACTTCTGGAATTTCACAATCAGTCAATTGAAAATTTATCACCGAGAGCTTTACACAACAATGATATTGTGTCCAAATTGTGTATTAAATGATCTTGGGCCAGTAGTTTCAACATTCAAATGTTGAAAAAGATGGCGGGAAGGTAATTCAACAAAATGGAATAAACAAACAACCCACTGCAGTGGTCGTCAGAGATAAACTTCAAGCTTTCTGATAGCACCACCTTTCTATCCAGTATTGGTACCATCACAGCCTACCAAATCTAAGTATTCTAGTGAAACCCCTTGTTCAGTAAGACATGATACTATGAAAGCTACAATGTCGTTAGCAGGCCCGGAGTTTGGAGGCACATGGCCTAAATAAACTGAGTCACGTTATTTTATGACAGGAAAGTGTTCCTCTTTAATAGTTCGACGAACCTGTTTAGATGCAATACTTTCTTTAACTGGGGTATTGTCCTTTCTTCCGTCAAAATAGTATATGCCATGTAGTTCATCTGAATCCAGTTGACTTTTCTGTAAATTTTATGGAGTTAGGTGAGACTAGGTGGGAGCGCGTACGCCGACTTCAGCGCTGTTTTCCAACGCGGCTAACGGCAGTTGGGTGCACTACTAAACTTTTCAGACCTGAAACGAACTCTTCGTGGTAAGTTCTAGGTTGTTTAAAAATAACATAATATGCTCAATAGTATCAATTAACATTTAAATCTTAACCTGAGACTGCAAACTGACCTCAGTTGATTATATTCTTAATGCATGAAAATCACTCAAAATTGAATTTTTGCCGATTTTTATTGAGCTTGCGCGATCGGAAGATATTCTCTAAACACAATTATTATTATTATTATTATTAAACAGTACAAACTGCAAATATTTTTCCTATAGCGATAAAAAAATATATAAACGTAAAAAAAAAGAAAAATTTTGAAAAAATCGGAAATTTTCAATTTTTTGGAATTTTTAGGCGGTTTGCGGGATCGGAAGATAAAGTCCGATTTGAAGAATTTTTTTTTTCTCTTTGTTGTATTTACCAATCGCAACTTTTCCGCACTATAGCGACTCGGAAATATCAACTTGACTTTTTTCGCACCACCCTAATATATATATATATCAGTGGCGTGGCGTCCGGTCATCGCTGGATGCGGCGATGACCAAGCAATATTTTAAAACTCTTAATAAGCTTTTAAAACTCTACGACCCAGTTTTAGCAGAACATTTGGAGTTCATGTATAAGTGAAGGTAAGATTTAAAGTTTCTTTTTTGAACATTCAACCATTGAATTTTAGAGTAAATAATTTTTCACCACAATCTTAAATAATTGCGATGACCACCGAAAATTTTCACGCCACGCCACTGATATATATAGATAGATATAGAGAGATAGAGAGATAGAGAGAGAGAGATGCTTTTGTAAATCGTAGTTTAATGTCAAGTAAATATTTACAAAAAAATATTGATTTCAGTTGAGCTACCTTTTGTTAGAAAAAGAGAGAATGTGTAAAACGTGAATTTTAAAATTCCCTTTAAATATTTTTTTTAAATAAAAATTCGTTTTCTATATAAATTACATTTTCTAAATATTATTTAAATGAAATAATCTTATGTAAATACTTTTCTATCATTAATTCTCTTCAAATCTCACAATCTCATAAATTCTATCCGAAAAGTTGTGTTAAGGGGCGATTACATTTTTTCTTTCGGGAATAGGAATGAAGATTTTAGCCCCTGGTTTTAAGCATGTTATATATTATCATTTGAAGAACATTTATTTTTTTTAAATAAAATATTGATGATGTGGCTCAAGTTGCATGGGGATGTCCTAGCATAAACGTATAATGTCATTCCATCACTATACACTGCAGCTAAATGCAAAACTATTTTTTGGGATTAGATAATCGCTCTGCGTACTTCTGTACACCGCGCATTCTTGAACCATTTTACCCTAATTGTATTCAATATAACTTTTAAACATATAGTAACATGTATATAGATTATATTTTATATTCTAAAATTTCTATATTTTAACCCTTAACTGCCTGATTTTTCAAAAATCATTGTAATAGTGTTTTTCGGCTTTCATCTTTTAAATACATCATGGCAAAAATACTTAAAAAAATCATATTTTGTTTTAAGTATGGTTTACGGCTAAAAAACAGTTTGTTAATCGGCAGTACTGGTCTTTAATTGAAAAAAATAATTTTCCTTGACAAAATTCTACAATATTAAACACACAAGAATTTTAGGAACTATAATAAGAAATAAATTTTACTTGCTCACTGCAGAACAAAATAGAGTATTTCGCAAGCTTCCAAACAAAACAAAAAGAACAAGTAGCAACAATTGAAAAAATAAATCTATCTTTATTCTTAACCAACACAAGTGTTGCCATCTACATGTTGAAAATCGATTTAATAATATTTTCAGAATGTATTTTATTGGCACATTAGGCATTATAGCTTCAATATTATTCTAATAGTATTTTAGAGCCTAAATTGTGTATGTTGCCGAAAAGCAACACCCGGCATTTAAGGGTTAAGTTTTCTGCTATTTGTTTCTAAGTAATACACAAAAGTTTGCAAAATTTGTTTTCATAATAAATGCTGATCCTTTTTAAAGTAATGATACAAATTTCTGTTCCCAAAAGTATTTCACGTAGTTAATAACGTTAATTGCCGAAACGTCAGTGAAGGCTTACTGTGGAGACACGAAAAGTTTTGATTTCCGTTTGTCTGTCTGTCTGTCTGTCTGTCCGTCTGTTCCGCGATAACTGCCGCAAAAAGCATCCGATCGGCTTCAAATTAATGTGGCATATTGATGAGGTACTCGGACTTAGCTGTATGGTTTTTGGTTAAATTTGGTTCATTCGTTCGGGAAATATAGAATATTTTATTTTGCTCTTTAATGCTTTTCAATGGCAAGTCAGACGATTTTCAAATTTTCATTTGTTGAAAGAAATGGCTCATATAAAAAATGGATTTAAATGGTAAATTTTTGATGCTGAAATTTTTAAATAAGAGTAGTAAATTATTCCTATTAGTTTGCAATTTTGTCAAAACATTTGTCAGAGCTTTTAAATTAGGTGTATAACTTATGATGGAATTTTATACATGTGTTCGAATAATATAAAACATTTTATTTTATGAATTTACTTATATTTCATTTCTTTTTCTTTTAACCGTTGCGTAGCAACTATATCTCATCTAAAAATATCATAAATGTGAAAGTATGTATGGTTTTTAAAGTCAAATCAAAGTTAAAAGGAATGAATTAATGAATGCCTTTGTATAGATATTTGCATATAAATTGATTTAAACGCAGAAATGAAAATAGTATTTATATACTATATAGAATAATATCTTTATTTATGTATTCAACTATTTTGATTATAAAGGAAAAAGTTCGTTATTTTCATACAGAATAAACTGACATTATTCTATTAAACTTTATAAACTTTATTGTTGAAAAAAAAAAAAATAAATAAATAAAGGGAATAACAATTTCTCCCAAAGAGTTCATTTTAATTTGTAAGATTTCCACGTGCAAAGGGAAAATGCAGCAAATTACAAATAATAAAAAAGATAAATAGGACAGGAATGAATACATATAAACATTTCACACCAAATACCACCTAAATTAATTTTTGTAGTGGTATTTTCCCACACTACGAAGAAAGACCCCTCGATTTACACGATTTTACTTGGCCTTCCTTTTCTCATTGGTTGCGATTTCATTTTCGCAATTGCATATATTAATTGGCACAAAATTTTACATTTTTATGACTGAGGTATATGTAAGGCCATACAAATAAGAAATTCCGTATTGTTTCCTATAAAATGTGATAAAGTGTTGGTTAACTATATATGTTTCTATTAAGAGGAGCAGGGCTGCCAAGCCTCCGGCGTTCTGGATACCAGTATTTTAATACAAAATATGTTACTTTATTTAATTGAAACATTTGCGCGATTTAAAAGAACAACATTTTCTGTAAGGTAATAGTGTTGTGCAAAAAGCCTGAGACTTGCCATGTCTGGTGGTGAGTGAAATGTTTTATTTAATGCATTTATCTCTATTTTAATGCTACGTGAACAACGTCCCGTGTAACAGCTTGTAGAGTGTAAAATAAATTATTAAAATAATCCCTATTACGAAAAATGAAACAAAATGCCCGGCTAAGGGAAATAAAAGGTTAGTTAACATTTCGTAATTTGACCTGAACACAGGTGTGCATCAAATTTCAACGGTGTTTGTAACATCACAATTTTAAATTAAATGTGGATACTATTAAAAGGCTATCACAAAAAATACTTAACGGCGCCATATCACGTTTATCTATTTAGTCAATTGGAAGTGGACACGATGATGAATTATTAACCGTTAGGTTTAGAACTCCCCCTACTTTAGGGTGATTTTAGTAAGCTAATGCTATCGAGTACATTTTTAGATATTTAGATTAGATCTTAGATATAAATATTGCAGAATGGTAATCAAAATTATTATTAGATTTCTAAATTAGATGTCTCAGTTTACATTTCCAAAAGTTCTTTATCCATTAGATACAGATGTTTGTGGTTAGCAGGCAAGTAAATACTGCTGTATGGATATTAGGATAACGTAAAATGCTTGACCAAATTATTGCTTATCCTTATAAATCGCAGTGTAAAAATGAATCTAAGATATAGGATAATCATTAACTCAATCAATAGAAAATTACAAATTCAAAATAAATTACACAACGGGGGGTTCAGGGGGGGGGGGGCACCCCCTGAAGAAATTTGCTTTATTATATAAAAATTACTAGAATAAGTAGCTCGTGAGAATTTCAGAATATCATTACATAACAACGTGTTTAATTTAACGCTTCTAATGTCTGAAACCATCGAAATATTTTTTTCTCCTTCTATAAATGTTTGTGTAATTTAAAAGTTTAAATTTTGTTTTTGTAGAAAGATTAATATTAAGCAAAATTTGCTAAAAACAATAAGTTGCAGAGATGACGTTGAGGCTCTTGATCTGCAGATTTACTAGTAATATTTCATCAGCTACGTTCAATACAGCAGCATGTGCGACATATGTAGTGAATACTTTACAGTCTTATTAGATGTTATTGTTGTAACAACTATATGTTTATTTCAAATATTAATCACGAAAGTCACATGAGAGAGTACTGAAATCTCAGCGGGTCCTTGGAAATTTTTTTTTAACTATTCTAATTGAAATATATAACTATAAACACAGCGTTCTTCTTCGGGAAAATTCTCTCATAGGACTAAATTTCGCGCTACATTCGCTATTCTGAAAATAAGAAGATACAAATAAGAAGATATATGTACTCCAAGTGCTCGAGACTTTCTTATTTTCAAAAGTTCGTGTAAGAGACTAAATTATAATACATATATTTAAAAACATTATTATTTACGGATTCTCAGAACACTTAAAATTGTAAAAAATGAAATAAAAAGACTATATTCAATATTTACTATCGTAAAATGTATATGATTTAAAAAAAAAAATTTTATTGGGATGAAAGATATAAGTATGTGTTTTCATTTCATGTATTAAAGAAATTGCAAGATGCATAATTAGAATTTATAGGGGACTTTAAACTATCAGACATTTGACGAGCAGAAAATAGGTACAACTTACGCGCAGGATTACCAAATACATTTTGCAACTAGAATAATAATTTTGGTGGCTACATACACTTCCGATTGTCTTAATTACCCTGAATCTAAATAAATTTGTATTTAAAGCATTTTTATATTTTTAATGCAAAGTTGTATTTAGCTAATGCAAAATTATGAAAATTTCAACAGTATAATCACCTAAAAATATTTATTTGAACAATAAAAATTAAATTTTAGGTTCAGTTTATACAGACTAACATGAAACATATGTTTTAAAAATTTCATGAACAAATATTTAGAAGTTTTTGAGATATCGTGCGAGTTATGCTGAAAAGCGTCATTTGGAGAAAAATGACTTCAAAGTTTCGGAAACGCCGCTTCTGCTATTGAGCGGGCATAACTCTAAAAGCCATAATTTCTGTTCCAATGGGTGTTTCAAGCAAACAATTATATCAAAATGTTCAGCAAATATAGAGGTTTAACATCTAAACAAATTAAAATTTCGAAAATTTTGAAGCTTTAAGCTGCTTGAGATGCCTTAAATACACTAGTTTGGAATGCTAAAGTTCATCTTAATAATACAATATAATGTTACACAAATAACGTGATTTACCAAATGAAAGATGATTACAACAATTTAAATTATTTTAAAAATATGGCTATGTTTGATCAGACAACAGTCATATGTAATATAAAAACCTCCTCCCCCATCTACTCTTTTTCTGAATTATTGGTATCGACCATTAAACCCGGGTGAACGTGTTTCGAAGTGAGACATTTATGAGTGAGATTTCGACAAGTGGCTTTCGTAACGCTAGTTTAAATACTGAGTCCTGAAGAAGGCTAGGTACATAGCCGAAATTACTTAATATTTAAAGATCTATTAAACTGTTTTAATCATCTTTTAAATAATGAATCACATCATTTAAGTAATTTTATAACATTATCATTAAACAGATTTTAACATTCCTGAGATTTCCTTCGTCCAGATATAACAGATGTTATTGTCATATAATAGACTTTTCTTATTATTACTTTCTTCTATCTTTACAAGAAGAAAGTATTGTATTCATGAAAATTTTCGAATTCCGGTTTTCGACGGATTTACACGTTTTAGAGCTCAGAGAACCCGAAAAACATGTTTTTACAAAATGTCTGTCTGTGAGTCTGTCTGTCTGTCTGCCTGTCTGTCTGTCCGTCTGTCTGTGTGTCTGTGTGTGACATAAATTTTGTGGGCGTTCTATCTCAAGAACTAATGCACGGAATTTAATAAAAATTCATATTCAGTTAGTTCCTGATACAAATTGATGCTGATTAGTTTTTGGTGCACATCGCTCAACAGGTGGCGCTGCTATGCTGCATTTTTTATGATTTCCGAAATGGCTCTATCTCAAGAACTAATGTACGGATATTCATCAAACTTCAGATTCATTTAATCCTTGACATGAGTTGAAGTTTTGTACAGTTTGGTGTAAATCGCTCAACAGATGGCGCTGCTATACTACATTTTTTACAATTTCCGCAATATCTCTATCTCAACAACTAATGCTTGGATTTTCAACAAACTTCAGATTCATGTATACTTTGATATGAATTAGTGCTGTTTGTGTTTTGGTGTAAATCGCTCAACAGGTGGCGCTGCTATGCTGCACTTTTCAGAATTTCCATTATAAAGATATATGAAGAACTAATGCAACAATTTTCACTAAACTTCAGAATCAGTTAATCCTTGATATGAATTGACATTGTGTACATTTTGGTGTAAATCGCTCAACAGGTGGCGCTGCTATACAGCATTTTTCACGATTTCTGCAATCGCTGTATCTCAAGAACTAATGGACATATTTTCATCAAACTTCAGATTCAGTTACTCTTTGATATGAAATGATGCTGACTACGTGTTGGTGAATATCGCCCTATAGGTGGCGCTGCTATGCTGCATTTTGCACTATTTCCTCAATAGCTCTATCTCAAGAACTTATGCACGAATTTTCATCAAACTTCAGATTCAAGTACACCTTGATAAATGTTGATATTATGTGGTTGTGTAAATCGCTCAACAGGTGGCGCTGTTATGCTGCATTTGTCATGATTTGCGCAATAGCTCTATCTTAGGAACTAATGCACGGATTTTTCCCAAACTTCATATTCAGTTAGACATTGACATATGTTGATGATAATTAGGTTCTGGTGTAAATCACCCAATAGGTGGCGCTGCTATGCTGAATTTTGATGGATTTTCACGATTTCATGGACAGTAATATCTCAAGAACTAATGCACGTAATTTCATCTTTCTAGAATCCTCATGATGAGCATAGATGCACTGCGATAATGAATTTTGAAGTATTGACAAGTATGAGATAGAAGAAAGTTTTGTGATGGCCACAACATACTAGTTTATATTTTATCATCAAAAAGTTTTAGATTCTTTTTAATTTAGATTAATTAACGATAGTTTAAAAACAGCATGATTTAAAACTGTTCCACTACAATTTTTTTTTCATTAATAAATTAAAATTTACTTTTATAGGAAACATACTGTAAAATTCAATTTCACTTTTTAAAAATTGAATTCTTAAATTTTATCAATATAAAAATAATGTTAATTTACTGGCCTAGTGAACAAACATAACTATCTGAAAATCTAATTTTACACTCTATTGACTTTATTGAAACAAATTTAGTGTTTTTATATTTATACTATGAAAGCTTGATGAATTTAGAGAAAAATAAAAACAAACAAAAGAAATCCTGAAAAATAAAAAGGTTGAAAGAACTAGTAAGTTTAATGATATTATGCATCATTTCAGACTAAATCAATGTTAAAGAACATACTTTACTGGGAATTATATTATCAAGAAATAATATTATTAAAACAAAAATGTATATTTATTTTATTATACAAAAATAAAGATAAATGGATAAAGATATTGAGTGAATAGTTATAAACCTTACAAAATTAAAGTATCTTTTTGTTGGATCGTCATATGTGGGAAAGTATTTTTTTTTATTAGAACGCTTGGTATGTTCTTACGACCAACGAATATATCGTCAGATTTTTTTTAATGGATACATATCTACATTCATATGTTATCTAAGTGTATGTGCAATATATGGATGGAAATTTAAATAAAATCATAATCATCATATATCGTAGTTTGAATTTATAAAAAAATAATCTGTATAATTTAAATGGACTTAAACAATTAATAGTTACAATAATGAAATAGGTCACTTATAAATAAATTTTTTGGAGACACGTCTAATATATATATATTAAATAGCATACAAATTTATAGATGCATTTTCTCTTTAATTTTCTGTATGTATTAATGGATAAAAGATGCTGATAAACAAGTTTCTAGTGGACATGCCACTCTCTTATAAAGGGTCTCTAATATTTTGAATGTCAGTGTGACGTCCAACATTTAACCAGTGTGGCACAATAATTTTATTCTGATTTTACAAGGTGTGTTTGAATCTCTTGGATACTACGGTTTCTTGTTTTCGCTGTTATTTTATGCAAATTGGGTTCGTACCTCAGTCTGCAGTGTATATAAGGCGAGGCAAGAGTATGTGTCTTTAGATTTAGGGTGTGTCATGCTCTAGGAGAGAAGTAGACCTTGAGACAGAAGAGTTATAGTAGGTGTTCCCGCCACGTGTAAACCGTTGAAGTCTGGGTTAGCATCGTTTACCATTGGTCAGATGTTTCTTGGAATATTCTTTGAATTAATAAACATTTTCTAAACATCGTTGAATTAATAAACATTTTCTAAACAATCACAAACTGTCCAGGTTATTGAATTGAAAATTGTGCTTACGTTTATCTTTTCAGCTGAAAGAAGCGCAGTAGTTTAAGAAAGTAACTGTCAACGGGAAGCATCGTATACCTAAAAATTAATATGTAATGTTCGGTATTACAAAAGAAGTGTATAACATTTAATATTCGTTTATAAGAGCACTAAAAAAAAACATCGTTACCTTTCGTTTTATGGGGAAAAATCGTTTGGAATGAATTTTAATCTTCGTAAACTGTTTCAAGCAATATGAAAATTATTTGAATTTATGAAGAGTATTAAAACGTGTTTTTTGTAAAGCATCCGTTACATAGCATTCATTTACAGCGTTACTGGAAGGAATTCGGTTGCGGGTATTCCTATGAGCAAGAATTGCTGCAACTGCGTTTTCATTTGTGGTATGCGTTTTTAGGTGTGTTCGTAATTATATAAATACGTAGCACATATAGTCGTCTTTCAGTCAGTCTGTCTATATGTCCAACTGTCTCTACGTCTGTCTACCCGTTTGCCTGTCCGCCTATAACACAGCAAAAACTACCAAACCGAATGGTCTAAAATTTAAAATATATAATTGTTGCAAAATTTTGTCAAGTCATTTCAAATTTTATGAAAATCGGGTGTATAGTTTAATTACAGGGTCCGTCAAAATTTTCCGTTGCATTACGGCCAGTGGGGATTTTTTTCAAGTGCATTTTAATGATGTTACAGCGTTTCGAACAGAATGAAATTATTATGCACTAAAATATACATTCAGTACAGTATGTGGTGCAAAAAATATTTATAAAACTATTTATAGTACGAACGCACCTCATTTGCCACGTTTGACGTGAAATTTCCAAATTGTTAATTTTAAAAATATTTTTTTTTAAATTATCTGTTGCGAAATTAATCTGCAGATCATATACAGTATTCCACAAAAGAATTCATTTCCGGTTATTGAAGAAAATTACTGAAGATAGATTTCAAATGGTCCTTTCCATGTATAGAAAAGTTTTTAATAAATTGTGCTATAATTTTACTTTTTGTTAATCTAGGGCGCTCGGCCGCCTACCAGCTGCGCTCGCCACACCCCCGTTAAGACACCACAGACTCTAAAAGCACGCTAATTTGATCGGCTTTAAAAAGATTTCGGAAGATTGAATTATAATTTAAAAAACAGTGGCGATCGCCAAACAAACGGATTTCTATTCATTTCTCTTTGATTGGGGAATTTTAAGGCCAAATCAGCTGCTATTAAAAGATACAATGGCTGTTTCCGTCTTTGATTAAATAAAATCATTTAAACACTTCAAATTAAGCTAATATAAAATGAATTAAATAAACAAAGTCTTTGTCTCACTGTATTTTTTAACGAAGCAAAAAGAAAGTTCTTCTTGAATAATACATTTTAAATGTATCGTTTTTAATCTGACGTAATTTTCACCAAACTTTTCTTCCACTTTTTAATATGTACGTAAAAATACTTTTGTTAGAAATGAAATATTATTTGCGCTGTCCTAACAAAACTAGTTGAAAAGATTATCTCAAAATATCAAATAAATGTCTTGCGTAATTTTTAAATTTAAACTGTTTTGCAATATTATTTTTTGTTCATTTTACGTAATAAGTGTAATGTGACGTAATTTCTCCTATTTAAGACTTCTAACGCATGTTAATGAATTTATTATTTTACAATATTCTTTTCATATTATTCAATATTATTTTACAATATTTAAAATTCACGTGTAAATATAGTTTTTATGGCGCAATTTTCAATAAGTTCCTGCTCTTTTATATACGTAATTATATAATGCTAATTTGAAGGGGGGGTTTTTTGTTTATAATAGTCACATGTAAATAAATTTTTAATTTGAAGCAAACATTATTGTTTTCGCTGTTTATACAGTTGGCAACAGTTTAAATTAATACCATTTTCTAAAATATGTAAAAAATATCTCTCCAAATGCTGAAAATTTGAATTTAAAGTAGAAATAAAACCTCAAAAAATGAATCAAATTAACAGAACAAATGCAGTGTGCACACCGGGAACTTCTAACGCATAAAATGACCTAAAAATGATTAAATTCTCATATATAGTTTTTGCTCCTATAAAACTTTTTTAATGGTACGATTTTGTCCAACGTTAGCATTAAACATCTCTTAAAATAATTCTTCGATTTGAAAACTGTCTGCATCAGCGTGTTTATTACAATTTTTTATAATAATCCTGATTTTCATATTTTTGTATGCAATATTTTTCTTAATATTAACGAAGAAAGACCTCCGGTCACAAAAAACTCAAAACCGGCGGCGGCGATTACAGCGTTAGTTACTTTTTTTTAGAATAGAGAGGTATAACAGGCAGTTTTGTAAATTGAAGATTAGGATAAGATTTCTGTAAAGAATTATTTTTCGAATGCTTTGTTAGTTATTTCAATTTTGTTAAATGTTAAATGAAAAAAAAAAAAATAAATAAACCAAGCGTACTACAATTCTGAATAATTTTATTGTGTTTTACTGAGTGAGTATATTACCTTGTTGCCAAAGGATATTGAATGTAGAGTCGTGGGAAAAAAATAAACGCCCCTTACTAACTCTGAAACAATTTCTTGTAGACTAAAATTACTGGTACCAAACGATTGGAAATTAAGTATAGTTTTAAATGATGTATATAAAATTTGTTTAGGGGGCCATTTACATATCAAAAGAAACACTAACTTTGTTTTTTCTATAGCAATAACCATGTTTGGCACTATAGACGGATTCTAAACCCCTCAATTTACCTAAATCCAAGTTTTTCATTATTCATATTATTAGCTTCGAAGAAAATAATTATTTTAAAATGAGCCTATTTTAGGGGCTGTATCCAAATTGAAGTTCGCTACTCGATTGTTGAAATGCTACTGAATGAGTATGTATCTTCTATTAGTGCATTATTTCTTTCCAATATGACCATTTCACTCACTTTATATGTTTCGACTATTGCCAGCACAAATGTTTCAATAAAATTAGTAAAAAATGTTCCTTTTAAGTTAGACTTTTCTGAATATCATAAACGGACCCTTATTCCATCATTTTAATTTTTTTAGCGTAATTCGAAAACTACTTTGAAGAAAAATTTCAAAATTGAGAATTCGCATAAAGCAGGAAATAATAAATATAAATCTATCAAAAAAAAAAAAAAAAAAATGTAGGTTGCATTTCATATTTTTTCGAATATTAATTTCATAATTCATATTATATATATATATATATATTTAATTACAAATTCAATGTATTTATATTTGGGTTTTAACACTTTCCAACAAGGTTGAAAAGTGTTTATGACTTCGGTTTGTCTGTCCATCTGCCGTCTGTCCGCGCTCTAATTCTCGTAAATATAGTCGGATTATTCTGAAATTTTTGAATGTTAGTGACCTTAACCATAGCACGATCAGTATTTCAAATAAAGTTTCTAGCATGTTTAGTTCATTTACAGGGACAATCAAAAGTTTTCCGTTACATTACGGCCTATGGAAAAAAATCGTTTTAAAAGATTTTTAATGATGTTACATTCTTTCAAGCATAATAAAATTCATATGCATTTATCAAGTGCACTAAAATATGCATTCTATAGAATATACGACGCAAAGAATAGTTATTTTCCATTTACAGGGCCACAGAAAATAATTCCGTTACAGAACGATATAGGGGTTGAGGGAATTGTTTGCGGCGTATTTTAACTATGTTAAATTATTTCATGTATAATGAAATTGATATACGTCGCTGAGGATTAATATAACTTATTCCATGTATATATAATACGAAGTGCATAGCATTTACAGATCTGAAACACAAAAGATTTCAGATACTATATTGTGTCCGAAGTACTGTACAGTAGCGATGATTGCTGGAAATGCAATTTTATATATGTTATGTGCTTTTATGTTTCACTATATTTATGCATAGTATATGGTGTGTATAAATGTTGTAATTCATATACAGGGCTACACAAAATAATTCCCAATGGTTACTGGGTATGATTGCAATTTGCTTAAAGGTGGTTTTTAAATGAGGTATGCATTTTTAAGCGGAACTGCATTTGGTTTACTAAGAAATGTTTATAGAATATAGATAAAAGGATATACAGGGTCACGCAAAGAATTGGATAAATGGCCGTCTATAAATAATAATTTCTGGAAATGCGACTTCAGTAGTTTTAAGAGGGTTTTACTTTGAATTAAACTTTAGCTAAACAGTGGCGTGTAATAAAGGCACTAGGTTAACTACACGGGTGTACAAATGTATACAAGTATGTTTTGACCTGTTCTGCTCTCGAAGCTGGTAGACGGGAGGTGCTCGGTTCGAACCCAATCGCATCCGTCGGCAAATCGTTCGGAGTTTTCGTGGTTTTCTTCAAGCCACGGATTTCCATGCGTAAATACGGGTTAGGTTCCCTTAGAAAGACCCCCACGAAGGGCACTCCCCCTCGGGCCTATATCCCTAGAGTAGAGAATTGGCCGTCAAAAAATCAACCAACCAACCAACCATGTTTTGATCTATTAGTATAAATTGCTGGAGAAATTTCAACCTGTTATGAGTTTTCATGCTAAACTAAATTTTCCCATTATATAGTATATATATATCAACCTACAGATCAAATACAGGGCTGTTCAAAAGAATTGGACTACATATTTGACTATATACGGTAACTGCAGAAATCACTATTTTAAATGTTTCATGCGTTTTCTAAAATGTTTACTTAGTTCTCTTATATACCTTATTGCTCTAAATAACGAAGTTTTGTTAAAGCATTCAGGAAGTGTTGGAAAGTGTTTCATAATCTATGCTAAACGCATGATTTTCCTTACTTGTTTAGTATTATAACGAAACAAAAAAGTTTATTACATTAGAATAATAACTTCAGGAGATATTAACAAAAAATGGAAATGTAATTTAACATTAGAATCTCTAAATTTTGGATGTTTATAATTCAAAGACTTATCACCCAATTGACTTGACATTTCGATTCTAGGCATAGTTAGAATCGAAGATTTAAAATTTATTGTCAAAATTAAATGTTTCCATTCGTAGCCAAAAACCAAGCTTGGTATAGTTTTGATTTGTACATGGCCCCCTAAGCAAATTTTATACACATCTATTAAAATTACTTTATCTGCAATCGTTTGGTATCAGTAATTTTCTAATTACTTGCAGAGTTAGAACGGGTACTTTTTTTCTTCGACTGTACATTTTTTTTTTTTTTTTTTTTACGTTGTTTATTCAAACGATAGTTTTTGAAAAACATTCCTAGCAACATAATTGTTCTTTGAATTTAAAATAAACATATAAAACTAAATTTCAGCTTTAGGCGAGTATCAATCATTGTGATCGTTGATACTTTAGATACGATGTACCATAAATCATAAAATTCATTTTAGTAAGATTAATTGGTTATTGTATTATATAATGGACATAATAATCGTTTAATATGGATAATGTATCATAAAGATGAATACTGTGGGTATATTTTATAAACATTATTCAAAGTTATGATGGAAGTAAAACTACCAAATGACTAAATCTAAAAGAAATATATCATCTGTAAATGCATTCCAATAACATTAAACAGTTAAAGTTTCTCTTTTTTTTATATAAAGAAAAATGACCAATATTATTTTAAAGGGTCTCAGGACTCTTAAAATTGGAAAAAGTTTAAAAAAGAGACAATTTTCAACATTTAACATGTTAATGTATTTGTATGTGGTTTTAAAACACTATTTTTATTAAGAAAAGAAATATTAGTATGTTCTTTTTATTTCATGTATTTAAAAAATTCCAAGATTCAGAATTAGAATCTATAGGGAGCTCCAAACTGTCAGATATTTGACGAGCAGAAAATAGACATACGCTTAGGATATTTAATAAAAGATAATAAATGAAACAAACTTTGTGGCCAATGAAATCCATTTCCTCCGAAGTTTTTTTTTTCCCTAATGTTTTGCGCATGTTGAAATGAGACGAAATTAGTCAGTCTTACCACTTCGTTGGTCCTCCTTTGGCAGCGTAAACATCTCTCATTCTTCTCGGCATAGTTAAAACAAACGTTGTCACTCAGAAATTGAATTTTTTTCCCATTTTTCAAGAAGAATTCTTTTCAAATGCTGATTGTCACCGTAGCTGATTTGTGGTGTCCTTTTTCGAACTTCCTTCTTTAAGTATCGCCACAAATCCTTGATAGATTTGACGTCCGGGTAATTCGGAACCCAATCTAGCACAGGGTACCATTTTGTTGAAGACAGGCTTTTGTTGTCCTAGCTGTATGCGATTTGGCTAAGTCTTGTTGAAAAAGATAACCCGATTGAAGGCCAAATTGTTGAATTGAAGGCGACAACTGATTCTGCAAAATGTCCCGATAACATTGTGCATTGATAGTCCCGTCATATGGCAGCATTTGGCCAACACCAGAATAATCAAAACACCCCCAAATATTAACATATGAGGGTAACGTGCACTCTTGTTTGACGTTTTTTGCTCTCTTGTTTGTGTTTAAAGCTTTATTTGCTTGCGTACGACCAGATAACCGATATTTCATTACAAAACTGAAAAAGAGGATTTGTTCGATCATATAACACTGTACCATTGCTGATATGTCTATTTTAAGTGGTGCACAGCCCACAGAAAATGTTTCCTTTTCTGAGCAGAAGTTAATATCGGCTTACGTTTGTTTTTATAAGATTTTATGCCCCTTTTATGCAATCTTTTTGTAGCCATTTTACGAGCCGCTGATCGCCCTATGCTGTCTTGCCATAGGGATGCGGCTTTTGCCATTGTTCTTGATCTTATCTTCATTACCACTCGACGGAACATTCGATATTCTCATGCCGTTGTTGTTGTTAGGCGACTAGTACTGTTTCTTGGCTGCATTTCTCCGTTTGCAACGAAAGTTTTCAAAACATTACGTCCTGTTGATTCAGAGATAATCAAATCCATGCCTATTTTCCTCATTAGACACCCACTATTTCGTTTTTCGGTTATCTTTATACGCAACTCTACCGTCAATCTTTTATCACACATTTTCTTCTTATTAATTGATTTGAAATCGTTTTTCTTTTAAACAGCACATGCCATTAGTCCCGGATGCGGTAATTTGCATAGTTGGAAACAACCAGCCAATCACAATGGTAAAAAAATCTTTCTTTAAATGCACATGCGCAAAACATTAGGGCTATCTATTTTTGAGAGGGAGAAGCTTTTATATAAACAAATCTAAGTGTGCGACTTCTTTTGTTTTTTTATTCAATGGAATTCATTATAGACGATTGACATTAAAAGAATTTGGTTAGTTATTTAGAGAAAATTAAGTTTGTGTTTTTTTTTTCTTTGAAAAAATTTCCCTTTAAACTGGTGCGCAAAGAATTAGGGTCACGGATAAGGTAATACAAAATTTTGAAAATTTCAACAGTATTATCACCTGAAAAATATTTTTGTAGACAATAAAAAAAAAAAAAAAAAAAAAAAAAAAAGGTTTAGTCTATACATTCTAAATTGAAAGATATGTTTTGAAAATTTCATGAAAAAATATTATGAAGTTTTTGAGATATCCTACGCGCGATGCCCAAAAACGTCATTTGGAGAAAAATGACTTTAAAGTTTCAGAAACGCCGCTTCAGCTATTGAGAAGTATTATTCTAAAAGCCATAACTTCTGTTCTAATGGGAATTTCAAGGAATCAATTATATCAAAATGTTCAGAAAAGATAGGAGTTTAACAACTAAAAAAATAAAAAAATAAAAAATTTTGAAGCTTTATAAGAGTCTTGAAACGTCCTAATGTTAACGCAATATATTTATATTTATGGTGACAATTTTCCATAAGAAAGCAATGCAAATTTTTAAAAAATATCATATATATTAAAAGAAAAGGCTATTTTTGTCAGTTCAGTGCATCAAAAATGAATATCTGCGCATGCGTCCAAAATCTCTTCCGGGCTGTCCGATCTCTTTCACTGAAGTGAACGATTCACCGTAGACAGAGAAACATGATCACATCATCGCAACTTTTACTCCGTGTATCATCGTCATCAGGGTAAACAGCGCATGTGCGGACACTGTGGTCCAATGGGAGTTCAGTGTGTGCACAAGACTTCCTGCCTAGATACAGATTTATTCTTAGGATCTTAGGCAATGAATAATTTATTCTCCCATGCTGTAGTCGTTAATATAGTAGCACGCACGTTGCTATCTCTAATATTATTTGCTGTAAGGTGCTGCTTTGAAATAGTAAGTTTATTTGTTATTATTTATTTTATTTTGCTGTGTCCATTTCGATCTCTATCATTTTGCTCTGCTGTTTAATTTTCATAGCGAGTCCTAGGCTTATTTAGTTTAGTTATGGATCTAGCATCCTACAATCTTCGCGAAATTGAGCCGGACGGAAATTGCTTATTTAGGGCGCTGTCTGTGTTCCTGTATGATACAGAAGATCATCACCCGCGCGTACGCCACGCCATTGTAAAACATGTAGTCGGTAATTGGGATGTTTATCATCCGTTTATTGTTGGTGATCTTTCTTACGGTGTTCCTATTACTCAGGTAAACGATTACATGAATATTATGTCAAGAAACAGTACGCATGGTGGACACTTAGAATTAAATGCCGCAACCGCAATTTTTAATATTTTTGTCACAATTATCAATGCACAAAACAATAACGTCACAAATTTGGGTGTAAATGCTCGAGGCAAAATAGAAGTTAATTTATTGTATGACGGAAATGGACATGATGGTCACTATACGGTATTGCTCAAAAAGGGCAAAGAACAAATTCGGCAGGAAAAAAATTCATCTCCCTCCAAAAAACGAAAACTGCAAGAGAGAAATAAAAAGTATTATGCAGAGCAAAAAAAGGTTGAATCATCTCCTTCCAAAAAACAGAAACGGAAGGAGCAAAATAAAAAGTATTATGCTAATAGAAAAAAGGTAGAGTCAGTTTTAAAGCCATATAAAATTCAGTATAGGTGTGCCGTTTCCGACAACATTTCAAATTTATCTCCGTCCAACTTAGGTAATTTAGACAACACATGTGCTTATTGTAATGCGTTGTATTTTTCATCAGAAAAGAATTCAAATGCCTTATTTAATTTGTGTTGTTCTAACAAAAAGTTCAAACTGCCCGAATTTCAAATTATTGATGACATAAGAGATCTATTCACTGGAAATAATGACATGTCGAAAAACTTTAGGCAAAATATTAGGCAATATAATAATGCTTTATCCTTCGTGTCATTCGGTGCCAATATAAAGTTACCTCCTGGTTACGGTCCTTATTGTTTCAAAATTCTAGGTTCAGTACACCACAAAATTTCCCCTTTGTATCCAGATAATTCGACCCATGCTTCTTATGGTCAATTGTACATTTTAGACTTTTCTGAAGCAAACGAAATTAGGTTAGAAAAGGCTGAGAATAGTTCTATTAGAGAGGACATTCTTAATATAATAAATCTTAATTTAATTAAATGTAATCCATACGTTAAGTGCTATAAAACGATGCATCAAAAAATATCTGAGGAACACGAGCTAGCTTTAAAACAAAACAGAGTGCCAGTTGATTTTGTTATGCGCTTTTATCATGAACCGCTATCAGATCCTCGCCGTTACAACGAACCAACATGCTCAGAGGTTGCAGCGGTTTTTGAATCTACTGATGGTGCTCCACCATCTCATAGGTACATAAATGTTTATTCTAAAGATGGTGGACTGAAAACTCTAGATTTTGATAGTATGCATTGTGATCCGATGTCATATGTACTGATTTGGCCTTGCGGTGAACCAGGTTGGCATATTTCAATGTCAGCGGGGGGAGAGAGGAAAACTAATGTTCGTGAAAATATTTCCATGAGAGAATATGTTTCTTATAGACTTATGGTTCGAGGATGTCCTCCTAAGGGAAATTTCAATCCGTTAATTAATGCTGGGAAATTAACTCAGCAATTGATAGTTGATTATTACTGTCGCATCGAAGGTGACAGATTAAAATTTATCCGTAGTCAACAGGCAAAATTGAGAGTAGACACATACGCTGGCCTTGCAGATGCTCTGTTTGCACGTGCTGATAAAGAAAACTTACGGGCGGGGCGGATTGTTATTTTACCTTCTTCTTTTACTGGTAGTCCTCGAAACATGATTCAAAACTATCAGGATGCCATGGCAATGGTAAGAAAATTTGGCAAGCCAGACCTTTTCTTAACGTTTACATGTAACCCTTTATGGCCAGAAATAACTAACAGCATACATCCTTTTGAAACTGCTAATAACAGACCAGATGTTACAGTTCGTGTTTTTCATTCAAAAATTAAAGAACTTTTACATTTGATAAAAGAAAGAAAAATATTTGGCGAAGTACAAACATACTTATATACGGTTGAATTTCAAAAGAGAGGTTTGCCCCATGTGCATTTATTATTATCTCTTCAAGATAATTGTAAATTTAGAGAAATATCAGACATAGATAAAGTTATTTCTGCAGAAATTCCCGACCCTAATGATACAGTCTTACATAACTTAGTTAAATGCCACATGGTACACGGTCCTTGCGGTAGTCTTAATCCAAACTCAATTTGCATGACTGATGGTAAATGTAAGAAAGAATTTGTTCAGGAAACTAAGGAAAATGTTAATGGTTATCCCCTTTATAAAAGGAGAAATAATAACAGGACTATTTCTAAACATATTAAAGGTAAAAATATTGAGGTTGACAACCGTTACATAGTTCCTTACAATCCCTTTCTCTTACTTTATTTTCAAGCCCATATTAATGTCGAAATTTGCGCGAGTGTTCACAGTATAAAATATATACTACATAAATATGTTTACAAAGGTCATGACTGCGCCAATGTGCAGGTAACTGCTGAAGATGGTGTGCTTCATCATGATGAAGTTACTGCTTTCCTAAACACTCGATATGTCAGTCCATGTGAAGGTGCATACAGAATTTTTTCTTATCCAATGCATGAACAATCTCACACAATCATTCGCTTGCCTGTGCATTTGCCAGAAGAGCAACAAATATATTTTCAGGATGATAAAGCCGCGGAAGCTTTACTTAGATCAGAATTAAGAAGCACACAACTTATTGCATGGTTTAATTTAAATAAGGATCCAGAAACAAAAAGCCCTTTTATTTATCCAGAAACACCTCTTCATTATACTTGGGATAAAACTAAGTGTATTTGGAAAAAACGCTCTAACTTTCGTCGAGTAATTGGCAGAATGTATAATGTTTCTCCCTCTGAATCTGAGCGTTATCATCTTAGGTTACTGTTGCTTCATGTAGTTGGGGCTACAAGTCATGAAGATATAAGAACAGTTCATGATGTTGTTTTTTCTTCTTTCAAAGAAGCAGCTATGCAAAGTGGATTACTTCAGGATGATACTGAGTGGCTGCGTTGTTTGCATGAAGCATCAGTTCTTCAAATGCCATTTCAATTAAGGCAATTATTTTCTTTCATTGCCATTTTTCAACAACCATCAAACGCTACTCAATTATCGGAAACTTTTAAAGATTATCTTAGTGAAGATTATTTGCAGCTTCATGAGCCGAATAAAGCTTATCATTTTAGTCTCAGGGATATTAATGAAACACTTAAATTACATGGTTTTTCTCTTTCAACTTTCAACTTGCCAGTTATTAATGATTTCTTAATAACTGATCACAACATCAATTTCTCTAAAAATCCAAATCTTGACTATAATTTAATGATTCAGCAAGCTAATGATGAACAACTTTTAATCATTAACGAAATCAGTAAAGTAATCCAAGCGAATAATACAAATAAAAGCAATGCATATTTCATAGATGGTCCAGGTGGTACTGGGAAGACATTTGTATACCAGTGTCTTATACAAAAATGCTTCGATTTAGGTATAGAAATTATCTCTGTTGCATGGACTGGCATTGCTGCTATGCTCTTACCAAATGGTCGCACAGTACATAGTAAGTTTAAGTTACCTTTGATTCTGCATGAAACTTCAGTATCGTCTTTAAAAATTAATAGCAAAGCTGCTTCTGATATTAAGTCAGCAAGACTGATAGTTTGGGATGAAGCACCTATGGCAAATGTTTATGCATTAATGACTGTTAATAGACTTCTGCAAGATATAATGACCAATAATATTATTTTTGGTGGGAAGATAATCGTTCTTGGAGGGGATTTTAGACAGGTATTGCCAGTAGTTCCACATGCCTCACGACAAACAATAACTCAAAGTTGCATCAAATTTTCACCTCTTTGGCCATATTTCAAGATTTTTCGGTTATTTAAAAACATGCGAGCTAGGTCAGACGAATTGGAGTTTTCAAAGTTTTTGCTTAAAATTGGTGATGGAAGTTATCCATCAGTCAATGATGAACCATCATATGGTTCTTCTGTTATTGATTTACCTTTAGAAATTATTGCAAAAGAAGATATCGTATCTGAAATTTTTGGCAAACATTTTGCTTCACCAGATCATGTTGTTAATTTTTCTAAATTTGCTATTCTTGCCCCCAAAAATGAGCATTGTAATGAAATAAATTCTAAAGTTCTACATCTTATACCTGGCACACAGAGAACATACGCTAGCGTAAATAATCTCATAACTGATGATGAAAGCCAAATTCTTCAATTTCCTGCAGAATTTCTAAACAGTTTAGAGTTAAGTGGTTTGCCTCCACATAATCTTACATTAAAAGTCGGTGCAATTGTAATGCTGTTAAGAAACCTAAATGCTACCCAGGGTCTTTTAAATGGGACAAGACTAATTGTGAGGAATATGTATGACAATTGTTTAGATTTAGAAATTATCACTGGCGAAAGAAAAGGGCAAAGAGCTTTGATTAATAGAATCGACCTATCACCATCAGACACATCACTCCCTTTCTCTTTTAAAAGACGCCAATTTCCCATACGTCTGGCTTTTTGTATGACTATCAACAAAGCACAGGGACAAACTTTAGATTGTGTTGGTATTTATTTACCCCAGCCTGTTTTTAGCCATGGTCAGTTATATGTAGCTATGTCTCGGGTGCGTTCATTTGAGAACTTAAAGGTTCAAATACTACCAAAAGGCAATAGAACACTGAATGTAGTATATAAAGAGGTCCTATAATAAACAACTAAAGGGAACCTGGCATTCATGCATGTAGAATGTTTTGCTTGATGTATGTCTGTCGGAATTTCAGTTTGTAGAAATAAGTAAACAAATTTTAGGGTTACTGAGTAATGCAATAATAAATTTTAGTATGCATCAGTGCAGTTTGTCTGGGCTTATATTGTACAATAATAAATATGCTGGATAATGAAAAACCTATATGATTCATTGGTTCATGTCGATAAAATGGAAAAATGCTCTAAATGTACAAATAAGGTGACAAGGTACCAAGTTTTTAATGTTATTTATAAGGGGATAATCTTAGTATTTGCATTCATGCGTCCAGTGCGTTTAGCCTTGCGCATGTCTGCCTATGCTTTAATTATAGAAATGTTCAACAAATTTGGGGCTTATATTGTACAATAATAAATATGCTGGATAATGAAAAACCTATATGATTCATTGGTTCATGTCAATAAAATGGAAAAATGCTCTAAATGTACAAATAAGGTGACTAGGTACCAAGTTTTTAATGTTATTTATAAGGGGATAATCTTAGTATTTGCATTCATGCGTCCAGTGCGTTTAGCCTTATGTGTGTCTGCCTATGCTTTAATTATAGAAATGTGCAACAAATTTGGGAGCCTATGTTGTGCAATAATAAATTTTTGTTTGTTCTATGCATGTAGTGCAGTTTGCCTGATCCATTTCACTTACTTTCATTTAAAGAAGGGTTAAAAATAAAATTGCGTAGTATATAAGAAAATTATTTTAGTACATGCATTAGTGCACTGGCCTGATGCATGTTTGTGTATACTCAATTCAAAGGTTCAAATAGGTCGAAGGGTTTTAAGAGATTCAATGTTGTCTACAATAAGGTAATTTTAGTAATCCATTTTCATTCATGCATGTCTTGCTTTTTTGCATGGTCTGTTTGTAAATATGTGTGACAAAAATTTTAATGTTCCCAACAAATCTTTTTTAATAACATCGAAATGGACACAAATATCTGAGTATATATGTATTGTGTATGTGTTTTTTTTTTTAGTGTTTTTTTTCTTTTTCATTTTTTTTCCAATTTTTTTGCTGATTTAGGAAATATGCCTCATGGTACATAGATACCAAGGATTTATGTGTTTTGAATACCACCATTTCAGTTCAATAACATTTTCTTTATATATTCAAACATTTAAATGTAAAATTAAGGCAAATATTAATTTTCTGAAATATAATGGTATTCAAATTTTGGATTTCTTGGCATCTCATGGGGGAAACCGCCTTTTTCAGCATTTTTCCTTTTTTTGTTGTTTTTCTTTTCAGTAGGGATGCTTGAATATTAGTGTTTTTTTTATAAAATCTAATCTTTTAGAAAATAAAAAGTAGGGATGGAAATGTTTGAGAAACCCCCTTAAGTTCGGTACTTTTAAGTTAGCACAGCACATAATTTTACATAATTTCCTACATTTTAGAGTCTTCTGCATACAGTAATGTTTTTTTGTTGTTTTCATGGGCGTGCAGTGCTCATACATGCATTAGCAACTGTAACATTTACATATTTAGTGTAGTTTATAGATTGATGCATGAATTTTCATACATCCAGCTTATTGTTTGTTTGTTTGTTTTTTTTTTGGGGGGGGGGGTGGTGCACTAATGGGAAAGTCATTTTTGACTGGTGTGCTAACGAAAAAATACCCAAAATTTTAGTAATATCAATTTGTGACGATGGTTAAGTTAACTTTATGCAACTCGGTATTACTTTAAACGTTCTTATATTTCCTATATTCTTTGTGGAATACATCATAATTACAAAAAGTAATCAAGCAAGAAAAACTTTCGTAAAAACTATGACACTCACACTACAATTTTTATAATATTTTTTTTTATTTTTTGGTAGCATATTCCTGTTTTCCAATTTTTCCAGGAAAAAAGTTTTTTTTACCCAAAATTTTAAACCTGTTTTCAAATAATTTGTGATAATGTTGTCATTTAAATCTATGCACAAACATCAATAGTAAAAAATAAATTTTAAAACCGTTCGTAGCAGGAAATTTTTTGAAAAACCGTCAACTTTACACGAGCATGCCTGCTGAAAAATTAAAAGGGTATAGCGAGTACGGGCACTCGACCTCTTGGGTGTACATGGAACTGAGTGCAACAGTGACAGTCATTTTTATTTTCTGATTTCATCGTGTAAAATATGAATTTTGTCAAATATCGTGGAAAATATGCAAATTTCGTCGAAAGATTATGGAATAAAACACAAATTTCGTCATAGGATTGAAAAAAAAAAACGTGATTTCATCAAAGGATCGCAGAGTAAACGTGAATTTCATTCAAAGGACTGCAGAAAAAGTGCGATTTTTGTCAAATGGTCGCAGAAAAACACTGATTTTGTCAAAGGATCGCAGAATAAATGCAAATTTCCTCAAAATGTTGCGGAATTATTCATGTTATGCACCTTCAGTGTCCCACTCCCCACTAGCTTTCCCCCCGCAGGAGGGCCTTTTTCTAAATTTTGCCGTCACACCTCATGTGACATATCGTTGCAAAGGCCTGTGAGGGGGCACTTTCCTAAATCGATATATCGGAATATCATGATATACAGATGCCGATTTATCATGATATTTAATTCTAGACATCGCCCAGCCTTTGCGGTAAGTAAACTTTTTTTCTTTAGTGCTATCAAATTGTTTGCCGTCAAGTTTTGACGGGTTCCATCTAGTATTTTATAAAACAAAAGTATTTTGTTTTAAACAAACCGTATTAAAAATGTGTTTTTTATTGTGTTTCACTTTTCCTATCCCTGTTTTATATATTACTAGCAAACCCCGCGACTTTGCTTGCGTAATAGATGAAATATGCCAAGTGATATTTGCATGACTAATTTTTATTAGAAGACCATTTTTTGGAATATTTCAACAATTACAATTTAAGCCCCAGTTTGAATAAACTTCATTATAAAAGTGCAATAGACAGAAGTGAGATTTTAATTAATAAGAAGAACGAAAACTAATTCCATATAAATGATAATTTAGAAAGTATTTTGAGACTTTTATGCTCATTTCATGCTCTCATTTCAGTATTCATTTGAAGTTTTGAATTTCTTAGAAACCATCTTAACACATTTACATCTTAAAATTAACCACCATGTCAAATTCCAAGCTTATTGTCTAACAGTCTACCAGCTTTCTGGTGTTAGAGGCACCAAAATAAAAGGACGAAACAGAGTTGAAATAGAATGTCTCGAAAAATGTTGAAACAGAGACTGTCACCATTAATTTGCAACGTTAACCTTAAAATCGGTTGGTATTTCCTAATATTCCATAGAATACGGAATTTAGATGTTTTTAAAGGCTTTCTTGATGTTTCTGCCAACCAGGTGGTAGTGACACCGACGCAAAATATAGCCCGTTTAGGATCAGGGAGTATCCCATTGATTCGCAACCAATAACTTCCGTAATCGGTTTATTATTTCCTGAGATTCTATAGAAATCGTAATTTTTAGGACTCTTTTAAAATGCTTTTCGCTACTTCACTTCACTTCACACCTTTTTAATTTCGAATTTATTTTCGACTGTTCTTAGGGGAAATTTATATTTTATAAGTAACAACTGTGCTATATTTAAAGTTTCTAGACTCTTCAGTACCGCAGAAATTGCAATTTAGAAAGTTTTTTGCTCCTGCAACCCTCTAGGAGTTGTGGCACCTAGAACTCCTATAATAGAGGCTGACGCAAATCCATTTTGTTTCGGAAATTAACAATAATATTGGGTCCCGGCTCAGCATCAATCTACTGCCGGAGTTCGCGGGTCTGGGGTTGCTGTATTTAAAAAGCCCAGTCACTGTCAAGCAATTATTTCTCCCCACTGATTGGATAACGTGATTGACTGAGTTTTCTCCCGCTTGAACTCGGCGGGGATTTGATTCAAAGAAAAGGGTTTTTGGTTGTGAAAAGAAACCATAGCATGTTTTATTCGATCGACAGCCTGCCGAAATAAATACTTTTTTCTTTACAAGTATAAGTGCAAACTGCTGTACGACGACTTTTTCAAATGTAATGACAAATTTAGCTGATTGCTTATTTAAAATGATTATAAATCATAAATGTTTGGAAGTTCACAAAAAAAAATTAGTTTTTTCAATGCATTAATAAATGTAGTAAATCATGGGCAAGGGACACAGTTTCATTTCTTTCATATTAGTATTACTAATTATTATAAATAATATTTCAGGTAATTTATTTAAACCTTACGTAAAATACAAATAGTGGAGCTGATACAACAGAAAATTTTATCATAAGCAAGTCAATTGCAGAAATTAGTGTAAAAGTACATCTCGTGAGATCTATTGAAAATTACAGCTACTAATTAAACTAGGTACACGAATTATAATCCTTTGAGAGACAAACTTGTGTTGAAGGACTTACATTTTTAAGTGTTACAGTAAGGAAACAGCTGCTTAATTTTTTTAAACATTTTAAAAATTGATTTTTTTTTCTTTGCATTGAGTATAAGTTACTGATTACAAAAACAAATATCGCTCTGTTTACTTATTTATTTTTATTTTTTTCACTTATGTATCAAAATTAAAAGAAGACACAATTTGCTTTTTATACTCACAAAAAGCAAGAAAATTTTATGTTTTATACAACAAAATTTTAAATAATAATAATAATAAAATAATTTGTTTATATTAAAAGTTTTGAGTAATCAGCTTGTTTACTTTTTCATTACCTAACCAGTTGTGCAATTTAAATTGAGCTAAACCAAAACTAGAAAAGATTCTTTCAAATGAAACTGTAAATAACTTATCTAAATTCGACATTTTATGTATCAATACCACTTCTAAGTAAATATATCCACATAATTAACTATTCGTTCTTAATTTAAAAATTCAGTATCTAACGACGTTGGTGGGCTTAATTTGCGCCGGAGTCAAGTTCCGCTACCTCTCTGTTTTTAGTAAATATTTAAATATTGGTCGGAATTCACCGGAGCTCATAAATAAAGGGCTCCGGAGACCAGTGCAATTCGTAGCTGTGCATTTTTATAAAAAACATGCCTAACTATGAACTATCCCTTTTTTATGTTAACACTATTTTCGAACCGTAATCCTTACCATATTTAATCGCAGAATTCTGCAGTTAACACTAAAACTAAGCAAAGATTCGGAAGGAGTTGTAACTAAAAAGTGGAATAGTTGACAGCTAAGTATATGCTGATTGATATTTTTAAAAATTTTATTTTGCTTAAAAAAAAAAAAAAGCTTTAAACTCTGCAAGTAATGTACGAAATATAAATATGCAGATTGGAGTGTGACGGGGGGGGGGGGGGGGACGGTATAGTTGTAGTACCGGTACCACATAATATTAGGGCTCCGGTACTTTTTTTTCCTTAGAAATTAAGCCCTGCCGTTGGATGTCAATAACAGTTAAAAAATTAATTTAGTTTTTAAGATAGAGCGCCCACAAAATTTTTGCCACATACAGACTCACAGAGTAACAGACAGACATTTTCTAAAAACCCTCAAATTGTTCATAAATAATTTACATTTCTCAATGGACAAGTGTAATTAAGTTCTTGCTAAACAATCATTTTAGCAAATATATATAAAAGAATGAAAGAAAAAACATAAAAGGGATAGGGGGAGGGAGTAATTGTGTTTAAAAAAAAAATAAAAATTTCAAAACTAAACTAATAAAATTAAAGAACATTTTGGGTAAATAGTAGTAGTGTTTTTTATATTTACGTACGATACACAATTAGTTTAATGAAAGAATTCCACATTTTGTCTTGTCGCGTTCACAATTGTTTTTTTCTCTTTTTTCACTGCCAGTGCGCGGCGCGGGAATAGCGATAAAGGCGCCAATCAGTAACCCGGCCTTGTTAGGCGTAGTTTCGTCGAACAGTTTGACTGTTAAATGGCAGAAAGTTAGCTTGGTTTTTCGACTGTGCTCCAAATCGGGTGCCAATTGAGGAAGAATGCGTCAGCTCCTATTATAGGAGTCTTAGTGGCACCGACATAAAATATAGCCTATGTTTGAGCAGGTTCTATCACCATCAATTTCAAACCATTATGTTTGAAATCTGTTTCATATTTCATACGATTGCACAAAAATCGTAATTTAGAAAGCTTTTCGTCCATTTCATCTTTTAAATTTGGAATTTTCTTTCGACAATTCTTAGAAAGCATTTGCATCTCTGAAATAATAATCATTCCATATTTAAAATGTTAGAACACCCAGTAACACAAAAACGCAATTTAGAATTTTTTTGCTTCTGTAACACCCAGGTGGGAGTGACAACGACGTAAAATATAGACTATGTTGGAGAGGGTACTGTCACCATCAATTAGAAACCATTACTTCTGAAATCAGTTTATATTTCCTGTGATTGCGTAGAAATCGCTATTTAGAACGTTTTTAGAACGCTTTTCGCTCATTTTCACCCCTTTTAAATTTTAAATTTTTAAGGAACTCTTCTCAGAGAGTATTTCCATCTCATAAGTAATTACCATGCCACATTTAGAGTTGCTAGCCCGTTCAGTATCACAAAAATCACAATTTGGAACTTTTTTAAAATTCAACCGCAAGGAGGTTGTGACGCCGACATGAAATAGATCCTATATTGGAGCAAGGACTGTCATCATCAATTTCCCACCATTACTTTTGAAATCGGTAGGGTACTTTCTGAGATTGCGTGAAAATCGCAATTTAGAACGTTTTTCGCAATTTAGAACGCTTTTTAGAACGTTTTTCGTCGATTTTCACGCCTTTTAAATTTCGAATTATTTAGAAAATGTTCTTAGAGATCATTTATATCTTATAAGTAACTACATGCCTAGTTTGAAGTTGCTAGCCCCTGCAGTATCCCAAAAAACGAAGTTTAGATCGTTTTTTGCTTGTTCGCCTCCTTTGGGGTAGTGGCACCGATACGAAATACAGCCTATGCTGGAGCGAGGGCTGTCACCATCATTTTGACAACATTATTTTTGAAATCGGTTTGGTTCTTCTTGAGATTGCGCAAAAATTGCCATTTAGAACGTTTTTTAGAACGCTTTTTGCGCATTTTCACCCCTTTTAAATTTCAATTTTTTAAGAAATATTCTTACAGATGATTTATATCTGATAAGTAACTACCGTGCCAAATACCATGTATCTGGACCCTTCAGTAACACAAAAATCGCAATTTCGAACGTTTTTTGCTCCTACACCCCCTGTAGGGGTAGAGGCACCGACATAAAATGTAGCCTATGTTGGAGCAATCGTTGTCACCATCATTTTGACACCATTATTTTTTAAATAGATTTGGTACTTCCTGAAAATGCGTAAAAATCGCCGTTTAGAACGTTTTTTAGAACGTTTTTTAGCATTTTCACCACTTTTTATTTTCGATTTTTTTAAGAAACGTCCTTAGAGATCATTAATATCTTATAAGTAACTACCATTCCAAATTTCATGTTTCAAGGCCATTCAGTAACACAAAAATGGCATTTTTAGAACGTTTTTTACTTCTGCACCCCACTTTTGGCCAGTGGCACGGACATAAGATATAGCATATTTTCTAAGTTTGACTAACACCATCATTTTGATACCATTACTTTTGGAAACGGTTCGGTAGTTCCATAGCTTACCTCCTACAAATAAACAATTTTTACCTCTTTATAATATGAGTATAGATAGAATAATTACAATATGATATGCATAATAACAGTGTGAAGATTCATACATTTATTGTTACTGGTTAATCATAATTGATTATGTCAGATAAGGCCTTAACGTAATAGTTACTTCAACCTTAGTCTTAATATAAAACTTTGAAACACATATAAGAAAAGTCCTACCTCTCCGTAATTTCTTTTTAAATTCAGATTGCTTGATTATTCTATTTTTTAACAGAAATATTCGCCTTTTTTCTACTCTTTTAATATGCCAGTAAGTGAGGCAAACATTACTATTTAAAAAACCTGGTAACTAATAAGCAATCTGATTTTTTTTAAGAAGCGATATCGCAAAACTGAATTTAAAATATTGTAATTTCGGCACTTAAAAACAGAATTAAGATTCCTATTGGAAAATAACAACTGATTTTTGACAAACAATGTGAAAATTAATGCAGCACATTTTGTAGATGTGTTCGTAATTATATAAATACGCTGTACCTATAGTCGTCGTCTAATCCATCCGTCGATCTGTTTGTCAGTCTGCCCGTATATACTACTGCAAAAACTACCCAATCGAATGGTTTGAACTTGAATATATACAATTGTTGCTATTGCAGAATTTTGTGGATTCATTTTGAATTTTATGTAAAAAGAATGAAAACTTTAAAACATATTAATAAACGTTTTCTTCATTCTATGAAATCCTATCAAACGTAATTAATTCAATGACATACCATAATAGGTAATGATTCTCGGTTGCCATATTGATTACGTCATATATGAGATGGCGTCATATTATTTACATATTACTGAATTTAATATATATGAATATTTAATATATATAAATCGAAATGATAAACTAATGTCAGACAAAGTTGAAAATATGGGACATAGGGATAAAAATTACAGTGATTATGATAGGTATGAAAGGGTTAACCAAAACCGTTTTTCTGGAATTAATCAAAAAAAAAAAAAAAAAAAGAACAGCTTAATAATGTGAATACTGCAGAGCCAAGCCAATCTCAGCCTTCGTATGATATTGTAGCAGGTACAGTTATGAGTAATAAAAGCGATGATACAACAGATAAATCTGTGAAAAACTCTTTGACTAAAAATAATGACGAAGAGTAAAAGAAAAATGCTCCAGTTCGAAGAAGCCAAAGAGAAAGATTGCCTGTAGTTCGTTTGAACTATGAGGGGAGGGGCATTATTCCCAACAATACTAGTGATTTGTATTAAGAGATGGCAGCACCATACACAGAGTCTCGGTTTGTGAGGCTTTTGCATGCAGTCAATGAAATCAGGTGTTGTATGAAATAACTTTTCTTAGCAGCTGCACTTAGGCGTCTCTTGTATATAATGTAAATAAGCTATAAGAAATCTTATAGTTATGCTTCCTTGCTCAGTAGTATGGGACTAATAAGTGTATTACGTTATAATAGCGAAAAACAGAAATATCCCATACCCATAACTTCTTCATTATAATACATATAGTCTCAGTTTAGAGAATTATTCCTTCTAAAAAATGGGCCGAAAATTTATGTATGAAAGATTTTTGATAAAACTAAAAATGATCTCAAAGGCCGATACAAATAGGGTTTAGAAGAAAAAAAAATTCATACCTTCGTCAATTCTCAAGATATCAAATCCAATTAAATTTATTATAAATTGTCTTAATATTATCTGAAACTTTTATATTGACAAGTTTTGGTACCAATTCTTACTGCAACAAAAATTAAAAACGAAGACCAAAAGGGGGGGTTGAAGAAGAAAAAAATTCAAAACTTCGTCAATTCACAAGATATCAAACCCGCATGAATTTATTATATATCTCCTTAATATTATCTACAACTTTTATATTGATAAGTTTTGATAGTACCAATTCTTACAGCAAAAACAAATTAAAAATGCATAGAGGATGAAGAAAAAAACTATACTCAAATGTACTCAAATTCAAACCGCTTATTTTCTGACTCATTTTTAAATTCATTGCTGCTTGAAAACGCATCCAATTGATAGGTTCTTTTTTTAAAAAAACTATATTATGTACTGCGATGGTCGTTTTTTTGATAGAGGTAGAATACATTTTTTAAAATGATGTCCAAATGGGCATTTAGAACCGAATTTCTCAAACCGATTGTGTTGGAAACCAAAATTATGGTCCTGCTGAGAAAATAATTTTTTATAAATCAACTTCTAATTAGTGTAAAAAAAAATAAAAACATAGGTCGCATATAAATGTTTTAAATAATCACGTCATCAAATTTTATGTTTTTTCTTTAAAAAATGAATCAAAAAATTTGTCAGATAATTTCGAGTTGTTGAGCATGGAAAAATATTTTTTGAATACTGCTTTAACATGATTCTGATAAAAATGAAATGAAAAACTGGTCAAAGCGTCCAGATAAAATTGTTAAAGTGGGTTTATCTGTAATCATGATTTAGCTTTTGTTGATAAATTAGTACTTAACCTCGAAATCTACACTGTAGGCCGTGCACGCAAGAATTTTTGTGATTAGTTATTTTTCTAACACACGCACACACACACGTATATACACTATATTGCCATTAATGACCGGCAACTTTCAATTTTAGACATTTTGTCGAATATTTAGAAATATAGTTGACAGATTCTTCTGGAATTTCAGGATTGAAAAGAACTGGTATGACCTCATATTTAGCAATGTCGATATGATAAGGTGGGGCTATTAGGAGTCCAACAAAAAATCAAAGAAAAAAAATAATACTTGGGATCACCCTGTAAAATAAAATGCACGAAATTATCTATCGCTACCGAATATAAATAAACAGACATTGTGCAATATGTGTATTCTTTTGTGTAAGAATAGCATGTATATTAATAGAGATATAGCGAATTATTTAAAAAAAATTAAAAAAAATCTTGCATGTTTTTTGCTTATAACATGCATGGTTTTCAACCAAATTTAACTCCGATTTCAGAAAAATTGTCAAAATATAGTAGAAACAATATAGTGCAATTGAAATATAAATATATTAAATATTTTAAGAAATATGAGCAGTCGTATGAAATAATTTTTATCTGCGCATGCGCGAACGATAACAAGGCTCATTTTACATAATTTAATAGTAAACTCTATGGAGCAACTTATTTAAAAAAATCTAGTCAAATATCGTAAAAATTCAGAAAGATATCGGCGTTAGACTGAGCAAATATTTACTTGTTCTCTAAAAGCAGCTGAATGATAAGGGATTTTCCTCAAATTGTCATTTTTATTTATTTATTTTTTTTTTTTTCATTTTTTATCGATGCTTTTTTTCTTCTTGGATAACCACCAGAACGAGTCTGTACCATGATCAAAAGAAGTATCAAAATCGAAGCAGTTTTTCCAAATCTACTCGTTGACACTCACTAAATACTAACTTTTTTTCTGAAAGTCAGTTAATAAAAAATGACAATTTGAGTAAAATCTCTTATCATTCAGCTGCTTTTAGAGAACAACTAAAAATTTGCTCACTTTAACGCCGATATCTTTCAGAATTTTTTCGATATTTGACTAGGTTTTTTTTTTTTAAATCGCTCCATAGAGTTGACTATTAAATTATGTAAAATGATCCTTGTTATCGTTCGCGCATGTGCAGATAAAAATTATTTCATACAACTGCTCATATTTCCTAAAATATTTAATATATTCATATTCCAATTGCACTATTTTGTTTCTACTATATTTTGTCAATTTTTCTGAAACCGGTGTTAAATTTGGTTGAAAACACTGAATGTTATAAAGAAAAAACTTGCAAGAATTTTTTAATTATTTTAAATAAATCGCTATATCTGTATTAATATACGTACTATTCTTACTAAAAGAATACACATATTGCACAATGTGTGTTTATTTATATTCGGTAGCGGTAGATCTTTCCGTGCATTTTCTTTTACAGGTTGATCCCAAGTATATTTTTTTCTTTGATTTTTTGTTTGTCCCCTAATTGCCTCCCTTAACAAATCGACATTGCTAAATATGAGATCGTACCTGTTCTTTTAAATCCTGAAATTCCAGAAGAAACTGTCAAGTATATTTCTAAATATTCGACAAAATGTCTAAAATTGAAAGTTGCCGGTCATTAGTGACAATATAGTGTATATATATATTTAGTTATTTTTAACTTTATCCTATTTCGCATGCCAACTTTATGAATGTATCATTTTTTTAAAAGGACAATAAGCAAGAATTTTGATATAAGATACTTGCTGCACGTTTTTTATAAATGTATGCCATTCTATTGAGAATTCGAGAATGAAAAATGTTGATGTTTCCAAATGAATGAAAGTACAGAAGACTTCATGACATAACTTGTCATGAAAACAAAATAAAATAGCTTCAAGTATTTTCAATAAATGTGACAGTTTACTTAACATTTTTGACAGTTGTTTGGATTTTCTGTACGTTTAAGTTACTCTGCATAAAGTTTAATAAAAGTTAACGTATTGTTCCTTAAAGGATTTAATTTGATTTGATTTTTTAAACTTTTAATATTAAATTTATGTTGTTATTATATTCATAAATCACGTGCCATTGTGTCTTGTGTGTGGTACAAAATATATTTAAAAGGACATGGGACCTTCAAAATCTTTTTTTTTTTTTTTTTTTTTTTTTTTTTTTTTTTTTTTCTACAGTCTCTTTAAATACTATTCAAAGGCATACTATATGCATTATGGCACATATTTATCACACAAGAAATTTAAAAAAATCTCCAGAGAAAAATAAGAAATTTTCCTGAATATTTTACGCGTTTCGAAAAAGTTTTCAAGTGCTCCATCCGCATTCCGTATCAAATAAAACCTCCAGTATTTTTTATGCAAGGTTGGTTTATATATGCAAATTACATTGTGCATCGAATTTTTATGTATTTGAGAATAAATGTAACAAAAAAATTTGATTAGTATGCTTTTGTGAAATTTTCAGTATTTTCACGTCATTATTCTGAAATTAACTAACTTTGACTTTTCCAATTATATTTAGTTTAACCCTTAACTGGAAAGGTACCGTCTGTGAGATAGTTGCATCTATTTACCCACCCTTTACACAAAAATGAACGCGTCCCCAATCTTATCACGCAATCTAATCCTTACGCTATTTGTCCTCGGACTCCCCGACTAATTTGCAACAGCTGCATATTTTTAGTTATTGAAAGAAAAATTATTTTATTTTCAACGCAGTCTGTTAAACGGCATGTTTCTGATATGTAATGTTTTGGTCTGGGATATTGAAATGGAGGGGGCGTCAAAGCGAGTACGCTATGGTGATAAAGACTTTGAAGAATCTATTTTACGATGGTTTGATGAAGTAGGAAGTGACATAAGAGATGATGAAAGTATTTCAGATGATGAATATGTAAATTATGAACACGAAAGTGACCCAACATTTTCAGAAAATGCATAAAGAATGCAGATATTTAGAACATGTTGCAATATTTATTATTAAATGTTTTGTTAATTTTACTGCTTAATATTTTTTCTAATTGATATTGTACCGTACTATATAAGAATATTAGCATTTATTTAATTATGTCGAAAATGCAATATTTTGAACAATAATGTGTAATTTTAAAGTATTTTCTGCCCCTACATTCAAAACTTATTTTTATGCTGTTATATTAAAAAAAATGATCCTGTTAATGCATTACTATTAAAGATTAAGTGTTTCAGATCCCTATTTGGTAATTATTAAGGGTTATATTCTTTTTTAAATTTTATAGAAATAATTTTAATTTAGCAGTCTCACAGACGGCACATTTCTGTTTGTGCGCGGGATTTTCACGTTTCCGGTTAAGGGTTAAAAAAAACATGCACAGTTTTATTTCTACGCTTAAACCAAACTTTCATAAAAAATATTGAAGAATTTAATTGGTAAGGATTGCTCTTTGGGAATTTTGAAAGGTTCTTTGTAACGCTTAAAATATTCAGGAAAATTCCCTATTTAATATCTCCATTTCCTTTTAATTTCTTGTGTGATAAATATATGTCATAATGCATATAGTGCACCCTTGAGTAGTATTTAAAGTGAATTCCGAAAATTAGTTTGTCGGTCCCTTGTTCCCTTAAATGATTTTTTTTTTTAAATAACTTTTTTTCTTTTATATAACTTTTATTAAATTATAAATCAAATATTTTTTCAAATGTTAAAAAAAAAGCAGAATTTCAGAATATAGACTGTGCGTGTTCACTTTTGCCTGTTGTGGCTGGTTTAGCTCTATATATCATTACAGAGGGCAAAATAATGATATACTGTAAATAAAGCTAGACATATAAATTTGATGAAGATTTTTTAAATTGTGATAGTAGTTTTATAGGCTAGTATTAAGTCACACCTCACTTAAATTCAAACATTTTCTGTCATTTTAAAACAATCGAAATAATTGAAAGTACCAAGTTTGTGAATGTCTCACAACACCGTTAATAAATCAACAAGAAAGAAAAATCATTCACTACGACCGTTTTCACATCTTCATCAACATTGCCGCCGAGATGATGTTTGAGACAGTGGGAAATATGGAAATCGTACGGTGAAAGGTCAGGGCTGTAGGGGGGGGGGGGTATCAAAACTTCCCAGCCAAAAGAATCCAATAAAGCTCGAGTCTGAGATGCGGTGTGAGGCCTTCCATTGTCATGGAGTTGCAAAATTCCCTCAGTCAGCATGCCGCGTCTTTTGTTTGGAATCGCCCAACGACAAAAAACGATCACTGACCGTACCTCGCACGGGGCGGGCGATTCCATAATCTTGAACATTTTAAGGATTTAGAACAGACCATACAGGTTACCTACACAGCTGCACCTGAGCACAGTTGTTCCCTAGGAATGCCGGGACAGGACGCAAGCACTCGTTGCTGGCCCACGCGTCACCTGTTAATGTATACAACAAAACGGCCCCTACTTAAAAAACACTTCTCGTATATGTACAGTAGTACATATATATCTACCTATTGATTGATCTTTCTATCAATATACAGTTTAATTCATAAAGATTGAAACAATAGTCTATTTCTTTAAATATTGCCCATAGACACATACTTTTTATTGCAAATTTTTATAAAAAAGTGCAAAATTTGATGAAATAAGTTGCAACTCCATGGGAGTCTATTTGAGAAAATACGAAAATAAAATTTTTGTACAGCTCCCGTAGGATACAATTGCCAAATAGGAAAAATTTCCTTACCCAATCCTGAATTAATTAATAAAAAAAATCCATCTTGATATCTGTAAAACTTACAGAGATATTAAAATTCAAAATTCCTGACATACATAACTTAAGCTTACGCCTGAGCGACGTGATGTTGATGGATTTGGAATGCAAGATAGGGATCATCAATAAATTATGGGTTATTAAAAGTCGATTTAAGACAGTCTGTCTCCTTTGGATATAAAATAGCAGCAAATAGATTTTACGTCAAACTTGATTTCGAAATATGCCAACGGTCTGCATGGTTTGGAATTTTCCAATCCCGGCATGTCTCGACCCATAGAAAGAATTGCGGCCAGACCAGGAAAAAAAATTTAAATTTTGGCCCGAGCTCTACCCAGCCGGACTGGATTTCTACAAAACATAGTTTTGTTACTTCGATATGGTATTTCATGCAATATTATGTACGTTAAATAGTTTGTAACATATGGTATATTTGGATACAGCCTCTCACCTTTTTGTTTCCTTTTTGGAAAAACTGATTTCGAGTTTATTCTATCGGCCATCACTTTCAGTATTTTCAAGTTATGTTTTTGAGACTTTCAGAAATGTTGCTCTATACATTTAGCTAATTCATCATGCGTATTATATTTTGATTGCATACGCGCGTGCGCAGTGAAACATTATTTAGTGAACCTGCTCATTTTAATCCAATTATTATTTTTTAAAATTCTGACTGGAGGTATTGTGTACAAAGTTGTTTGTCATGGATCCTGAAAAGTATCTTCTTTTATATTAAGAACAATGCAAATCATAAGCAAAACATTTGGTGAAATTTGGGATTCTTTTTACAAAAACATTAATTTTTACACGACTATGTGTGCTATCTTCATAAAAATTAACACAGTTTATTATAAGAAGCCTCCCAATCATGTGCTACAATTTCAACGCTTTTGTGATATTAGTTTGTACAGGGTGATGCAAAAATATATTCATTTTTCTTCAATTTGTTTACGGTCCCCTATGGGGTTTCGAGAAAAGCTCTTCACGGAAATATATGACATCTACTATGATATTTACACACATGAAGTTTCAGGGTAATCCCTCATGTATTTTTTATAGATATCTCACAAAACGTCTAAAATCGCGAGTGAACGGTCATCATTAGCCATACAGTGTATATATATATGCGTGTGTGTGTGTGTGTCACGATTATTCTTGACATTCTGATGAACTGAAGACGTGGTCTTAATTCAATTTATAACTGATTAGAACTCTCCTTGAAAACAGAGCAGAGTGCCAATATTTTTTAGTAGTACAGGTTTAGTAGTCTGAAGTACAAATTTTTTACAATATCTGAATGCAGTCGAATAGTCGTCGTTCCAAATAGGATTCAAAAATCATTAGGACTTCCCCTCAAAGAAATAAAACATAGTTGGTTAAGAGCGATTTATTAAATATCAGTCATATCTAATATAGATGAACTTCCTCCACCACTGAAAATTTAGTTGGATACTTTCACTGCCAAATTAACAGCTAATCACGGTCTTGTACTTGCAGTATATTTTTAAAGATGTTCGAAAGCACATGATAATTCCGATGTCTCCCTTTCTCACAGCAAATAATAGTATTTTTCTCAGATAATAGATCAAATGACAAATTCTGAGCTCCGCGCTCATGTTTGATGTTAAATAGTGAGTAGCGGAAGGTTATCTACTACAATGCGGATGTGTGAACAGACAATAACAGTTTTGAAGCAGAGAAGAACAATGTAAGAAATTAGGACGCCTGCGTCGTTTGCGAGACAGTGCGCGAAATTGACTTTAGGAACAAAATAAGAAAAAAGAAAATGGTATAAAACAGATGACTGTAATAGAATAAATATAGGCATTTTAAGATTGATAAATAGATTGTTCTTGAAGAAAAATGATTACGTCTGATGTTTTTAGAAAGATTTTCAAAGGGAATAAATGTACAAAAAATACACATTTTAAATACAAATGATTTTAGCAAGCGGAATCAATGGTATATTGTTTAAGATAGGAAATAATTTAATAAATTGGAATGTGGAATAAATTTAGAAGGAAACTTTTTAAGGAATAAAGTCGAATTTCAATAGGATGAACCTTCGGTTTGAGATTAAATGGATTATAGAACATTATAATTTTTATTAAATCGTGACTCTAATAATTCGCCATTTAAATTATACTAAATGAGTCTTATATCTTATATGTACTAATTCCGCATATATTAATGAAGCAAATATTTCCTCTCCTCTAAACAAATTTAGCAACCAAGAATAGATTGAAGTATTAGTTTGTTATAATGCAGTCAAATTTCAATAGGATAAACATGCAGTTTGAGATTAAATGGATTATGATACATTTTAATTTATATTAACTCAAGACTCTAATAATAACATTCGGAATTTAAATTAAACTAATGCTTACTTATATCTTAGATGCACTAATTCCGAATCATTTAATGAAACAAATATTTTCTTTGCTCTAAACAAACTTATTGGTTTTGAAATGTTTCACCTAACAACCAACAGTAGTGTGAAATATTAACTTGCTGTAATTCAGTCGAATTTCGATAGGATAAACGTTTGATGGATCATTTACCAATATTTATCGATACGATAAACATGCTGTTTAAGATTAAATGGATTGTGTTACATTGTAATTTATATTAACTCTTGACTCTAATAATAATATTCGGGATTTAAATTAAACTAAATGCGTTTTAGATCTTAGATTCGCTAATTCCGAATCATTTAATGAAATAAATATTTACTCTCGTCTATACAAACTTATTGGTTTAGAATTGTTTCACTTAACAACCAACAATATATTGAAATACAAGTATTAGCTTGTTATAAGGCAATCGGATTTCAAAAGGATAAACATGCGGCTTAAGATTAAATGAATTATGGTACATTGTAATTTTTATTAATCCATGACTCTAATAATAATGTTGGGAATTTAAATTTATCTAAATGCTTATTTATATCATAGATGTACTCATTTCGAATCATTTAATGAAACAAATATTTCCTCTCATTTAAACAAACATATTGGTTTAGAACTGTTTCACTTATCAGCCAACAATAGGTTGAAATATTAGTTTGTTATAATACAGTTGAATTTCAGTAAAATAAACATGCGGTTTGATATTAAATGGATTATGCTACATTGTAATTTATATTGACTCGTGATTCTAATAATAACATTTGGAATTGAAATTAAACTAATTGAGTTTTATATTTACCGAAGCCGGACAATACATCAAAAACAGCGAGAATTACATTATATTGTAATTGAATTTTGGAAGACAGTTGATTTTAAGATTAAAGATTTCATTAAAGAAAATAACTTCTAAGTTAGAGCTTTTTAACCATCAATCTTTCATAAAATTAATATACAGTAGAATCTCGTTCCAACGAATATCACTTTACCGAATTTTTAATTTTAACGAATATAATTTGGATAGTAAAATGAATTGTATTAAATTATTTCATTTAATAAATACTCACCTCAACAAGTTTTCTGTATAGCGAATTTAATCAGTGCTCCCCGGAGATTATTTGTCAGCTGATTTTACTGTAACGCTTTGTTCGAAAACAATGAAAAATTAAAGAAGATATTTAATTTAATCTTTTCATAGAATGGTTATTAAAAAATATTTTTTAAATCACTCATTTACGAGCAATCAATGTTTGTCTTGAAAGAAGTAAAAAGATATCCATTTACAAGAATGTTGATCCGTGTGTATGAATTTGGCATTGTCGCCGAACTCTTTACCAAGCAATTTAACAGAAAAATCGTACATTTGGCTAATAGGAAAGTATAAAATCTCTGTTGGCTGTAACACTACTTTAGTAAATTTAGATAACTCATAAGCTGTTTGTGTTATACTTCTGGACTCCTAAGAAGGACATTAGAAACGATATTTTCCTCTTTCGTCGCTGCTCCACCTACATCATGTTTTCCTATGTGATTTGAGACATTCAGTGCACAAATCGATTAACTCCATCAAATGAAAATTTTCAATATAAACAGACAATTAAAGTTATTGTAACTTAAATATATATATATATATTCTATCTATATAATTTTTTTTTCAGGATATTTTGATTGAACTCATTAATTTTCTTTTAATCAAGGGTAACTTTTTATCACTGGATAAACATATAAAAAATTTACAATGCTCCTTTGTTTAAAAAAAGTCACTTAAAATGGAGTTAGTCGGATTGTCTTCTGAACGCCATATTTAACAAAAAATATTTGTATATTATTATATATATTTATGTTGTATATATTTATATGTTGCATACACTTAATCTTTTTTGTGATTTTTAACACTTTCCAGTATAATAGAAAAGCATTTATGATTCTGGCTTGTCTGGTTCGGTTAAAATAAAACTAAAAGTCTGTTTTCGCAAGCTAAGTCTGGAAACACAAAAACTGTCTTTTCTCGTCATAATGTATCATTAAGAAACCGCATCACCACTGGTTTATCTGACATATGCTCAGAAATAAGTTGCAGCTTTGCGTCATTCTCGCTAATTTCTCAACTTTTTAAACATAATGACGGCCACGAGTTATGAGGCTAAAGTCGGTGCCAGCATCTTATATATTTTTTCCATTGTTCTAAACCTGGTCTTAATTAAAAATGAAATAATGAAACAGCTTAATATTATAGCTACATTCGACGTTATTCTTTATTAATAGAACAATAAAAAATTTAAAAATAAATATTTGCAGGTTTCGTAAATCCTGATTAACTGTATATCCAGTTGGAAAAAATTCTTTAAATTACGTAATCTACTGGTACTTCCATAGAGTAACAAAGAAATATTAACAACAGATGACGCACACGCAAAAATTGAATAAAAACCAAACTAAAACCTAGACTTAAAAAAAAAAAAAAAAAAAAAAAAAAAAAAAAAAAAAAAAAAAAAAAAACGCGCGAGAAAAATAATAATAATATAAAAAAAAATAACAATAATATTTTAACAGTATTAAAGAATGATGTCATTGCTTCGGGAAAAAGCAGGGGCACTGATAAGAAAATTAAATACATATAAAATGCAATTTAATGTTGTTATATCCCTAACAAATAGAATTAGTAGCGATCTATGTTAATAGATGGCAGCACTACACAGTCTGAATTGTGAAGGCTTTGCATGTAGCCGAGAATATTCTGCGCAGTTGTAAAATGTGACTTGTTCTGAAAGCTGCGTTTTAGCAACTATTGTAAATATGTAAAATAAACTATAAGTAATATTATAGTTATGCCTTCTTCCTTAGTTAAGAGTAATTAGTTATAATAAGAGAGCGGCGTTATAAAAGTGGCGACGAGGATGGGATGTAACCCAAAATAAAATGCATTGGAAATTTTTTTGTTTTGAAAAAGAAAAAGAAAAAGAGAACGGAAAAATGACCGATAAAGAAATAATTTCCCTGGGACGCTTAGAAGAATATAATTCGAATGTTCCTTGGACTATTTACGTCGAGAAAATTGATTTCTATTTCTCAGCGAATAGCATAAAAAATGATGAGATGAAGAAGAATATTTTACTAAGCTCTGTTGGAACAACAACTTTGCTATTTTACGAGATATTATTGTTCCGAATACGCTGAAAGAAATCAGTTACGAGGATCTTTTAAAGAAAGCTAAGGATCATTTTTCACCACGCCCTAGTGAAATTGTGGAACGATTTAAGTTCCAGAAACGACTAAGGAAGCAAGGAGAGAATATAGCCAATTTCGTACGAGAGTTACGTCGTTTATCCGAACATTGCAACTTCGGTAATACGCTTAATGACCGACAGCGTGATCAGTTGATGTTTGGCATCCAAGATGAAAAGCTACAGCCGAAATTACTGGATTCAAGGGATTTAACGTTCCAAACAGCGGTGGAAATAGCTGAGTCATTTGCGATAGCTGAGGTTGGAGTGAAATCACTACACATCGGAGATACTACGACTGTCAATCAAGTGCGTGTTTCGATAGGAGAGAAATCGAAAGTGGAGAAGTATGCTCATGCACCTAAGCCTAAAGAAGATAAATTCGCGCCTGAGAAACCGTGTTACAGATGTTCTAAAAATCATAATCCCAAGTTTTGCCCTTTTAAATCTACAGAATGCCATTTCTGCCATCGATTGGGGCATTTAAAAATTTGTTGTCGTAATAGACAATTTGGAATGAAAAGTGAGAAACCTTTTAAGAACAGAAAAATTAAAACTGTTCAGGAAGAATATTGTTTAAATTTTATGGACGACAACTCCAATAAGGTGTCATGGATAAAATCTGTTAAAATAAATGGCGTAAATATACAATTTGAAATCAATAGTGGTGCGGCTCATACTATTGTAAGTAAAAGTCTTGCTCATAAATTGTTCTCAGGTAAGCTGCCTTTAATTAAATCTAATATTAAGCTACAAACTTATACTAAAGATTCTTTATTTGTTTTGGGGAAATTAAAAGCAAATGCTGTTGTTAATGATTATTGTATTCCGGATTCAAGAATATTAGTTATTAAAGATGAGGGTCCGAGTCTAATCGGAAAAACATGGTTAAAAGCATCAAAATTATTTTGGCCTAATATAAATATGATTAAAAGCATTTCGAAAGATGATTTAATTAGAAATTTTCCTAATGTTTTTGCTGACGGGATCGGAAAAATCAAGGGTCCTCCCGCGTCAATAAAATTGAAAAAAGATGCAAAACCAGTTTTTCTTAAGTCTAGACCTGTTCCTTTTGCTTTAAGGAAAGCTGCTGATGTTGAATTGGAACGATTAACTAATGAGGGTATTTTAAAACCTGTTGATCATTCAGAATGGGCTAGTCCTATAGTAATTGTTCCTAAGCCTAATGGTTCTGTTAGAATATGTGGTGATTATAGAGCAACAGTTAATACTAATACTGAAAATGAAAATTATCCTCTTCCTAGAATGGAAGAATTATTTTCTAAATTATCAGGTGGTAAATTTTTTACTGTTTTTGATTTAAAAGATGCTTATTTACAACAACCTGTAGATAACGAAAGTAGCAAAATTTTGACTATAAATACACATAAAGGTTTGTTGAATGTGTTACGATTAGCATTTGGGGTAAAATGTGCTCCTGGAATGTTCCAAAGGAAAATTGAACATATTTAAAATTTTTTTGAATATGTTGGTGTATTTTTAGATGATGTTATCATAAGTACTAGTAATGAATCAGAACATTCTGAAAGAGTTGAAAGTGTTCTGAAATGCTTTTCTGAGCATGGGGAAAAATTAAAATTTATGGTTTCGTAAGTTTCTTATCTGGGACATAAAATATCTCAGGAAGGAATTAGACCTACTCCAGAAAAAGTTAATGCTATTTTGAATGCTCCCAATCCAAATAACGTGTCACAATTGCGTTCATTTTCAGGCTTAATTTCTTATTATACAAACTTCCTACCTAATATTTCAGATGTTTTAGAACCATTATATAGATTATTAGATAATAATGTAAAGTGGACATGGTCAGAAAAGCATGAAAAACCGTTTCAAAAAGTGAAACAGATATTATGTAGATCTCCTGTTTTAGAATTATATGATGTAAACAAAGATATAGTTTTAAACTGTGGTTCTTCTGAATATGGTATAGGGTCAGTTTTAAGCCACATTGTTAAGGGTAAAGAGAAACCTATTGCTTATGCTTCGAGAATTTTAAATAAAACTGAAATAAATTATGCCATGATTGATAAAGAAGCTTTATCTGTAATGTTTGGTGTCACTAAATTTCACCAATATTTAGCTGGAAAATTTTTTAAAATTATAACAGATCATAAACATTTAATTAGATTATTTGATCCTGTTAAAAAGATACCTGATACATTATCACCTAGAATGTTGAGATGGTCATTAATGTTAACTGGTTATGGTTATACCATTGAGTATCGCGAAGGTAAAAATAATAAAAATGCTGATGCATTAAGTAGATTACCTTTCCCAGAAACTGTAAATATAGTGAGTAATCCTGCGGAAATAATGTTCGTTTCAAACAATGATAATTGGCCTGTTACTTCTAAAACTATTGCAAAGCGGACAACTGAAAATCCTGTAACTAAACAAATTTTAGAGTGGGTGTTACATGGGTGGCCGCGGAAGGTTAAACAAGAAGAATATCAACCATATTTTCGTAGAAGGGAGGAAATTTCCTGTTTAGAAAATTGTCTATTGTGGGGACATAGAGTGATCTTACCAGAGGAAGGCCGTGAATATATATTAAAATTTCTGCATTCCGTTCATCAAGTTATATCGAGCATGAAAGCGAAAGCTAGGGGGGTAGTTTGGTGGACAAATATGGATAAAGAAATTGAACAAATGGTAAATTCTTGTATTAGATGTCAGATGTTTGAGAGGGATTGTCCCAAAATGGCACCCTTGAAATGGAAATCTGAACTGCCCTGGAAAAGGATCCATATAGATCATGCCGGTCCTTTTGAAAGTAAAATGTTTTTAATAGTAGTCGATTCTTATACTAAATGGTTGGAAGTAGAAGTAGTACTCAGGTCTGATATTAAAACTACAATTAAGGTATTAAGGAGAATTTTTGCTACATTTGGATTACTTGTTGAATTGATCAGTGATAATGGTCCCGCGTTCACAAGTGATGAATTTGAGGAATTTCTTAAAAATAATGGAATTAAGCATACGCCCAATCCACCTTATCATCCGTGTCCGAACGGACAAGCGGAAAGTTATGTGCAAACTGTGAAAAACTGTCTTAAAAAGCTAGATAAAAGTGACATAACATTGTCAATTTCACGATTTTTGTTAGAAAATCATTCCACTCCTCATTCGGTGACTGGTAAAACTCTTGCTGAATTAATGTTTGGAAGGCCAGTTCGAACAGCCCTTCACTTGGTATTATCATCAAAACCTAAAATACAGCAACCCCTGCACAAAAATAAACTTCATGATTTAGTTTTTGTTAAAATTTTTGGAAAAGGGGAGAAATGGGTAAAAGGGAAAATTATGAAATTATTGGGGAGTAGATGGGTTTTAGTAAATAGATGTGACGGAATAATGTGTAAGCGTCACGTTGATCAGTTGAGACGAAATAAAGAGATAAGTTATGCAATACCAGAGAGAGTTGTAGAGATAAATCGAAATGATAAACCAATGTCAGACAAAGTTGAAAATATGGGACATAGTGGTAAAAATTACAGTAATTATGATAGGTATGAAAGGGTTAACAAAACCCCTTTTTCGGGAATTAATGGAAAAATAAAAGAACAGCTTAATAATGATGATACTATAGAACCAAGCCAAATTCAGCCTTCGCATGATATTGTAGCAGGTACAGTTGTGAGTAATAAAAATGATGTTACGACAGATAAAACTGTAAAAGACAATTTGACTGAAACTTATGACGAGGACTGTAAGAATAGTGCTCCAGTTCGAAGAAGTCAAAGAGCAAGATTGCCTGTAGTTCGTTTGAACTATGAGGGGAGGAGTGTTATATCCCTACCAAATCAAAATTAGTAGCGATCTATGTTAATAGATGGCAGCACTACACAGTCTGAATTGTGAAGGCTTTGCATGTAGCTGAGAATATTCTGCGCAGTTGTAAAATGTGACTTGTTCTGAAAGCTGCGTTTTAGCAGCTATTGTAAATATGTAAAATAAACTATAAGTAATATTATAGTTATGCCTTCTTCCTTAGTTAAGAGTAATTAGTTATAATAAGAGAGCGGCGTTATCAAAAATGTAATATAACAAACCATAATTTTCAAGCAACACGTAAAAATGACTTCTTTGGTTGATTGATGATATCTATTTTTCTTTCTAATCGTTTCAATTTCAATGTTTCTTTTTAATACGAAATATAAAACAAAATCGTTTAGATGTGTCACATTTTCTTTTATTCATTTCTACTATATATTTTTCATAAGCATGCGCTATTTTATTTTTATTTTTATCATTATTATTATTTTTTTTGCAACACTGATTAAAGAACACCCATCATTTCATTTATGAAAGCAATACAAATAAAATTTTTAATTAAGAAATTTTTAATAAAATTCATTTTTTTATTAAAATGTGACTAGACTATGTCAAAAGCTAGTTCAAAAATCCTTCGAATCACACGTTGTTTAATATTCTTTTTCCTAGATGCATAAATAAGGGATGTTGGCAAACGAAATAATATATAAGATTTATTTTTATATTTCTATGTATTTCAACGATTTCAACGATATTATAGATAAGTCTTATCTGTAGATGTTTGAAGAATATTTTTTCTTCCTTACATTATAATTTTCCTATTAAAATAATGTTTTTAATAGACATTTTATTTTTTTAAAGCAAAATATAAGACATTGTTGAAGAACTTTTAATTTTCCATTAAATGTCCATTGTTACTTATAAGCTGTACTTCAACCCATATTGGACCACACCAATTAAATATTTTTGAAAATTTATAAAACTTCAATGATATCATTAATATGGTATAATTAAGTAGATACTAGCAAAATTTTGAAAAAAAGTTTTTAATTTTTTAAGTAACTAGCTGTTTTATAAACAGGATATATTAGTAGGACACATAGTAAGGACATATAAAATGCATATATAAACTAATTTTATGAGCAAATGTTTTATTTTACTTTCAAAATACAGTTTATGTTGTGCAAAAATACTCTATGATTTCTCCAATAAAAAGATAATAATAATGGTAAAATTCTAGATTATAAGATCACAATTTTTAAAGGATTTTTTAAATAGATTTTTTTCAATTACTAGGGGGCTCGGCCCTCTACGAGCTATACTCGCCAACCCCCGTCCAGATTCCTCAGACTCTAAATGCACGCTAATTTGATCGGCTTTAAAAAGATATCGAAAGATTGAATTATAATTTAAAAAACAGTGGCGATCTGCCTACAAACGGATTTCTATTGATTTCTCTTTGATTCGGGAATTTTAACGCCCAATCCGCTGCGGTACTAGTTGATTATCCCGTCGACCAATTTTGCCAAATTATATAAATCGCCAAAACACTCGCCAAATTATACAAATTGACATAATTTTTATTTTAAATAACGAAAGAACAAATAAATTAGTACAATATTAATAAAAATACAAATAAAACGTCGAAATAAAAATAAGCTAATATAAAAGGAATTAAGTAAACAGTCTTTGTCTCCTGGTATTTTTTAACAAAACGAAAAGGAAGTTCTTTTAAATGAGACATTTTAAATTAATCGTTTTTAATCTGACGTAATTTTGACCAAGCTATTCTTTCTCTTTTAAATATTCACGTGAAAATACTTTTGTTAGAAATGAAATATTATTTGCCCTTTCCTAACAAAAGTAGTTGAAAATATGCTCTCAAAATATCAAATAAATGTCTAGCGGAATTTCTAAATTTAAACCGTTTTGTAATATTTTGTGTTCATTTTATGTAATAACTGTAATGTGACGTAAATATGACGTAATTTCTCCTATTTAAGACTTCTAACGCATGTTAATGAATTTATTATTTTACAATATCCTTTCTCTTTTAAAATTCACGTGTATACTTTTTATGACGTAATTTTTAATAAGTTCTTGCTTTTTGTACATAATTATTTAATTCTAATTCCAAATGATTTTTTCTGTTTATAATTGTCACGTGTAAATAAATTTTTAATTTGAAGGAAGCATTATTGTTATCGCTGTTTATACATTTGGGAACAGTATAAATTAACACCATTTTCTAAAATAATGTAAAAATATCTCTCAAAATGCTGAAAATTTGAATTTAAAATAGAAATAAAGCCTCCAAAAATGAGTCAAATTAAAAAAATTAATGCAATCTGCACACCGACAAATTCTAACGCATAAAATGATCTAAAAATGATTACATTCACATGCATAGTTTTTGCTGCTATAAAACTTTTTTAATGGAACGATTTTGTCCAACTTTAGCATTAAATATCTCTTAAAACAATTCTTCGATTTGAAAACTGTCTGCATCAACGTGTTTATCAAACATTTCTCTATAATACCACCGATTTTCATATTTTTGTACGCAATATTTTTCTTAATATTAACGAAGAAAGACCTCCTGTCACAAAAAATTCAAAACCGGCGGCGGCGGTGAAAGCGGTAGTTACTTTTTTTTAGAATAGATGGAAATTTTAATTGATTACTTGTTTTTTATGTTTATATGTCATACTTTTATGTATTTTAAAGACGTCATAACAAAATGCATCCAGAAAATCCTTAACAATTTTATTATTAAAAATGTTTTATTAGCTGTCCTTTTTATAGGACAGCGGTCCAATGTGGGTTAAATAGACAATAATAGACAATGGAGAAAGTTTTGAAGAAATTTCAGTTTACTATCAGATGTCCACTGCTATTTTGGGTGACCACTTTATAATAAAAAAAGACAATAATATCACGTCTTTGTAAATTATAATCACAATAAATTGTATCGGTCATTTCAAAAACCACAGAATCAGAAATTTTCAAAAATAAAAAAATTAGATGGATGTGCCAAACCCAAAACGGTCTTCTATCTCATATATTTTAATATTTCAAAATGTTGTTACAAATGTCAATATTTCATTTTTATTAGTTCAATACTATATCAACTTCGAAACAAAATTTCAGAAAAATTGCTATTGTAGTGCCCCCTTTCGGCGGAATATTTCCAAATTCATGGAGAACTTTCTTGCTATGGCCAAAACTGTCGCAAAAAATTTGGTTGAATTCTATGCATAACTTCATACACTTTTCGATGGTACAATATTCAATATGCCACAAAAGCGCACGAAGAACGCTATTACAGCTCCCCCTACCGGCGGATTTTTTTTCCATATTAAGGGAGGACCTGCTTAACATAGCCAAAATCTTATAAAAATATGTTTGTTCAATTCTATGCATAATTTCATACACTTTTCTATGGTACAATATTCAAAATGCCACAAAAATCGCACAAAAATCGATATTACAGGGCCCCCTACCGGTGGATTTTTTCCATATTAAGGGAGGACCTGCTTGACATAGCCAAAATCTTATTAAAAAATTTGGTTCAATTCTATGGATAAGTTCATACACTATGCGATGGTACAATATTCAAAATGCCACAAAAATCGCACAAAAATCACTATTATAGCGTCCCCTATCGGCGGATTTTTCCAAATTAATGTAGGAGCAGGTTGCCATAGCCACAAACTCTAAAAATTGGTTCAATTCTATGCATAACTTCATACACTTTTCCATGGTACAATATTCAAAGTGCCACAAAAAACGCACAAAAATCACTATTACAGCGCCCCTATCGGCGGATTTTTTCCAAATTAATGGAGGACCAGCTTGCCATAGCCACGAACTTTAAAAAAATTGGTTCAATTTTGTGCATAACTTCATACACTTTTTGATGGTACAATATTCAAAATGCGACAAAAATGGCTATTACAGCGCCCCCTATCGGCGGATTTTTTCCAAATTAATGGAGGACTTACTTTCCGTAGCCACAAACTTAAAAAAAAAATTCGTTCAATTCTATGCGTAACTTCATACATTTTTGTGCGGTACAATGGTGCTTACGGACACACGGACAGACAGACATTTTCTAGAAACATGTTTTGGGAATCTCTGACCCCTAAAACGTGTAAATCCGTCGAAAACCGGAAGTCGAAATAAGTTCTATTACAATACTTCCGTCTATTGAAGATATAAGAAAGTAAAAAAACTGTTTTATTCACAAGTAAACGAATTTTTAAGGATTTTTTGCACTGATTATAAAGTTTGAATATCAAAGTTTGTAAATATTGAATAATTCTTATTATTTATTAATAATAAAAGGAATAATAACAGAGAATCTGTGCCTGACTTATTTTGTTTTAGCAAGAAACAAGGTTAGGTGTTATTTAATTTGAACAAAACAGTCATACTAAATATATATTTAATATATATTAAGAAAGATAAGAGTTATACGGGAACATTTGATGTTTTAATATCATTATGGTTAAATATTATTATGTTTTATTATCATATTCTTCATCATTCTCAATTGGATTTTCTTCAACATCGGTAGTTCGCCAGCTAAATATGCTTTGATAAGATTGCATAATTTCACGGTACTGAGAATGGTTTAAAGACCTGAAATGCCAATCCTTTCATAACATTTGAAGTCTGAAGAAGGTCAAGAAATTACAAAAGTCTTCATTTCAGCAAAGGACATAACCTAGTATTAATATTTTTGTATACTAAACTTTATTTTTTTTTAATACGGTAAATAACAAAAGCATAAAATAAAAATTAATGGAAAATATATAACACAAAAAATACTAATGGATATTGTTTTGAAGTTTTTTTAACATACACATTCTTTTTTTAATCTGAAAGTTAGTTCTGAAAACCAGGAAAAAAGAATCAGGATCTAATTTCAGAAAGCCACGAATAAAGAAGCGTTACTGAAAACATTGATATTCAATTTTTTTCAAGAACAATGGTGCATATCATAATGCTATTCGTTTTAAAAAAATTCAAGTTCCACCGAAACTTCATTTTCAGGGAATATAAATAATTATTTCATGCAAATGATTATACTTTATTTTTGGACCAGTCAAATTACATAAATGATTATATTTTTATAACATTTTAAAGGATCTCTTTACTGTAATTTCATTGTGAAATTATTAATATGTTCTGCATTATATTTATCACTTATTAAAATTTAATAGAAAAGTCAATGTTGTTTACGAATGAAAAAAATACGATATATTTATCACGATATTAATTAGCTCTGTTTTTAATAATTCATATAATTCGATTTTTTATAACTCTTTACTTGAATGTTTTTCTTAAATTAATGTATGTTTTATACTGTAAAAAATATCGTATACTATATCAACTATTCTACTGTATAATGTTTTTTCTATATAGTGTAGCGTATGGTATGTTTTTAAATATTACAATATATTTCAGAAAACATTCTGTACTGAATTTTTCTTATTGTAATCAATGTAAAAAATAATTTTTCATTGAAATATTAAAAAAAAAGAAATATGATTATGTATTTAAATAATACCTTAACTAAATATAAAAAAACTAAAAATCTGACTATTCCGTGCATTCGGACAGGTATTCGACTATCTAGTCCAGGCAGTAGGGGATTTTACCTGGCAAAATTAATGGAAGTTCTGGTAATAGGCTTAATTTATGTTTTTTGGGTCGCTGAATCCGAATTTGTAACTTCCCACCAAAATTTCCCCCGCCAACCCCCCTAAATTTTGGTAAAATGCCCCCAAAAAGGTTTTTATAAAAAACTCAATTTTTTTATTGTTTTAGGGAAAATGTATCTAGAAATTCAGAAAGTAGACAAAATTTGCAACAATTTAGATATATGCCATTTCGACTTAGGATGAAGGGGAAGGGAGGATCTGCCTCGGAACATGCGCTGCGGTGCTGCGTGGACTAGGTTGCGCAATTCCACTTAACCACTCACACGTTTACATTCGTTCTCCCATCTCCCCTCCGAACTTTCTGTATAAGGTTTACTTTAAGTTTTTTGGGTCGCTGAATCCGGATTTTTAACTTACCCCCAAAATTTTGCCCCCCCCCCCTAAAAAAAAATAGTTGTTTTTAACTTAAATTTCTTATTGTTTTCGGGGACGACGCATTACTAAATTCAGAAACTAGATAAAATTTGCAACAAATAGCATACATGACATTATAACGTAGGATGAACGTGGAGGGAGAGGGCTGCCTCTGAACTTGCACTGCGGCGCTACGTGCACTAAGTTATGAAGTCCAGGCAATAGGGGATTTTACAGGCAATAGGAGATTTAGGGGAGTTTCTTTCAGCTGATAAACTTTATTCGTTTCACTTCTCTGTCTGTCTGTAACATAGCTCATTCGTTTTAGAAGCTGTATAAGTTACATACTTGAAAATTTCCGTACTTATAGCTGAATGCCTCCAATCACACAGAAAATCATAAAATTTTCAAAAAGTCTTAATTAGTTTAATTAAATGAATTAATTTATTATCTATCAATGAATTAATTTATTATCTATTAATTTATTATCTATTTATTATATATAATTTAACATCCGCCCATTTTTGCGATTTAGATTTTGAAACAGAACCTTAATTACAGCATTTTCGTGCTCGTCATATAGTTCAGGGTATCTCGTTTTCCTGCTAATGAAAAGGCTTTCGTTTCAAAACTCAGCGCCAAAACTTGAATTTTTTTCACCGAAATAGATTTGATTATCTATTAGAATATCATTTTCAAAAGAGAAAAAATCTTTTTTTTTTTTGTTATTTTAAAACCAAATGTTGTAAAATATAATTTTAATCAGTTTTTCAATTAATTTTCAACAGCGAAATATCGCTTGAAATTATTATATATATAATACGTGATTTATCACATTGCTAACGAAGTGTAGAACCAACGATGTGAACCAACAATGCTTTTTCTAATAGTAATTTTAGCAGATATCTTAATTTCTTATTAAGACCGCCACCACCTCGAGTAACATATCTACTTATAGGTTGTTTAACGGAGTTTCCTTCCGATACAGTTTTGTTAACAATAGAGTGCGCTCCCTGGTGGTGGAATGTGGAACTAACATTTTTGTTAAACTAGAATTATTTTTAAAATCTTAGCGTTTGTTACCGCAGTAAATATTTTAAATTCTTGTTTAAGACCGCCACCATCCCGACCCATCTATCTACGGAAAGATTGCGTAAAGGAGTTTCGTTCAGATATGCTTTTGTTAAGAATAGAGTGCATTCCCTGGTGGTGGAATGTGGAACTAACATAACGCAATTTTGTTAAAATTAGGAAGTCTAACAAGTCGATCTGTTTGAAACTTTAAGATATTTTATAACACATAAGATAAAGTGTAAGAAATAATGACACGCGAAATTCCGGGGAGGGGGGGGGCGCTAGATTTCTATTTAAAAAATTAGCGTTTCTGACCGCTTTAGGTGACTTTTTGAGGGAGTCCTGAGATATATGCTACTTATTTAATGTAAAATTGTCTAAAGTTTAGTTACCACTATTTCCTAATAGTAATTTCAGCAAATATCTTAATTTCTTATTAAGACCGCCACCACCTCGAGTAACATATCTACTTATAGGTTGTTTAACAGAGTTTCCTTCCGATACAGTTTTGTTAAGAATAGAGTGCGCTCCCTGGTGGTGGAATGTGGAACTAACATTTTTGTTAAAATTAGGAAATATAACAAGGCGCTCTGTTTGAAATTTTACGATAGTTTATAACACATTAGAAAAAGTTTATAAAAAATGGCGCGTGAAATTTCGGGAAGGTGGGGAGAGGGGGAGGGGCAAAATATTTCTTTTTTGTTTCATACCGTTTCAGGTGCGTTTTTTGATGGAATCCTCAGATACATGCTACTTATACTTATTAAATATTAAATTACCACTATTTCCGAATAGTAATTTCATCAATTATCTTAAATTCTTGCTGAAGACCGCCACCCCTTCGAGTAACATATCTACTAATGGGTTGTGTAAAGGAGTTTCGTTCCGATACGCTTTTGTTAAGAATACAGTGCGCTGCCTGGTGGTGGAATGTGGAATTAACAGACCGCGATTTCATTTAAAGTAGGAAATCTAACAATTCAATCTGTTTTAAACTTTAAGATACTTTATAACACACGATAATAAATTATAAAGAAGAAGGGCGCGTCGCATTTCGAGGAGGGAGGGGGTTGAGGGAGGTACGCGAACAAAATTAGGAAATATAACTGGACGATCTGTTTGAAACTTTAATATGGCTTATAAAACATAACATAAATTTTTTAAATCAGGGCGCGTCAAAAATCATGGTGACCATCTGCCCACTCCCCCACAAGGGGGGCACTTTTCTAAATTTGACAGATACCCGTCATGTGATGTATCGTAGCATTTTTTTGGGGGGGGGGGCGAACAAAATTAGGAAATATAACAATGCGAATATGTTTGAAACTTTAACATGGTTTAGGATGTGTTTGCCAAAATTTAGAAGGTATTCCATGGCGATAAATGAACTGGACGTTTTGAAAGAAAGTGTTTTGAAAGGAATATTAAACGAAACCCTTTGTGCGATGTATGATCACACTTACCCACTTGTTTAGAATAGAGGGAAATTTTAATTGATTACTTGTTTTTTTGTTTATATGTTATACTTATATGTATTTTAAAGACGTCATAAAAAAATGCATCCAGAAAATTCTTACCAATTTTATTATTATAAATGTTTTATTAGCTGTCCTATTTATAGGACAGCGGTGCAATATGGGTTAAATAGACAATCATAGACAACGGAGAAAGTTTTGAAGAACTTTCAGTTTACTATCAGATGTCCACTGCTACTTTGGGTGACCACTTTATAATAACAAAAGACAATAATATCACGTTTTTGTAAATTATAATCACAATAAATTTTATTCGTCATTTCAAAAACCACAGAATCAGAACTTTTCAAAAATTAAAAAATTAGTTGGATGTGCCAAACCCAAAACGGTCTTCTATCTCATATATTTTAATATTTCAAAATGTTGTTACAAATGTCAATATTTCATTTTTATTAGTTCAATACTATATCAACTTCGAAACAAAATTTCACAAAAATTGCTATTATAGTGCCCCCTTTCGGCGGAATATTTCCAAATTCATGGAGAACTTTCTTGCTATGGCCAAAACTTTCGCAAACAATTTGGTTCAATTCTATGCATAACTTCATACACTTTTCGATGGTACAATATTCAAAATGCCACAAAAGCGCACGAAGAACGCTATTACAGCTCCCCCTACCGGCGGATTTTTTTTCCAAATTAAGGGAGGGCCTGCTTAACATAGCCAAAATCTTATAAAAATATGTTTGTTCAATTCTATGCATAATTTCATACACTTTTCGATGGTACAATATTCAAAATGCCACAAAAATCGCACAAAAATCGATATTTCAGCGCCCCCTACCGGTGGATTTTTTCCATATTAAGGGAGGACCTGCTTGACATAGCCAAAATCTTATTAAAAAAAATCGGTTCAATTCTATGGATAAGTTCATACACTTTGCGATGGTACAATATTCAAATTGCCACAAAAATCGATATTTCAGCGCCCTCTATCGGCGGATTTTTCCAAATTAATGGATGACCAGGTTGCCATAGCCACAAACTTTAAAAAATTGGTTCAATTATATGCATAACTTCATACACTTTTCCATGGTACAATATTCAAAGTGCCACTAAAAACGCACAAAAATCACTATTACAGCGCCCCATATCGGCAGATGTTTTCCAAATTAATGGAGGACCAGCTTGCCATAGCCACAAACTTAAAAAAAATCGGTTCAATTTTGTGCATAACTTCATACACTTTTTGATGGTACAATATTCAAAATGCGACAAAAATGGTTATTACAGCGCCCCCTACCGGCGTATTTTTTTCAAAATTAATGGAGGACTTACTTTCCGTAGCCACAAACTTAAAAAAAAAATTCGTTCAATTCTATGCGTAACTTCATACACTTTTGTGCGGTACAATGGCGCTTACGGACACACGGACAGACAGACATTTTCTAGAAACTTGTTATGGGGGATCTCTGACCCCTAAAACGTGGAAACCGGAAGTCGAAAAAAATTATATTACAATACTTCCGTCTATTGAAGATATAAGAAAGTAAAAAAAAAAACTGTTTTATTTACAAGTAAACGAATTTTTAAGGATTTTTTGGACTGATTATAAAGTTTGAATATCAAAGTTTGTAAATATTGAATAATTCTTAATATTTATTAACAATAAAATGAATAATAACAGAAAATCTGTGCCTGACTTATTTTGTTTTAGCAAGAAATAAGGTTAGGTGTTATTTAATTTGAACAAAACAGTCATACTAATCATATATTTAATATATATTAAGGAAGATAAGAGTTATACGGGAACATTTGATGTTTTAATTTCATTATGGTTTAATATTATTATGTTTTATTATCATATTCTTCATCATTCTCAATTGGATTTTCTTCAACATCGGTGGTTGGCCAGCTAAACATGCTTTGATAAGATGGCATAATTTCACGGTGCTGAGAATGATTTAAAGACCTGAAATGCCAATCCTTTCATAACATTTGATGTCTGAAGAAGGTCAAGAAATTACAAAAGTCTTCATTTCAGCAAAGAACATAACCTAGTCAAATTATATAAATGATTATATTTTTATAACATTTTCATAGTATTTTATAACATTTTAAAGGATCTCTTTACTCTAATTTTATTGTGAAATTATTAATATGTTCTGCATTATATTTATCACTTATTAAAATTTAATAGAAAAGTCAATGTTTACGAATGAAAAAAATACGATATATTTATCACGATATTAATTTGCTCTGTTTTTAATAATTCATCTAATCCGATTTTTATAACTCTTTAATTGAATGTTTTTCTTAAATTAATGTATGTTTTATACTGTAAAAAATATCGTATACTATATCAACTATTCTACTGTATAATGTTTTTTCTATATAGTGTAGCGCATGGTATGTTTTTAAATATTACAATATATTTCAGAAAACATTCTGTACTGAATTTTTCTTATTGTAATCAATGTAAAAAATAATTTTTCATTGAAATATTTAAAAAAAAGAAATATGATTATGTTTTTAAATAATAGTTTACCTAAATATAAAAAAACTAAAAATCTGACTATTCCGTGCATTCGGACAGGTATTCGACTATCTAGTCCAGGCAATAGGGGATTTTACCTGGCAAAATTAATGGAAGTTCAGGAAATAGGCTTAATTTATGTTTTTTGGGTCGCTGAATCCGAATTTGTGACTTCCCACCAAAATTTCCCCCGCCAACCCCCCTAAATTTTGGTAAAATGACCCCAAAAAGGTTTTTATTAAAAAATCAATTTTTTTATTGTTTTAGGGAAAAAGTATCTAGAAATTCAGAAAGTAGACAAAATTTGCTACAATTTAGATATGTGCCATTTTGACTTAGGATGAAGGGGAAGGGAGGATCTGTTTCGGAACATGCGCCGCGGTGCTGCGTGGACTAAGTTGTGCAATTCCACTTAACCACTCACACGTTTACATTCGCTCTCCCATCTCCCCTCCGAACTTTCTCTATAAGGTTTACTTTAAGTTTTTTGGGTGGCTGATTCCGAATTTTTAACTTACTCCCAAAATTTAGCCCCCCGACACCCACCCCACAAAAAAATAGTTGTTTTTAACTTAAATTTCTTATTGTTTTCGGGGACGACGCATTACGAAATTCAGAAACTAGATAAAATTTGTAACAAATAGGATATATGACATTATAACGTAGGATGAACGTGGAGGGAGAGGGCTGCCTCTGAACATGCACTGCGGCGCTACGTGCACTAAGTTATGAAGTCCAGGCAATAGGGGATTTTACATGGAAAAATTAATACTAGTTCTGTATTTCGACTCACTGGGTAGCTGAATCCGAATTTGTAACTTCCCACCAAATTTTCACCCGGGAATCCCCCCCAAAATTGATTTTTTGAATAAATTTGGTTTTTTAGAAAAGCGCGCAGGGAATGTTCCGAGGCAGCCGCCTCTCTCCCTGTTTACCCTACGTCATAATGTCATATTTCCTATTTGTTGCAAATTTTGTCTATTTTCTGAATTTCATACTGCTTTTCCCCTAAAACAATAAGAAATTTAAGTTAAAAATAACTTAACAAACAACTTAACAAACAACTTAACAAACAAGGGGGGGATCAAGGGGCCAAATTTTGGAGGTAAGTTAAAAATTCGGATTCAGCGACCCAAAAAACTTAAAGTAAACCTTATAGAGAAAGTTCGGAGAGGAGATGGGAGGGCGAATGTAAACGTGTGAGTGGTTATGTGGAATTGCGCAACTTAGTCCACGCAGCACCGCGGCGCATGTTCCGAGGCAGATCCCCCCTTCCCCTTCATCCTAAGTCATAATGGCATATATCTAATTTGTTGCAAATTTTGTCTACTTTCTGAATTTCTTGATATTTTTTACCTGAAACAATAAAAAAATTGATTTTATAATAAAAACCTTTTTTGGGGAGAATTTTACCAAAATTTGGGGGGGAGGGGGTTGCCGGTTGAAATTTTGGTTGGAAGTTACAAATTCGGATTCAGCGACCCAAAATACATAAAGTAAGCTTATTTCCAGAACTTCCAATAATTTTTCTAGGTAGAGTCCCTATACGGTCTCTATTGTCTGGACTAATCCCTCATCCAATAATTTTAGACTTCTACATGCGGTAGTTATTCCTAGCTATCAGCAATATACACACACACGTACGCAGAGAGAGATATAAATATATTTATTTTATAAACAAAGATGTATTAAAATCTCAGTGAATTGGGCAATTGTATTTAAGCTTTTGGCACATCAGATAAAATTAAGCATACATTTTAGGAATATTAATAATCTAAAAAAAAAAACAAATTATTCAAAAAATATATACAGCACAAACAAATTGATAACACTCCTGTTCTGATGAAAAATTTTAAATATACGTATGATATCCAAGGGCATAATATTATAGTTCGAGTGTGGAATTTAACGTTTTACCCAACAACAGCCTAAACCTAATATAGCATCGATTATGAAATATTTGTACAACGATCAAATATGCAGAAAATAGTCTTTGTAAACATGATTGAACATGCGAAAAGAGTCTAGAAGTTTGAAACAAGTTCAGAACATTCATTAAACTTTAGAATTTATGGATACAATTTTGAATTTTCTGCGTATTTTTTTAGAAATTTAACAAACTTTTTTTGGACTTTTTGTACATTATTTTAATATATATATATCCCAATTTTCAAAATTAAAGGAATGTGAAAGTTAAAAAAATTCCATATCTATTAGCACATTCACGACGGGAAATGAGAATTCTCGCTTTCATTCAAAAATATTCACATTATATCAAAATAAAGAACTTTAGTCTTGTACAATAATTTCTTCAGATTTTTAGTCATTTATATCTCATCAATGAGTCGTTCAATATTTATGAAAATTCGATTTTCAACATTTTTTATCAAGCTGAATATTACAAGCAAAACTTTCAACTTATAATTTTCTGTCATGTAGACTTCTGTCACAAATTATTTTTTATTTGTTGTACAGCATAAAATAAATAAATATATGAGTTATTTAAATGCCCATTTACGTGCACATTTAATAAATATTTAATGAAAATGGCTTCCTCCTGAAGTTATAAAATAGCGTTGTTTTTAAAAAATATACTTTTTCAAAATAATGCAGAAAAAAATGAAGAATTTCTATGTTTAGTATTTTGAATATAGCTAAGATATTTTTTGACCGAGCGTATAGCATTATATTTATTAGATTTAGTAATCTTATAAGAAACCCAGCTGTTTATCAATGCAATGTTGTTAAATTGAATTTGAAGCTTTATATGCAGAAAGAAAGCAGATGTTATATGATCTGTCTTTTATATCGGCAAAACTTACTCTTAGAATATTGTATATTTTCTATTTAATTTTTTTTGCAATTTAAAAATAAGCAAAAAAAAAGCATTAAAAAATCTATATTATTCCTTGAATAATTTATTATTTTTATAATTTATAAAATAATTATAATTAAGTTTATATAGAATAACAAATGAATTTTGAAAGTTTTCAAAACCCTGTTCGTATTTAGAAATATTATGAATGGTTTTTAATTCTTAACAGGATTTGTATTACTACTAAATTAGAAAACATACAATTTTACATATTTTCGTCTTTTATATGAGACTAAAAAGTGAGTTGTGGAGGACCTTCTGGCCAACAGGCTAAGTGACTTCCTTGAAATTGTGAGTTAAAAATTAAGATAAAAGAATGTTTATATAAAATCAATAATCTTAACAATCATATCATTGCAGTAGAGGAGAAAAACTAAATCAACGATGAACAAGCATTGCATGTAATTATATGGCAGTGCGTAGAAGCAATTAACACCAAAAAATTCTCTAAATTCCAAATCAACTTCAAGCAAGATCTATACACATATTGTACTCCCCTGCTTAAGGAAAACTGCTATATAAAATTTCACTGCTAGCCCTAAAAAGACCACAAACTGCAATACTGAAACTGCTAATATCATTCAATTGAGGGAATCCCGTGAATTCCAATACACAATACTTGAATTACAGTTTGAACATTTTTATTATTGTAATGATTTCAAAATTTTACAAAAAGGCAGGCTTTATCAGTATGGAACCTATTTCCATACCCAACTGAATATAAACGACATGGCTACAGAAACGAGGCTTAACCCTTAAATGCCTGATTTTTTAAAAAATCATTGTAATAATGTTTTTCGGGTTTCATTTTTTAAATAAATCATGGGAAAAATACTTAAAAAAATCTTATTTTGTTTTAAGTATGGTTTATGGCTAAAAAACAGCTTGTTATTAATCGGCAATTCTGGTCTTTAAATGAAAAAATTATTTTCCTTGATAAAATTCTATAATATTAAACACACAAGAATTTTAGGAACAAAGAAATAAATATAAGAATATAGAATAAGAAATAAATTTTACTTGCTCACTGCAGAACAAACTAGGGTATTTCGCAAGCTTCCGAACAAACAAAAATAACAAGTAGCAACAATTGAAAAAATAAATTTATCTTTATTCTTAAACAGCACAAGTGTTGTCATCTACATGTTGAAAATCGATTTAATAATATTTTCAGAATGCATTTTATTGGCAACATTAGGCATTATAGCTTTAATATTTTTCTAATAGTATTTTAGAACCTAAATTGGGTATGTTGCCGAAAAGCAACACCCGGCATTTAAGGGTTAAAGAAAGTTCCAAAATTGTCCTTGAAATTTCGCCAGAGATAGGCAATATCTGGTAGATAAAACTTCTACAAACGTACTTATACTAGCCAGCGGACCACACAACCTAACTATCATAATACTGCGTAAAATAATCGTAACAAATTGATTCAGCGAAATTTAACCTATTTTTGCGAAAATAAAGTACATGGCAGAGCAGATTTTATTTAATATGTATCTTATGCAATTAAACATATGTTACTAAATTATTTTAAATTTAATATATAAAAATCATTTATGTGATATATATTAGAAAGGTGATAATTAAATAATTTAATTTTATACAATCAACATACTTTTATTTAAAAAAATAGAACGAATACGTGACTTAGATAACTATAAAAAGAAGCCAATCGTAATTATAAAGCACGAAACTTTTTGCTTCCTTTTGCATATTTGCACCCAAAATACTGAAAATTAACCAATGTAACCTACAAATTAAATGAAATCCAACAATATAAAAGTCCTGTTTGGAGTTTCTTCTGATAAATTTTATTCGTTTCACTTCTCTGTCTGTCTGTAGCATAGCTCATTCGTTTTAGAAATTGTATAAGTTAGAGACTTGAAAATTTCCATACTTGTAGCTGAATGCCTCCAATCACACAGAAAATCCTAAAATTTTCAAAAAGTTTTAGTTAGTTTAATTAAATGAATTAATTTATAACATCCGAGCATTTTTGCGATTTAGATTTTGAAACAGAAACTTAATTACAGTCTTTTTCGTGCATATCATATAGTTCAGGATATCTCGTTTTCCTGCAAATGAGAAGGCTTTCGTTTCAAAACTCAGCGCAAAAATTTGAAATTTTTTCGCCGAAATAGATTTTATTATCTAATAGAATATAATTTTCAAAAGAGAAAAAAAATCTTTTTTTTTTTGTCCTTTTAAAACCAAAAGTTGTAAAACAAAATTTTAATTATATTTTCAATTAATTTTCAGCAATGAAATTTCTCTCAAAATTATTGGACATACAATACGTGATTTATCACATTGCTAACGAAGCGTAAAACCAACGATGTGAACCAACAATGCTACAGTTCGTTAGCAATGTGATAAATCACGTATTATATACTCAATAATTTCGAGCGTAATTTCACTGCTGAAAATTAATTGAAAAAATATTTAAAATTATGTATGTGTTCACCGATACTGGGTTTGTTTGTGTCTCATGTGTCACCGCAGGTCTGTGTGCTCACGAAGACTATTCCATCTTGTGCTGCAGTTGCAGTCTTGCACACATATGTGGAAAATTCTAAGCTGGGCATCGTCCAGGTTGCTTAAATAGTCGGGCCCTTGGAGTGCTGTTCCGGGTTCGATTCCCAGCTTGGACATGTTTCGCATTGTTGGTTCTTTGCTTCGTTAGCAATGTGATAAGTCACGTATTATGTATTTAAAGTTGTAAAATATTTTCTCAATTATTTTTCTAATTTTGGATTTTTTTTTTTTTTTTTTTTTTTTTTTTTTTTTTTTTTTTCGAAATTACGAGATTTTAACTTGGCTACCTTTCAATTTGTGATGGATATAATTAAAATAACTTCAGTATTTTTTTGCCATTTTAAGGGCTTCTTTTTATAACTAAAATTAAATCATGTAATTAAATATCCTTTTCAGATATACACACATAGGTTACTACAATTGTCCGAAAGGCAGTTCTTTAATGTATTTAATTTGATTTTAAAAATATCTACCAATTGCAAAAAAATTTAAATTAAAATTCATGGTGCTGCCGCCTATGATCTTACTCAGAAAGATTAAGATGTTAATAATTATAAATTAAAAATTTGGTATTATTTTAGATATATTAGATTTGGTATTTATTAATAAAAGTATAAATTGCTTTGAGTGGGATATTAAAGAATCTCTATGTGCGATTTTCGATGAATCTTACTCATTTCTTTTTTAAATCATAGGGTGTTCCGACAACTGAGCTGCGTATAATTTTTCCATTTTATAAACATAAATTTTACGAATATCATTTTCCTTCGAAAACACGAAGAATTTACGAAAGTAAACTCAAAAGTTCCTGAATGGCTAATGTCAAAAGTATAACATAAATATTATCTTCAAGCACATGGGAATACCGCAATTTGGCTGCCTAAACATTTCACGTTTTTTGACATGCCAAATTGAGAGTGATAGGGTAGAGTAGCTGAATTTGGGCCACTTCATTTGTTTTCAGGTGTAACTTACCTCATTTTTTCAATATCTGCCAAATATCACCATACTTGGTGAATCTATTCATATATTAACTAAATAAATCATTATAACAATATCTTTTTGGAAATCTTAAGTTTTATTTTAAGTTAAAAAAATTGTCAAAAGAGGTCCAAATTCAGTGACTGATCGCCTTTATTTTCTTAATTTCCCCATATTGATATGCTACATTCCTGCTGTGTATCAGTATTATTTTCACCTGAATGCGAAATTTCTTCGCAAGTTCTTTTGATGATATTTCTCCGCGAATTTATTTTATTTTATTTTTTATTTATTTATTTATTTTTTTTTTTTTTGTATACTTGCTGAGCTTTTATTACATTTACGTAATAAATAAGATTTTATACATGGTTATGTTTAAAAATACGCTTTTATTTTCATCAAAAGCATTAAAATTTTAGAAAAAAAATATTTTCTACAAGTTTTTAAAAATAATAGAACGAATCTCTCACATAAGAATTATTTCCTTGTGAAGGAAGGATAAAATGTACATTATTAGCTTTTAAAATTTGTACTCATAAATTAAAAAAAAAAAAAAATACATGTTCTCAAATTATCCCTTTAGAAAAAACTAAACCACGCATAGTAAAATTTTTAGAAAATAAATCATTTTTAACACTTTTGAACAAAGTGCAAAAGTGTTTATGAATTCGGTTTGTCTGACCGTCTGTCTACGCTCTAACTCCCGTAAATATACTCGGATTTTCATGCAATTGATAAAGGTTATTAGGGGTCACCAAAGCATGTTTGTTACTGTATGTGAAGTATGTAACATTAATCGTTCATTTACAGGGACACTCAAAACTATTCCATTACAGTATGGTATATGTGGAAACATCGTTCGCAGAATATTTCAATGATATTATGCTATTTCTAATGAAACTGATATAAATCACTGAATTCTGCTACGATCAATTTAGAGCACGGCATTCATAACATTTTTTATTAATTTACAGGGACACACAAAAGAAATCGGTTGCTGTAATGTACTGTCTTTGAGTAATAATTTCTGTAGTATACGGTTTAAAATTTGGTATGCGCATCTAAATTTAATTAAATTTTTGCACCTTACTCGTTCTATATAAATTCTATATCTGAAATACAGGGTTACTCAAAAGTATTCACGTACCGTTCTCCTTATTAGAGGAAATTACTGAAGGTAAAATTTCAACTGAAATATATGTATCTCTTAAGTGAACTAAATTTTGGCATGCATGTAGTTAATAGATTCAAATCTATATTTCATATAGAGAGCTGATGAAAAAAATCGCATATTTTCCAATTGTGGATGGGAACAGCTGAAATTAGGTTTTGAAATGTAATATACGTTTCTATAGGGTTGAATTAGACGTAATATTTTAATTTTTTAAAGTGTGCAATTTTTTTGATAAGCAAACGTGCAATGTTTCAGTCTACAGTGAGGGAATAATCTGAAAGATGAGTTGAAAAAATTTTGCCAAATAAAAATTGCATGTGCAGTAATACATGTAATACATACAAATAATACTTTATATGTTCATATAAATAGACAGAAATCAGGCAAAAAAAAATATAAATATTTCAGTAAGAAATGATTTTTTTTATATTTCTGAGTGGTAAAATTTGCATGTGAGGGAATGGTATTTTATAGGTTTAAAAATTTATTTTAAATATATGCTTTATTTAATGCTTCAATTTTATGAGCTAGTGTAATAAAACCTTGTCTAAACTACATGTTAAAAAAATGCATTAGGTTTTTCGGTAAAAAAAAAAAAAAAAAAAAATGAAATATCCTCATGTTTCATCATTATGTCCTATTTGCATAGAATCACCCATATAGTTCTTCCCTTACATCATTTTCTTGCCAATTGAATTACGCATATCTTTTCAAACTTTATTTCGAATTCATTTTGTGCTTTCAGTGCTTACTTTTTGACTCTTTTTTTTTTTGTTTTTTTTTTTTTATCTCAAGGTTTACTTTATATCGCGAAAATATAAACACTGCTGTTTTTTGGATAGCTCTCCACTTTGACTTAAGTAATTTCGGCAAGGGATATAATATTTCTAATGATTCTATGGCTTTTGGTTTTTTTTCCGTATGTCCAGCTGTTTCGAAATATATTATTTACTTTAAATTTATAACCATATATCTGGTCCAATTTAAGCAACTGAAATTAGTCTAATTAAGGCAACTGCGCCATTTTTTTAAACAGATAATCTCAGGACGGAGAGCAAAAACGAAAGCAAACAACCCTAAGTGGAAAATATGCACAATAAACACATGTATTTAGATATGTAGATGAAAACATAATAACTTACCTTAGTTTTAAACTATTCGCTTACGTTTAGTAGGGAAAAATTAGATCACGACAGCTAATTTTATAATTTTAAAAATTGCCTGAGCACGTAGGAGGCGAGTGCTTCTTTTAATCATAAAGTACGTCATTCGTATGTGTAGAGTTTCTGCTGTAGATGGAGTCACTTTTTATAATTAACGGTAGAATTGCAGTGGTCCATTTAAAGCGGCGCGGTCCAAATATGGTTACACTCCCCTAACATGTGCGAAAATAAAACTAATCCAAAACGTTTCTCCTAGTCGAATGATTACTCACCAAATGACTGTATTTCACAGTAGCATTGTACTGTCTGCACATTTTACATACTTTGTCACGAAAATTTGAGAGTGATGACATGTGCAAAGATAAAATTGATCCAAAACATTTGTCCTATCGAATAATTGCTCACCAAATGATTGAGATCCATTATAGCATTATTCTGCATATATAAGTGCCATAAAAAAATTTTGACACTCAAGCCACAATCTCAATGTTCCGATGTTATATTTTACTTTTTCCTTCTTGGAATAAAAGAGGCGGGCGAGATTTTCTAACGCGCGTTAGTCACGTGGAGTAGTGGCCCTTGCAGCTTGAGATTACGCAGCGTTCTCATTTTTTTTAGTCCTGGTAGTGGTTTGAAAAGAGGACTTTTATAAAAAAAATTCAATAACTGTCAAAATTGTTTTTGCTGGCAGTGTATATTTTATATCTTTCGGCATGCCAGTTCGAAATTGATAATACGTTCGAAGATAAAACTAAACTAAAACTTTTATCCTCGTTAAATTATCGCTCATCAAATGATTGGGATCCACTTTAGCATCATTTTTCATCTATGACGGTTAGAGAGCAATAATATGTGCGAAGATAAATCTAATCCAAAACTATTATCCTCATCAGATGATTATTCAAATGAATACATCAAATTAATGGGATCCAATGAGCATCATTTTACTCTCAGACGTATCCATATACGAGAAAGAACTACATTGCATACATACGACACTGTACTAAAACTAGTATGTTGTGGCCAACACACAACTTTCTTCAATATAAATCACGCCAATTAAATCACTGAAATAGTACAAGAAATTACATCAATTTAATAAACATTCACATCAAAGTACATCTGAATTTGAAGTTTGATGAAAATTCATTAATTAGTTCTTGAGATAAAGAGAAAATTCTGAAAAATGGAGCAAAGCAGCGCCACTGGTTGAGCGATTTATACCAAAACATAAACAGCCTTAGTTAATATCAAGGTATAACTGAATACGAAGTTTCAGGAAAATTCGTGCATTAGTTATTGTGATAAAGCTATAGTGGTAATTCTGATAAAAGCAGCATAGTAGAGCCACCTGTTGAACGATTTGCACCAAAAGATAAACAGCACTAATTCATATCAAGGTATACCACACTGCAAATAGAGGCGTCTTAAATTCAGACACATATGTGACTGAAAAAGAAATTCAGACACTTAAACGTCTGAATATGAAATTTCAGACATCATAAGTGTCTAAATTTAAGGCACTTAAGTGTCTTACTGTGATCATGGTATAAATGAACTGAGAAAAATGTCTGAATAATGATCATGTGTCTGAAATTAAGAAATGTAGAAACTCAGACACTTATATGTCTGAATGTAATACAATTGTATCATACTTTATGTATGATGAAACGATGATTGTATATGAGAACCCCAGAGGCCAAGGGATACAAGTGACAAACTTTAGATTTGGAGTAAATTGAATTTAAAGATGAACATCAATAGTATGTGTCTGACTTAAAATATGAAACTGTTCCTAATTTCATAGCGGTCTTTGAACTCTTATTTCAATAACTGTGGAAGAAAAGTGGAGTACAATATATTTTTTAAATTTTAAGTAGAGATTAAGGAGGTTAAGCAATTTATAGAGCTTGAGTAGTTGACCTCTAGAACGCAACAGATAATTAGAAAGTCTCTTATATTTTGCGTTTTAGTTTGGCGAACTAGGCAAGGGACTCCAAGCACATCTGTCTAACGTTTCCCCTCCCTACATTTTTTTTTTCTGAGAGCAATCATAAAATAAATAGCAATATTTCCAGATAGCCTGTGTACTTATCTCAGTTTTTTCAATTTTATGACTTATATCCCTTCGCTTCTGGTGTCCTAATATGCAATTGTATCGCAATATATCTGGCAGCACCAGCGGAAAATGTTTTCGAATGGATGAAGTGCATTGCCATTTACTAAATTTGGTATTAGTGTAAAAAATAAGCAGCTTGATTTGACAATGAGGACGTCTGCCAAAATTTTAAATGCTCGTTTACTAACTTTCGAACTAAATTATGCTTGGTGCATAATTTACAAGATAACGAAACTTTTCACAAAATATAAAGTTTCCCAAAAACTACTTCCACTCAGCTGTATACGTAAACGCCGCTCCCTAAATACAAAGAGATATGATTGCTCTAAAAAAAAATGTATGGAGGGGAAAGGTTGAACAGATGTGCCTGGAGTCCCCTGCCTAGTTCGCCTAACTAAAATGCAAAATATAAACATGAAATAAGTTAAACTAAGAATCTTTTGTCAGAACACCTCGTATAAGAATTTTTATATAAAAGAAATTAAAAAAAAATAAGAAGTAAGAAGTATTAAATATTCAAAAATAAATTTCTAACAACATTTTTCAAAATGCAGAACATTTCTTTCCTTCTGGTGGAGGGTATTGCCCTTATGAACACCCCTTATCTTCCAGTTTAAGATAAATTAAAATATATGAACGTCAAAAGGAAATAATTAAAAATTTATTTCTATTAGTGGTTTAGGAAGGGAGTTGGGGGGGGGGGAGGTGTTTCTCTTACAAAAATTTATTAGTTCCTTTTTGTCTTAGTCTTTAATTATGTAATAATTTGGAAGAATAAATTTTATTATTATTTTTAAATATAAAGACAATTTAATTCAGTAAATTTCAAAATACAAGGAAAGGAAATGGCCTGCAACCACCCTCCTATCTGTGATTATGCATAATAAATATATTATTTAGAAGCGTTACGACGATTTTTTTAATTTATCATATGTTTTTCACCCTCTGCCTGAAAGTATAAAAACTGTAATAATTATATTCAGATAATTTATAAGTGTAAGCATTACGAAAAATGCCAAATAAAGAAAGTAAAATGCTTCTGATTTCTTCTTATACAACGTTCCATTTCCTGCTAATAAAAAAGTTATAATGAACTTATCATACTGTAAACCGTATGCTGACGTAATGACTGACTTAATCCACACTGATGGCTGTGCTCAATCTTTTCCCTTTGTCAGCCGAATTCCGAGTCCAATGTTGCTTTCAAACCTAAGCGTTTTCCAACCGTTCACATCTTTAACTGATCCTATTTTTTACTGTGAAAAGTTTTGTCATTATAATTCTACTGTGGCTACGTCATTTCTGGAAGTGTTATACTTAGAAGTTTCTGGCATTTTGGATTTCTGCGTGAATCATTATGTGTTTCAGATACTGATATAACAACGGAAAAGAAACACTTGAAAATTACATCCAAGAATTCTACAAAGAGCGCGCAACAGAGATAGGATTACTTTTTATTGCTCTTCATCGATAATATAGGGTTATTCATCTCTTCAAAACTTTGTGAATAAGAACTAGCCCCAGACTTACAAACTAGTCCCACGGGTTGTGTTTTCAGAATGAAAAATTTTCATTATTTTAACACAACTAGTAGGATATATGAAGGGGTTTCTTTTAAAGTATTTTGTTACGGATTCACTATGACAGTTATTTTAAATCAAGTCAAGGATGTGGATAACAGTAAGTGGTTTTGATATTTTGTTTATAGTACCACATAAAATATTGCATGAAATATAAGTTAGGTTTGAATCTGTTTGCGAAAAAACAGCTAATTCTAGAAATATATATTCTTACATTCATGTAATTATGCATGTTACTGTAACTTAAAAATCCTTAAAGATATACATATATATTTCATTTGAAATCAATTTTAATATTGATTCTTAATTATTTTTAGCAAAAAATAAATTTGAAATTTAAAAAGCTAGAGTTATATACATTTATTTTCATAACTAGTTTTGATTAAAATTGCGCTTTTTATCATTTTATTTATCATCACTTACATGAAATATTAAAAAAAATGACAATTAGATATTAAAATGTATGTTTAAGACAAAAGAAGTTTAGAAATTAGAAGTAATTTTTTCTGCATGTTATTTAAAATAGAATATTTATTTATTTTTTATTTATTATTAAATAAATAGCTCTTGAGATTATCATCTGATGTATAAAAAACTTGTCTATGTAGCAACATAAATTTAAAAGAAGAATTTAATTTTTAAATGATATTAATTTTCTTTTTTTCTGAAGGGGCGGGGGGAGTTTTTGCGCAATTTTGTAAAGCTGATATTTTAAATCTCTTTCGACATTGCTCTGTTTATAATGAGTATTTCGATCTTTTAAAACAGGATAAGATTAGAAACCAAAAATATATATTTATCCGAATACCGTAAAGGCCCTGCCTTTAGTAGTGGACACTATGGGACTGTGGAATTTGTTCGATAATCACTGGTCGGTAAAAAAATTAAAAATTTTCTCCCTGGAAACTAAATATGTAAAGTGTCTAAATATCTTATTGAAAATGCTCCAGCAAGTACCATTTTTCCGAGAAACAGTTTTATAATAATAACAAACATGGAAGGATTATCATATTAATTTGCAATGATAGATAAAATTGAAATCATAAAAGAAATGTTTTGACTGTCTTAGATATCAAAGTGACAAAATATAGCATGGAAATTTTATTTGTTGATACTTGTGTAAAGCATTTTTTTATCCCCCCTCCCTTTTTCGTGTCCGAATTTACTATTTGCTATCCACTAATATATTTTCATTCCTTATGTCGCTGTAAATCTGGTAATCATATTTATACATTTATTTGCAGGTAATTTACTTATTATTATCTATATTTTGTGGTTTAAAAATTTTTCACTCATGTTTTAGCAAGATATAAAACATCTTAATTTTAAATTTAAAAGCAAAACTCTCCTACCAAAAAAATAGTACGTGATACAGTAATTTCGTTACCATATTTTTATTTAGAAGATTAAAATCTATAAGAATCAACTATTATTTTTTACAGAGAGGATTTTGGTGCCGACCAATAAATCAGACATGTCTGTTTTTTTTATTATTATTATTATTTTTTTTTAGGTAAAAATAAACAAATGTGCATGCGTTTTGCTTTAAAAAAGTTTTTGTTAAATAGAGCTGTCCGGTATTAGGGAATGTCCATTAGTTTCCATAACGAACACTTCCGAATACCGGGCATCTCTATTTAGCGAACATAATGCAGGGTTGGATTTTTTGCGGAAGAAGGATTTGATTGAAGCATGGGCAAACTGGGAAGTGCCCCCTACACCCTCCCTACAATTTTAGGGTCCCCGAATTCGATATGCAATTATTGTAAAGTTTATATTTTAAATTTTTTCGATAGTGGGCCGATTATAATAAATATCTTAAATGTTAACATTTAAGGCCGACTAAGATTAAAAACTAAAAAAAAAAAAAAAAATCTAAATACAGCAAAATCTCTCAATCACATGCACCTCGGCAACGAATGGTGGATAAATTCCCTTGAAACCCCTATTGAGAGGTTTTATTGCATTTAGATATTTTTTGTTGTTGTTGTTTTTAATCGTATTCTACTCTAGAAGTTCAAAATACTGATTATAATGTACATTGTTGAAAAATATTTAAATTATCAGCTTTAAGAAAATTGCATACCAACTTTCAGAGCCCCTAAAATCGCTGTGTATGGGAGTGGAGGGGGCAGGACCATGGCCAAAAATTTTTCTAGGATTCAACGTGGTCAAACATGGCTGCGTATAATGCTTAAAAAAAAAGGTTGCAATTAAGACGTTTGAAGTGTCTGAAAAAATTCAGACATTTTAAAATGTCTGAAAATTGAACACTCCGTTTCAGACACTTAAGTGTCTGAATTTCAGACATTTCAATTTGCAGTGTGCCTGAATCTAAAGTTTCTTGAAAATCAAAGCATTTGTTTTGAGAGAGAGCTATTGCGGAAATCGCAAAAAATCCAGCATAGCAGTGCCACCTGTTGAGAGATTTAGAACAAAATGTATAAAAAGTGAATTCATGTCAAGGAATAACTGAATCTGTAGTTTGATGAAAGTCCGTTATACAGGGTGTCCGGTCTCAACGGTGTTCAATGGCTAATTCCTAAATCGTTAGTCATAGACATATAGTTCCAATTACAAAAATGTTTTAAATCAGGTAAAGAAATATTTTAAAAGCGATTTGGGTCAATAAAAACATTTCTTAAAAAATTACGAAATTTAAATTTTTATACGGAACCCCGGTGCTATAAGTTATATTTAGTGAAATTTTCCTTTAACATTGACAAGTAATACAAAAAAAAATCCCGTTATTCTACGATTAAAATTGACCAAGTAATAGCTGTTTAAAGTTAGAGCATATTTTTAGCTGCAAATTGGGGGTCATTCACAAATTTAGTTGAAATATAATTTCGTCAGATATAAAAAAAATGTTTGGGAGTAAAATTAACATTGCAATATAAATTTGAAATCATTAATCATTCTGGCATATTAATGGAAAATATACAATTTGTAATAAACATTTAAGAAAAAAGAAAAACAGAATTTTTGTTAAATAAAATGATTCTAAATTAACAGCCTCAATTCTTTACAAAATGATATGTATTTTAAAATATTATTAGATTGCACAAGCCTGCAAAAGTTGGGTTATGTCATGTTTTTTAGCTTTTGATAATTGATTCTTATATATTCTATACTGCTGAATCCGAAATTGACCTTCATTTTTAACTATCATATCAGGATTTTTCGCAAATTGCAAATTTCAAAGTTAAGAAGTTCAATGTTAAAATTGAATTTCCTCCCCCATCTCATCGGACCACTCAGCTGTTTAGCTGTAAGAATCCCAGGATAAGCAAAAATATCGAATCAATTTTTTAATAAAATAAAATAAAAATAAAATAAAATAAAATAAAATAAAAAATGTTTTACATATGTTTTATAGTATGAGATTTTTCCTATATTTTAACTTACACATTTGCGATTTGCAAAAAAATTCTAACGTGATAGTTAAAAATGAAGGTCATTTTCAGATTCAGTGCTAAAAAGTGCGTAAAAATCAATTATCAAAAGTTAAAAAACACAACCATCTCCTCTACATTATAGTATTCGATTTTTGTTATTCTTTAAATTTGAAAATTTATGATTTGCGAAATATCCTGACATGATGGTTAAAAATTAAGGTAATTTTCAGATTCAGTGCTAAGTTAAAAAAACCCAACAATCGCAGTCTTGTATTATCTAATCTAAAACTTTTTCTTAAACTCCTTGGCAGAAATCTATCCGAAATTTTTTGTGTTATCCTGTAAAATAAGTATCAATGGTAACCACCGAAAATCTTAATAATATTAGATTGTTATCGGATTTGCGCCAGTATATAAAATGCAATCTCGATCGGATATTTAAAAGTGGGTAAAGTTCGAGTACAAATTTTGAGCTGGAAAAACATACATACGATTGTTGAAGTAACATAAAAACTTATAAAAGAACATAATGTTTGTTAAAAGAAATCATAAGAGAAACAGTCTCAAATCCTGACAAAATAAAACATATGTTATTTTAGCCAATCTGAGACTTAATCATAATACTTGTAGGATTTTTTTTCAAAGCGCAGATACACATGAAGCAAGATCTTCGAATACTTTAAACACTTGGTATATGATCCCTCAAAGCCAAGCAGAACTCATTTGTTTTCAGAGTAGAAAAGTGGCATAAGTCATGCATTTTTAAAGTTTCATAACTCGCTCAATTTTAGCGTATTATGAATGGGATTTTTTTTGTCTTACTTATCAGTGTAGTAGGAAAAAATTACTAAATATAACTTATAGGACCGGGGGACCGTATAAAAATTTAAATTTCGTAATTTTTTAAGAAATATTTTTATTGACCAAAATCGCTTTTAAAATGTTTCTTTACCTGATTTAAAACATTTTTGTAACTGGAACTATATGTCTATGACTAACGGTTTAGGAATTAGCCATTGGACACCGTTGAGACCGGACACCCTGTATAGTTCTGGAAATTGAGCTACTGTGGAAATCGTGAAAAATGCTGCATAGAAGCGCCACTTGTTAAGCAATTTACTTCAAAAACTAATTAGCATGAATTAGGTAATCAGGGACTAACATAATGTAAATTTTTATTAAATTCCGTGCATTAGTTCTTGAGATAGACCGCCCAAAAAAATTGTGTCACATACAGACAGACAGACAAAATAACAGACTCACACACTGACATTTTGTAAAATTATGTTTTTCGGAATCTCTGACACCTAAAACGTGTAAATCCGTTGAAAACCGAAAGTAGAAAATTTTGATAAATCCAATACTTTCTTCTTGTAAAGATAGAAGAAAGTAAAAAGTAAAAGAAACACCCCAATCACTTAAAGTTCACCAAGAAAATTAAAGTACATTGAGCCCCTAAAATTTACACAGTTATCTGAGAAATGAACAAACAAATTAAACATTTATTCTAAGAAATGTAAACAAAATACAGCCTATGATTTTTATAATTGATGTGAAAATATTTTAAGTACTTTAAACTATCTGTATACAAATATAATTAACTTGCTTTTTTTTATTTCAAGTGTTATAAAAATAGTTGTAAATATCTTACAACATTTCTTTAGAAAAGCGAAGCATTTGCTTCGCTTTTCTAAATGTTTTTTAAGCAGTGTATTCAATTTCCGGTGAAACTAAAAGTTGTACTTTTCTCTTTATAAATATTTTTAAGAAACCGTGCAGATTCAATTTTCAGTTCAAAAGTATTCTGAAATTAAACGTATTTCAAAACGTATATTTCAATGGTCGATTTTTTTATTTTTTGAGTGTTTGCGGAGATAAATACAGTATGTGTTTAAATGAAGTTAACAAATACGGTTATTCAACACTCGATTTTAAATGTTTAAGTATAATACCATTTCTCCATTTGTTTATCAAATTTTCGAAGTTTAAAAATAAAAGAAAATTACTGATCAAAATTTTATGCAATTTAAAAATGGTAAGTGTATTTGTAAATTGAAATATAATTACAATTTATGAAAATGAAGTAGCGAAGAAACAGCTCTCATTAAATATATGAAAATATTAAAAGTAACAATAGTTCATATAAAAGGACAAATGATTGCACAAAAATTACGTTCATGGACTTACATATAATATAAAGATGTTTAAAATACAAATTAAAAATTTCTTAATATACAGTGAGCAAAAACCATATTTGCACGCAGACGATTTTCTGTATAAGTTACCATAGAAAGCAAATTTGATACTATTCTCTTAATTATTCATTTATTTAAATAACAAGAATATAAAAATAACTACCCACTTTCCTTAAACAGTTATATTACACATTTAAAAAAATAAATTAATATTTTCTCATACCTAAAACTTATTTGCACAAGAAGCATTGACTGTTAAAAAAGGCATTAAATGTGAACATTATGCAAATATTTAGCATATCAGTCCCTCAGTACATTAGCCCCGCACTTTAAAGTCACGTAATATATTAACTGGAGCAGGGATTCTGGGGAGTTTTTGTTCTAATGGCGCCGAATACGTGTGAACTGTTGTTGCTACCCGTGAGAAGATTATATTTTTTCACAATTCTGGATGAAGTTACCGAGGAATAGGTAAAAAATTAAATCTAAACTTTTCTAGTGTTCGTTATGTAATTAAGAAGAAAAAAGAAACTGGTTCGACAATAAATAAGCCGCGAACTGGGCGTCCAAGAAAGCTAAATACCAGGCAAAGAAGATCCATCATAAAAGAATTTTCAAAAAACCCTTTTCTAAGTGCTCGAGAATTGACTGCTGATGTAGCTTCAACGTCGGAAACAATAGGTACACCACTATCAATTAGAAATATTCTTCATGATACAAATATTCGAGGAAGAGCCCCTTAAAAAAACCATTTATTAGTGAAACAAATAGGGTGAAAAGACTTGAATTTGCAAAAGCTTATGTCAGCAAACCACTAGAGTTTTGGAAAACCGTTATTTTTTCCGATGAAAGCAAGTTCAATATTTTTGGCTCAGATGGTAAGAAAACTGTATCTCTTATAACACTTCTCTTCAAAATGAAAACTTGAAACCAACTGGAAAACATGGCGGTGGTCATGTAATGATTTGGGGATGCATGTCTTTTAACGGACTTGGCGAAATGACCTTTATTAAAGGCAATATGAATGCTAAACAATATATTAATATATTGCGAGATCATTTATCTTATAGTGCTCTGAAATTAGGAATTCCTAATTCATATTATTTCCAACAGGATAACGATCCGAAACACGATGATATATTATGAGGTTATGGTTGCTTTATAATGTAAAAAATCAATTGAAAACGCCACCACAATCACCAGACCTCAATCCGATTGAAAATTTATGGCATATTTTGGATGTGAAAATAAGGAAAAAGAAAATTTCTAACAAATCAGAACTTAAGCAAGCTCTTAGGGAAGAATGGCTACAAATCAGCAGTGAAACATGTCACAAATAATTAGAATCAATGCCCAGACGATTACAATCTGTAATTGAAGCAAAGGGCATGCATACTAAATATTAGCACTGTTTTTAACTTATAAATAATTTCTCTAGTTCTATTTTTATTGCTAGTGTGCAGATATTTTTTTGGCAGTACAAATGCTACTTTTTTATGTTTTCATATTTTAAATATAATTATTAAGTCAGATATTAACTATGTTTATTTATTTTGTAAAAGTGTTGGTATTTTTAATTCTTAGTTGCTTTTTATTTATTTATACATATGCTGCAACAAATTTACCTGGTGTGCAAATACTTTTTTGCTCACTGTACATTATAAAACCCAGAACGTTTTAAACCATTACAAGGCCGTCATCAGTAGGATTAAAATGTTATTATTCTCTTTGCGCTTATTAGAGAACTGTCCAGAAGAAAACGTTATAACTTAAATTTAAAGGTTGTACGTCATATGAGCATATGAGCATATGACATATGAGCATAATGTACATAATATGATGCATAATACATAAAAGCTCGTTTTGTTTTAAATTTGAATAAATTTATCTGACATCTAATATGACGTACAACCTTTAAACTTAAATTATAATGTTTTCTTCAGGAGAATTCTCGAATAAGCGTAAAGAAAATAATAACAGCATTTAAATCCTACTTTTGAAAGCCTTGTAATGGTGGAAAAGTTTCTGGGTTTTTCTAAGGCATTTTAAGATATTTTTAATAAGTGTTTGAAATATCTTTATATTACATCTGAAATCAATTTTTGTAGAAATATTTGTGCTTTCGTATGTATTTTAATTGTTTAACTCAAGGTGAATATAGCAAGAGAATTTTAAATTTCATTTAACAATAGTTCATAGATAATTTTGTATGTATTTTAATTGTTTAACTCAAGGTGAATATTGCACTAGAATTTTAAATTTCATTTAACAATAGTTCATAGATAAGATTCGGTACTTTAAATAGAAGTAAAATGATTTATTCTTTAGTATCTCCATGACTTAGATAACTCCGGCTATTTACGTCGCTAAAAATTATTAAATGTACAAAATCTAATAGAGTTATAAATTTCAAAAATATCAACAAACCAATTTGAGGTTTTTACGCTGCAGTCTTTGAGATTATTTTCTGATACGATTATCTATCAATTCTTCATTCATTGAATTTTTTAATCAAACTATATGTTTCAGTGATATGCGGGTATACTGCGTCCAAATCCCCTTTCAGAACATTTTGAAAAATACCTTATTAATCGCTGTGCCTTTGATATGTGCAGAAAAAAAAGAATATAGACATAAAAAATAATAATATATATGACGGTTTTGACCTGCATTCTGTAACCGGAGAAACCGCATTTATCCCTTTGTTATAATAAGTGTTAAAGTAACATCTATCCAGGGATGCAAGCGCTGGGCCGCAAATAGCTGATTTTAAGCACAAAAGTTTAATAGTATTCGTTTCTTTATTAAAACTCCGGAATCTTATCATTAAATAAGGCAAGAAATACTACTAAAATTTAGTGGTACCAATCAGTCATTTGTGGCGCAGCGCTTTCATCCCTGCTTCTATCCATCTATAACCAATACTGAAAAGGGCGCTTTACATTTTAGAGTGTAACTGACTGTCTATATGGTGTGATTGATTTAATTTATGAGCACTATTGTTAATGATTAATGAGTCCCAATCCTAATTGCAGTGTCATCACTTCTCACATAAAAAGAAGAGCATCTATCCAAAATATTATTACAGTGAGCTCATGATACTGAATTCCACAAATCACTTTCACGCATATCTTTTAAAAATGTATTATGGCATTTTGACTAAATTGCATTTTTATGCCTTATTAGCCCCCGGTATGGTATGCTATTGCTTTCTCCCAGCTTATTTTGTGTCCAAAAAAATAACGTTGCCTTACAGAAGCCAGCAAAGTACAAAGCAGATGTATCATTGTACAATTAAATACCCTATATCATTTTTTAAAATTTCTAAGCATCGCACATTTTCAATTTTTATACCCACGTATTGAAAAAAAAAGTACTTTTTAATGCAATTTGTTTGAAAACTGCATCTCCATTGATTTTTGAAATATTAATTTTTTGGTAGTTTTTAGCACCATTTGCTTAATTTTGGCAACTCAAATACTCCATTTATGTAGAAAGTAAAGGGAAGAAAATAGTTGAAAAATATCAATTATATCTTTTTGTTGCCATTTTCTCATAACAACAGAAAGAAAATGTAAATAAAATACGTGCTAGTTTGAAAAAATATAAACGAATAATATCTGTTAAAACATGGAGCTATTATAAACTATATTTAATTTTAAGTTATCTATGTTAATGTTACAAACAAATGGAGGCCTATGAATCATTAGATGCCGTTTTTTTTTGTCGAGTTTCTTTAATGACGGCATCTTTTTGTTGCATTTGTGTATTATTGTACGATCTATGCATGCTTTACTGTTGATGTTTAAGAGTGGATCGTAAATGTGGAATTCTTAAGTGAATGTGAATGACGTCATTTTACATAAAATAAAAGTGTGTGCTTTATGTCTTAAAATTTAAATATGTTTTTACTATTTATGCATACATATATATTTTTTTTTCATCGGGGGCGACACTAAATTCTGCTTTTTCAGAATTCATGTTTTCTTGTTTTGTCATTTGTTTTTCCATGCATATCAAAAACACTTGAAATATAAATAATATGTGTGAAGTGAAAACAAATAATATATTTAAAAGAGTAAAAGCTATGGATGAATTTCATTAATAATGCTAAAAAATGTACATTTTTCATTGTTTGCAAATTTTGTTCTTAACACTTATAAATATATTAGAATATTTGAATTATTCACTTACCTAGACTAACCTCATAAAGTTGCCGAAACATTCCAAAATATTTGGCAACATGAAGTAAAAAACATCCAAAAAAGTTCCTTTTAACAGCATCACCTAGGTTATTCTATAAAAGGCTATAATTGTACATAATTTTGAAACTAAAGAGTTGCATACTGTTTTCAATTGCCCCAATCCTGACTGACCATGTACGATATAATCACTCTGATTATGCACATAAAACAGTATCGTCACGATGGTTAAAAGAGATTGTAGAAAAGGATGTATTAGTGATTAACTCCTGTGTAATGAATAACTTTTTCACGAATCCACCAAACGAACGAATAAACTTTTAGAAATATAAAAACGCATTTCTAGAAAAAGTTTTCTGTGTTGTCTGTTATTTTCAGAAGCGTTTCCGTGTAGTATTTATAATGCAATAATCAGTTTTTCCTGGTGGATATCGCTTTTTCCGGATGCTAGAAATTGTCAATTAACAGGCAAAATTAGCAGTGTTAACATTATCATTATTCTGTTCAAAAAGCAGGCAGAAATTTGGTTATGCAGATAAAAATTTTACTTGAAAGTGGATAGCATCCAAAACAATGATTTTCCGAGTATAGTGAACTGATGAATGCATTGTAACAGTTAATCGGCATCATTTTCAAAAATCACGTGCAGCTAATGAAAGTTGATTTTCATAAATTATTATCTAAATATCGAAAATAAATACTTTTCTGAGGTTTCTTAAGACAACGGAACGTTTTTCGATATCGTGGGGGATTATATCGTGCATGGCCCGCCAGGATTGGGGCAATTGACCACAATATATGTGACTCTTTAGTTTCAAAATTATGTACAATAGGGAGATTTTATTGTATAGTTTCGTTAGTCCTCATAGTACATTTTCGTAGATTAATAAAAAAGTGTCATTTTTTACTATGTACGCTGTCTAAAATCTGCAGCATTTGTTGCATAATCACTCCACCGTTTTTATAGAAAACGGTTACTTGACTATATTATGGAGCATTCTCATTGGTCAGAATAGAGATATTCTATAATAGTGGAGGAGTGACTATGCAGCAAATGCTGCAGATTTTTGACAGTGTATCTATTTCGATGCAGATTTATATTATAAATGCAAGTAAAATCACTGATTTAAAGATATTACAATCTCTCTATTCTAAAAAAAAGTAAATAACGCTGTCACTGTCGCTGGTTTTGAATTTTTTGTGACCAGAGGTCATCGTTAATATTAAGAAAAATACTGCATGCAAAAATATGAAAATCGATGGTATTATAGAGAAATGTTTGATAAACACGCTGATGTAGACAGTTTTCAAATCGATGAATTATTTTAAGAGATATTTAATGTTAGAGTTGGCCAAAATCGTTCCATTAAAAAAGTTTTTTGGAGCAAAAACTACACATAGAAAATTAATCATTTTTAGATCATTTTATACATTATAAGTTTCCGGTGTGTAAAGTGTAAGGTCAGTCTGCCTAAATGAGACACGATTCCCCGTAGTTTTGTCGCATTTAGGGTATATTTGGGATTTTATTATATAAATGTATATTTTATTAAGCAACAAATTACTGAATACTGTACCTTTAGTTGAAAAATAACTTGTTTTGTAGAAATTTAATAATAATCTGTAGTATAAAATCACAATATAAGATTGTCGCATTTAGGTCATTTTTGTCGCATTTACGGCAGCTAAAACCTAAATGAGACGTCCATAGTTCTAAATGTGATAATGCATTTCATACATGACAATTCATCTAAAAAAGTTCATTTTAACGATTAACTGCTGTGACAGAAAATTGCCACATTACAACTGTGAGCGGTCTGCGAAACCATTCGGTTGAAAGATGAATAAACGCGCGATTAACTCACAAAATACTGTTTTTGCACAAAACTGTTTATACAGTACTATTTCTAGTACAATTTCGCTTTTTCAAACATTTGAAACAATAGTATTAGACTCAAAATAAAGCAAAATTTCGCTGTATCGATAGTTAAACCAGAAATTACAAGTTAAACTGTGAAAATTTTTAAAAAAGATGCTCTAACAACAGTTAAGGGTTAATTCTAATTCTTTTTTTAATTAATTAACCCTTTACTGCTGTGACAGGAATTGTTGCATAACTACTGTGAGCGGTCTCCGAGACCGCTTGATTAAAAGATGAATGAATGTCTCTATTAACTCACAGGGTACTGTTTCTGTACTAAAATGTAAGTATACAGGACTATTATAATTAAACTTTTCATATTCAGAATCTCTAGGAATAGTTCTAGGATGTATTGGGGGGGGGGTATTAGTTGTGTGTGTATTAAGGGGAGGGGTGAGCAAATTTCATATTAAAATTAAATAATGAATGAGTACTTTCCATTAAATGTCAGATTGATTTAAAGAGAATTTCAGAACAAATACGTATAGATGTGAAGGGGTGAGGAGGGTGATTCGATATTATTCTTGAAATGTTTATCATGGCGCAGCACCTTGCTGTTTGTCAATTTTACACTGCTAATAAGTAAAAGTTATTTGAATGCTGCGTATAATGCCTAATATAAATAACTCTCAAATAAATAAATGCGTTCCTAATATAAATAAACTCTTATCCCTCTTTGCCACAGAGCCATGGCCATAAGTACAATTAAATAATTGTCGCAGAAAACATCGTTTAAAATTCACGGAATTTGCGCGTCAATATTAACTCATAATTTATACACCAGTGCGATTTGTATTTCCGTAACTAAAATTCCGCATAATTTTGCTGGCAATCTGGTGTTAATAAGATATAACTACATGATCCATATACGAAATTTAATAAGGAATCCAAATGAAATATTTGGTTTTATCAAAATTCTTATTTTGTGAATGAAAAATACGAATTAATTAAAGACGACGACATTTCGGCCGCTGCGAATTAACAGTGTGGAGCTTACGGGTTAAAAGAGTATTTAAAAGATAATTATAATATTGTTAACCAGACTATTTATTACATATAACTTATGTCACATGATAAATATATCAGCCTTAGAAATAGATAAAATCGTACAATATTTCTAATAATTCTGATTAAGCCAAACAGAAGCTCTGTGCCTGATATTCTGTTGCAATTCCCCCCCCCCCCCCCGTCTTCCTTTTTCTTGCACTTTCACAAAAAAATTAACATTTTCTGTACTTAAAAATACGTAGGGGAGACCGGAGCAATGGCGACACCTTAAGGGAATTTAATTTTTTTCACCTCAAAAAAATATTTAGTTTTTAATAGTAAAAATTCTAAAGGTAAATCAGGATCTTTAGTATCTGTATAAATTTAACCGTAATCATAACTGTAAAGTAAGCACACATAGAAAAAACTTTCTTTCAACTTCTGTACAGTGGCGTGATTACCCAGGATGCTGGGGTTATTCCGCCACTGTATCGGGGTAATGACGCCACTCTTTAAGGACCTACTTAATACATAAAATGGATACTAGGAAACACATAACCTACTGAAAATATTTAGAAAGCAATAATTTATCAAAATAATGAATAATTACAATGTTCCTTAAGCTAGATTTATTAATGTGTTAAGCTTACATTTTAACTCAAATTGGAAAAAGTCACCCTTTGCCATGGTGGCGGTATTACCCCGAGAGGATAATATAGCGGAAATCCCCCAGCAGAGCCAAAAGAAGAACCGAACTTGTTCAACAAATTGCATCAAAATGTCGGCGAATGCATGTAGATTACGGGTAATATTATCTTAAGTACCTAATGTTATAATACACTGCTCAAAACAATTAAAGGATATTTGAAGTTTTATATAAAATAAAGATATAAACGAAATTTTTTTTGCCGAAAATAGAAGAAGAGAATCACAAATGCAAATTTTTCTGGTTTTCAAACTGGGGAGTATGCAAATTTTGAGTTGGACGTCAAAAACGTCGCTTCAGCGGCAGCGAATGAAATTTGACTTGCAACTGGATAAAAGAGAATGAAGACAAGGATGATCGGCATTCAGTGATTGCTTTGTTTCGATGAGTACGATGTCTCAGCGAAGTCATTTGACAGATTCAGAAGCTTTGAGAATTGTTGGTAGGTTAGAAGGGGGCCAAACTCAAGACGAAGTAGCGCAAGCCATTGGAGTGTCACAAAGTGTCATTTCCAGGATCTGGAACCGTTTTTTGGAGAGTGGATGTGCAGGCCGAAGACCAGGGCAAGGTCGTAGACGGGCAACAACGCCCAATGAAGATCGGTATTTAGCGTTAACAGCTCGGAGACACCGAACCATGAACGCTACTTTTCTCCAACAACACCTTCGCTCGGCTACAGGCACCACGATTTCAACTCAGACTGTCCGAAACCGGCTCCATGCTGTAGGTCTGTATGCTCGCCGACCGATGGTATGTGTTAGATTAACATCAAGACATCGTCGCGACCGCAGGGAGTGGGCAACCGAGCATGTCAACTAGAGGAGAAATGAATGGAGCAATATTCTGTTTTCTGTTGAGTCCCGTTTTTCTGTGCATGCGGATAATAGGCGTATTTTCATCTGGAGGGACCGTGGCAGTAGGAATAATCTTGCGTTCGTGCACGAAAGTGTCAGATTTGGCGGTGGAGGAGTGTTGGTGTATGGTGGCATCTCCATTGACGGGCGCACTGACCTCTACATCATTCGAGATGGAGCTCTAACTGGTCGCCGATATAGGGATGAGATCCTCAGACCTATTGTAGTCCCTTACGCTGCAGCAATCGGAGATAACTTCATTTTAATGGACGATAACTGCAGGCCACATCGTGCAAACCTGGTGGAGGATTTCCTTTTCGAGGAAGTAATCGTTCGAATGGAATGGCCAGCGTGTTCTCCAGACATGAATCCAATCGAGCACGTTTGGGACGCTCTAGGAAGACGAGTTTCTGGCCGCCAACAACCCCCACAAACTCTCCAAGAACTGGAAAGAGCTCTTCTGGAAGAGTGGGGCAGAAGACCCCAACTCGTCATTAATAGCCTCATTGAGTCCATGCCTCAAAGGTGTTCAACGTTGCTGGCCGCCCGTGGAAACCATATCCCCTACTGAAAATGATTTTCTTTGAAGAAAACACCTTTTCTTATTCTTTTTTTCTCATATGCACAAATTGTGTTTTTTTCCTTTAGTACACAAATGCGCAATAAAATGCATTTTTTTCTGCCAAACATGTGTAATTTATTCTCATATAACCTACTATGTCTGTCGACCATGTATCAGTCAGCTAAACAGTATACTAGATACAAAATCCACCTAAAACTGCAATATCCTTTAATTGTTTTGCGCAGTGTAAAAGGTGTTTACTTCTACTCATTTGAAGCTCCAAAATAAGAATCAACTAGATGATAACTAAATTTTTCACTAGAGCGAACGAACGACATCATTCTCACTCCAGGCACTGTTTCTAATGCTGGCCGCAATAGTGCAGGCGCATTCACTATATCAAACTGCAGTTAGTTTTTAAACTAGGCGGGATGGCGGCATAACCCCGAGTGGCACCATTCCCCCGGTCTTCCCTATATGGAAAAAAATATTCATTTAGATAAACATGGTTTTATTTATTTTTTATCTTTTTTTAATTTAAGTAGAAAATGTCGATTATAACGAATAAAAAGTGAAAACAGAATTAAAATATCAGATTTTAAAAAAGTGCTAACAAAAATTATGCACTCCTAAACCAGGGAATAACTCAGTTGCATGACGTTTTAATCAGAGACAGCATTTAAGTTACCGAATGGTATAATGTTGGTAAAATTAACTTACTTAACCGCATTAAAATAAACATAAATTGTTTTCAATCTACACAAGATTTTCCACAATTTCTATTATGTAAAGTTATTGCAAATTCCTTAATCAAAAGTCTATATTATGTTACTGGAATAGACACCGCTTTTCTTACACCTTTTTTTATTAAAATTTTTAAAGAAGTGTATTTTTCTTTTTTGATCATATTTAAACACCTGGTTAAAAAAAAAACCATTAATGGAGGATAAACACAGCTTAATTAAACATAAAATTTGATTTAAATATCATTTTAATACAATATATAAAAAAAAACACCATGTGAACTTACCTCATTAGTCTTCTACATGCTTCGCCGCATTTACATCAAGATTTATGTCGCTATTAGGCACAGGCTGAGAACGAGCTCTCCCAAATGCGTTGTCCACATCAAATTCTAAACCGTAACTAGTCGCCTTTTTTTTAGTTTAACTGGTCAGGTAATTGAAACGGACTACTTATCTCTTGATGTTTATAAGCTTTTTTGATCTTCAAAGTTGAAAAATAAAAACCGTGAGCCACTTTCGGGAATTTTTGTCGCATTTACGAAACATAGGGGCGATATAAAACGAACAATGTGTATTTAATTGGAAATTTCTTTTAAAGAAACCGTTTTGCATGCAAAAAAAAAATGTTTCGGGTTTTGTTTATGAAGTTCGTATGCATCATTATATAACATTTACTTGCGATTCTTGCATTAAGATTTTATGTAAAAGAACATTGTCGCATTTAGGTGTTATCACATTTAGGCAGACTGACCTTATTTATTTTTTTTAATTTGATCTATTTTGTGAGGCTTTATTTCCATTTTAAACCCAAAATTTTAGCATTTCGAGAGATAATTTTTACAACTTTTAGAAAAGGATATTATTTTAAATTGTTTCCAAATTTTAAAACAGCGCAAAGAATAATATCTCCTTCAAATTAAAAATTTATTTATACGTGACAATTATAAACAGAAAAAAAACCCTTTCAAATTAGAATTAAATGATTACATATTAAAATCAGGAATTAAAAATTGATAGTTACGTTATTAATAACAATTGCCAAACCATAATATTGCTATATATATATATATATATATATATATATATATATCGCCAAATTTGGCGACCAAAATTAGTCGCTAAAAGTGATGTCAACTTAGCGATATATCTAATATATCTTCAAATTCCCGTAGATTTCCATTGTAAACCAATAGGGTTGACTTGCTTACAGAAAATCGACATGTTGAGGTACTTTGAACTAATGCAGATGTTATTGAAGTGGCTACAAGAGTCGCATTGCTCTCGTGTTGAGAATTCGAAGACAGCGCATATAACATTTTTTTTTCTAATAACAAAAGTATTTTCACATGAATATTAAAAAGGGGAAGAAAACTTTGGTGAAAATTACGTCAGATTTAAAACGATACACTTAAGCGATACATTTTAAAGCCGATCAAATTAACGTGTTTTTTGAATTTGCGGTGTCTGAACGGGGGTTGGCGAGCGTAGCTCGTAGGGGTCAGAGCCCCCTAGTGTAAGAAAAGAATGTATCCATGAAAATAAAATACACAACATAAAGGTAATTGAAAATAATATTGTTAAACACTATGGCGTGTAAAATAAATTCATCAAAATAAGAGTTTTTGCTATAATTTTATTTCATATGTATGAAAATTGTTAAGAATGACTTCCTTGAATGCAGCGAAAAAGAGGACTTTTAATAATGTAAAAAACGTTCTTAATAAAAGAACAAGTAATATAAAAATTTTGTTTTTAAAGTCAATTCCTACTTACGCCATCAAAGAATATAATCCCTTAAGCTAATATTAGTTTTTGTTGTATTAAAATATCTCAATTTGTTGCTTTTCTATAAGCAAGTAGGTTTACAATGGAACTCTATGAGAATTTGGCAAAATATTACAGGTATCGCCAAGTTGGCGACAAACTTGGCGGTGTTTGGCGACAGAACAGGGTCTCCCCTATGGTAACCCCTTATTGAAAATACATTCATTGATCTTCAATAACCAATGGCCGCCATTTTGTTTCCCATGCAAAAATAAATAAATTAATTAAAATTTAATTAATTAATTAATTAATATTTGAAAAAACTGTATTAACATCAATTGTCATCCAGTACAAGTTAAAAAAAATTTATTTCAACTTGATAGGATGAATAATGAGTGTTTTATTAACGATTGCAAATTTGAACAAGATAAATATATAAATAAATAAATATAGGGAAAGTGTGAGCTAATAGTAGGAATTGAATATTGAATAAATCCATTCAGTTACCCAAATGATTTATTTAACACAGAACATCTTCAACTTTTATTTTCGGAATAAAATAGCGTCCTACATATTTTGTTACAAAACGCATAATCAAAAGGGATCATTTTTTAGAAATTATGCAAAAGAATATTAATGGATAAAGTTTAGAAGATTTTTCAAACAGATTAATTTCTTTTGATGGTAAAATGTTTTCGAAAATTTCTTTAAATGTCATGCTCGGTATAATTTTCGAAAGATATGGATAAAGGAACTTTAGAGAAAACGCATTCAATATTTTTTCTTTAGTAACTCCCATTTTTTTTTCTTAGATAATATAATTGTTTTCAAAAAATTTAAAGTCTATGTTTAATGCTTGATTGTTCTTATTTAATTTTCTTGGAAACATTCAATATATTTATTTTAATACATTTGAGTTTCATTTTTTCCCTATAGTTTGAGATTCATAGAACTTTTGTAGTATTTCTATTAATTTCTTTTTTCTATTATGCATAGAAGTTTTTTATATTCTTAGATAATAAAATTGTTTTTATATAATTTAAAGTCTATGTTTAATGCTTGAATGTCCTTACTTAATTTTCGAAAATTTATTTAAATGAGAATTTCTTTAAAGAGCTCGATATAATTTTCGAAAGATATGGATAAAGCAACTTTAGAGGAAACGCATTCAATATTTTTTCTTTAGTAACTCCCATTCTCTGTTTTTCCTGGTGTTTGAGAATCATAGAACATTTCTAGTATTTATATTTTATATTATGCACCGATTTTTTTTCTTTGATAATATAATTGCTTTCTTAAAATTTAAAGTCTATGTTTAATGCTCGAATGTCCTTATTTAATTTTCTTGAAAACATTCAATATATCTATTTTAGTACCTTTCAGTTTCATTTTTTCCCTAGTGTTTGAGATTCATAGAACTTTTGTGGTATTGCTATTAATTTCTTTTTTCTATTATGTATAGTAGTTTTTTATTTTCTTAAATAATCTAACTGTTTTCATACAATTTAAAGTGTATGTTTAATGCTTGAATGTCCTTACTTAATTTTCTTGGAATATTGTTCAAATTAGATATACTGCATCAGATACATAGTTTTATTTTAAAAAAGTGCTAATAACATTTTTAAAAACATTCATAAATAATCATCTAAGTTGGGTATAATCGAGTAGTATTAAATACTCATAAATAATCGTTTCATCGGATTTTCCAAAAAAAGGAGTACCGTTATTTTTCACTGACGCCCTGAGGATTTCAATATATGGTGAAATCTCTAATGGTCTCATAAAGTATATGTTTCTTTATTCAGTCTCTAATAAGCTCTTAAAGCAACAAAATAGCACAATATTTTCTACATTAAACGTGTCATCATAATATATTATCTTTAATGTAACAATTTAGTATTTAAAATTAATTTTAAAGTTTTTGTTTTCTTTTCATTGAAAAATATTAGTTCCAGAGATGAATGAATCGTCTGATATTTTCTTCTAAATACTTTTAAAAAAATTAATAATGTGCATAAACTAATAATGGATATAATATCAAGTCGGATCACAACCTCACACGGGACACGTTTTCCATGATGGATCATTCAATGTAAGGGGATTTAGCTTAAACTACTTTTTCAAAGTACTATTTATGTAATTTAAAGAGAAGCTAAAATCATTAATCTAATTTATAAAGCAAATTATAATATATACAAATTATAACAATTCAAATTTTTTGTTTAGTATGATGTGCGCATAAAGTAATCGTAATAATATATTTTACATATTTTTACATTTTGTCTCATGTACAAACAAAGATGGTGTTGAGACCTTATCCAATCTGGACAATATACAGTTGATACAATAGAAATGCATCCTGGTTGGCAAATATACTTTGTTTGAAGTTTAGTATTATGAATTTAAATAATTGAAAAAATAATTAAAGATGCAATAAATATAGATTCTAAGATGGTAACAGTTCCTTGCTACTCTATTTATAAAGATAGTCGAGGATCAAAAGAATCGTTGGGTTTTTTGTGTGAAACTGTTATCCCGATTCTAATATTTGTGTGTGGACAAGTGAACTACTATACTGAAGATTAACTTTATTGTTATTTTTTTTTTCAAGATATTGGATTAAAAAAAATTGGATGGCTTAAATTAAGTAAATTTAGATGGATCAGCTATAAAGTACGTTGCATATACTCTTTAATAGCTTATGCCATGACAGAGATTCAAATAAAAATCCTATATAATTTATGTACGTGGCTTTATTCACCCTTTAACTACTGACGGTACTTATAAGTATCATTAAAATAACTTGTTATAAAGTTCATTTAATACATCGATTAGTAGTGATACAGTTTAGAATCAATTATAGATGCATTACTTGATCTTGTTCCAAAAGCATTATTGGTTACACAAAACAAAAATAATTTTAAAAGGATGATTTATTTTGCCTTTGCATCTTTTCAGCTTTCTTGGCGTTGAAGGGGGAGGGCTGTTCAATTCGGAAATATTTCTATATTTCTATTCTAAGAGCATTATATTTGTACATTTCCTAATCCTACAAAATACTAAGAAAAATATTTAAAATAAAAGATTTGATTGGAGTTATAAATATTGCACAAAATCCCTATAAATTCAAATATAATGAATCTTTCTAATTCCTTCAATCCTTCTAAAATTCTTGCAAAATTTATTAAATGATTGTGTAAATTTTCTAATGTAGTTTTAAAAATTCACGAAAAATTCTTTACAAGATAAAATTTTCATGAATTCATAATTCAGTACATGAAGGGTTAAAAAAGACGGCAAGGCACCATTGCTAGATGTCACGCCATTCTATCTTAATTAGTACAGGAAATATTAAATTTTTCGTTTTGGTTTGTTTTCAAAATCTAGCTTTCAAGCAATGGCCGTCATGAAAACGTTTTCTTGTGAAAATGCGTTTTCCTTCATGATATTTTTTTTCACCATTTTTCATATTTAAATCGTTACAAGCCAACAACCATTAAAGATAAATGACTCAAACTTGGAACATGTCTTTTTTAATTGTTTTACTTTAATTATGATTCAGCAAATTAGAAAAAAAATATTTACCTTTGAAAATATGATATTTTTTAAAGTTACACATTTTTTTTCAATTTAAATATTTTTAATTTTTTTTAATTAATATTTAAAAAAATGCTGGATCTAACTTAAAACTTATATATTTCTGTTTATTAAAATGAAAAAAAATTGAAATTATGCAAATAATATGTCGAGTTATAACAATTTAAATTTACCCCACTTTTTTAATGAATTTTAAATTAATTTATTTTTGCAAATATATGATAAGTTTTATCATGTGATTTTGTTTACAAAAACATAGTTAACCATCACAAACGAAAAATCAAAATTTTAACTCAAGAAATAAAAATTATTTTAAATTGTAAAAATATAAAAATGAACAATTTCATATGGCAATGCTAGGGAAGATATATATACAGAAGAAGCAGCGCAGACAATTATCAATGCCTAACGTTGAGTTTAACACGTTAAGCACCATGTCAGTCACCGATGACTGACACCGGACTTTCTGTTTAAAATGCGTCATTCACCGATGATGGACGTCTAAAATATGGTACAAAATTAAATATATATATATTGTTTTAAGTAATTACTGAACATTTATTTTAAATTTACCTACCTTTTATTTATTACATGATTATACTTTCTTAAAAATTACTTTAAACATTGTAAATTTTTCAGGCTTCAGTGTCAGTCATCGTGGCACTCAACGTGTTAATAGAAACATGATAGATTTATGACCAAAAAACATTTGTAATGACAAACAAACTGAGCATTAATAATGAAGTTTTAAACTACTGCTGCAAAGGAACATATTGTCAAAGAAAATCTATTTTTTATATATTGGTTAACAGAAAGGAAAGTATGCAAGCACAGTTAAGGATAAGAAAATAGATTTGTTTTATATTTATTTTATCAACGACTGTGAGGAAACTTGGGGAAGTTAAAGTGAATGTTACTTATAAAACGCAAAAAGAGGAGAAATATATATATATTTAACAAAGGAAATGGATTTTTTATTAACTATATCTGAAAAAGTTGAAATATATTTTTAATTTGAATATTAATGATATGTGATGATTAGGTAATTATATCAGCACAGCATCTATTCTGTATTTTTTTTATTTCCACTAGTGCAGTTTTATCTCCAGGAATCGTATTATTTCAGTTACTTTATACAGCAATGTATTTAATCGTTGGTAAAAATACGGTGGCGTAAGTTACTATAGTCGGATTTTGGCCGATTTCGTCGCTTGCGTAACAAGACCTTTTTCCGAAATTTCAACAAGCCGCGTGCAGTGAAAAGTTACCTTCAATTTCTATTGAGTTTGCATTAAGATTCTTTAGCTGGGTGTTTGCCTAATTAGTAAGGTGTTGCATAAATCACTACATATAAAAGTATTCTGAATTCGAGAGGATAACCTTCAATCAATGTCATTCTATTTTTCTAGTGATATTGTGCACGGTACTATATAAAAGTGATTAGTAACAACCAAAATAGGCATCTTGATTGCAGTTAGATTTAAAAACTAGAAAATTTCTTGATCGAGCATTAGTCCTCTTAGTATTTCACTGCAGTTATCTTTTAATTTGATGATAGTAAATTTAACTGCGTGATCCACTGCCACAGTCTTTTACTATTGATTTGAAGAATATGGTTTTGATTGTAAGCAGATTCTGTCTAAATGTGCTATTACACGAAGAGTCAAAGTTACCTGTGATTCCGAGGCACTCAATGTTAACTTATGGATTTAGAAGAGTTGCTCGAACTCAAGCAACTGTCTTTTGTCGGAATGATTTTGACTCCTGTAAATGAAGCGAGTCGCCAGTAACCTCTCAAATGCTTGGAAAATTGACGAAGGAAAAGCCTTCTCCCGAACAGCCAGTCAAATGTTTGGAAAACGATAAAAAAATGGTAAGGTCATTACTAGAAAACTGGCGAGTTGCGGTCAATTCTTGTTGCTTAAAAATTTCACTTGGAATAGCACCTTTAGGACAACTAACTTAAATGACGGACCCCAAATATATAAGTCAAAAATGGTGTCTGAACATTTCTGGAATTTATGCCGTTAGGCATTGAGCCTCCTAATTATTATGCGACCCCCACACGTTACTAAAACAATAAAAAATTAAACGAATGACTCTTTGTAATGTAGTGGGGGGGGGGGATATCAATGCTTATATAATCATCTAATTGATCCCAGCACAAAATGACTCGGCCAACGTTGGTTAATTTTCTGTACACGTTAGCCCTTTTTCAGAAATATCCGCTTTACCGCACCCTTAGCCGACGATGCTTTTGGCAACATAGGCGCAATAGTGCTCCAGCCGTTCCTTACTTTGAATCCCGCTTAATTACGATTCCAATTACAGATATTTCTGCACCTCTACTATTTCACAACCATATGCAATCTCTGCCCTTCTCAGTCCTACAACTTTGCAACAGTTTTCACAAACCGCCATTGATGGACCAACAAAATGTGCTACTTTGGTACCATCACAAAAATAAGTCTGATTTACAGAAAACTCTTTGGTGATTCTATAAGCACATGTTTAGACTCAAACAGTCTTGTTAAACAGTCTACTTACCAGTTCTTTGCCTTACAAATCATTGGAAGAATAGTCACGGAGGCGTATATCATTCGTACCGTAAACGAGTTATTCATAGACTAATCACGCTGCAAGCGCTTTTTTACACAATAAGAGCCTTTTCAGACTGCCAGGTTAAAAACGTGATTTTTTCAAACATGACTTCAATTGCCATGTACATACACCGAGGTTTGCCTGTAAATGATTTTTAGGAGACAGATATGCTTTTAGATATCCATTTCCTGAAAACGGTTGTGTCGTATGCGGTTAAAGTACAATGATCTGAGAAATAAACCATTGTTGTTAATCATTATAGTTTTCGCTATTCCTTCCTTTCCCCCCCCCCCCCCCCACACTGAATCAGCCATCATAAAAATCTCATTTACGTAAATCCCTTATGTAATTATATGAGGGCATATTTGCGAAGAAATACTTCTGTCAGTCAGTTTATTTACAGAAGTTTTGCGCGATAATTGGATGAATATTCCATGGAATCATAAATCAATCATATCTTGAGCCTTTAAAAAATAGTGGTTCATTTTTTAATCACTTAATTTTAATTCCTAAATGCCATATTGGAAACAGAATTTTAGATATCCTTTTATCAATTAAGTGACCTTTACATATTTTTAAATAATTTTGTTTGTAAATTGCAGTATCAAACATCATTTTAGTATTTTAAGATTAAAAGCACTTTGCCCCAGATAGGGTTAAAAAAGTTATTCGTAGACAAACCAGATGAGAAAGTTTCTTGTGTGCAATAAATATCATAAAGACGGTCAGTTAGTAAGAAGCCATTTTGCTAGTCATGAAGCCCGCTACCCTGTATTTATACTGACGTTTGGTTGTAAATAATCTTTACAAAGTAGGTATGTTTTTTGTTTTCAAATCTCTAAAAACAGTCGTGCCATATTCTGTTAAAGCACACTTATCAATGAAAGGAACCATCGTTGTAAGAAATACTATTTTGGTAGACATAATCTACTACTAATTCATTTATGAATACATGAGTAATAGATAACCATAGAAGATCACATAGATTAGATAATCATTGTGAGTAAATGATATAAAATAAAAGGGCTACTAACTTCTCTACCAAAAGAATAGATTCATAAAATTTTCGATGAATCAGAATTGCGAAGACTTCCCTTTGGTATTACTTCTTTGATTTATTTACAAAGATATAGTTTATATAAGTATCGTCTGCTGCATATTACTTGGTTTCGTGTGCTCCGAATCCATGTAAGTTTCTTGTTCTTTTTTCCGCATGTGGCAACACTCTGTGTTTATTCTGTTTTGATTCTTGTTGTTGTGGAATGTGAAAAATGATAAAATGTAGTAAGCCGTCTGTTGGCTTGCATATATTTAGTGTTATAATAAATTCGTGTATTTTGTTGAATCTCACATTTTATTCGTTTTCTCATTGGTCTATACAGTGATCTGTATTTCCCTTTACTTTCAACAGAGATGGATACTTCTGTTGCCACTATGACAAAAAAGTAATAAAAACTGCAAAAAAAATTAATAACTCAGATACAAATTGAGATACAGCTTTCAAACAAATTGCATTTGAAAATACATTTTTCTCTCCATACGGCGTAAAAAGTAATATTCTGGGATGTTTAGAAGTTTAAGAATGAAATTTCATTAAAAATGGGTCGTCAGATTTCTTGGACGATGGAAAAGCCTTTTCCCGAACAACCAATGAAATGGTTGGATAATACGTAAGTTTCAGGAAATATGACGAGTCGCAGGCGATTTTTGTCGCTTGCAATTTTTACGTGTAATAACACTATTGATGTTTAATTCATAGCGTACGTAATGTATGATCAACTCCGTGCGATTTTTTGTGTCTTAAATTTTAGTCTTCGAAAAAATCATTTTTCAAATGGTCGTTGTAATTTGTTAAATTGCCTTTTTTATTAATTTGCTATGAAATTTAAATGTATTCTCTATTTCGTCATGACGTCAATTAGATGTTTTCGATCCCCCTAAAAAACAGTTGTTCAAAAGTGCCTAATAGTCTGACAGTTTTGTTGCTCTGACCGGTACTGTGTTGTAAAACCGTTTAGTAGATATATCATATAAAATACGATAAAAATACATACTTTTTCAGTATAGGGGCCTTGGTGGTTTTTTTAAAGCTTGTTACAATTGGGGCGGTAGAAAGTAAGATTTGTTGCCAAATGACGTAAGCAGCTATGAAGAAAAACCCTAATGAATTTTCGTGTTTGTTTATATAATATATATATATATATATATATATATATATATTATATGTATATACATATAAATTATTTGTATATATTATTATTTTAGTTTTTTATACACAATTTACTTCAGTTTGTATATCAAAGTAGAGAAATGACTTGTTTATATTAAATAAATTGTATAAATATTAAAACAATTTCTTGTGTACATCAATATATATAATTATAATTGTGTACATGAAATATATATTGAAATATACATAATATTGCCCGAAAATGTGCATGAAAATTTCCTTATCTCACCAAGCTCATTATCTCTATCTCGCTAAGACCCCTACACCGAAAAAATGCCTAAAAATAAAGAGTTATAAAAATTTGCAAGAAAATTTTGGTTGCCGCAGAAACAATTGTACAGAAAAGTTTCTTTACCTTCATCTGAAAAGATTAAATTTTAATAAGGTTTTGAGTTGCTGAGAATTTTGAGTTCTGTTTCTTTTTATGTTTATGTGTTAAAAATTTATCTCAATCGGGTGTTTCAAGATATTTATTTATTCAGGCGGCCAGCGCGTCGTAGACATCTCCCTCCACAAGCGGATGAGTAAAAAGATTGTAAAAAACCCCTGTGTTTGAACTTTAACCCTTAAATGGTGAGGCCATTTATTTTTATAAAGTAACAGGTGAGATGGGTGTATGTAATCCCAAAATTTGATTTCTTGTGCAGTCCTTAAAAATTATAGAATTTAAATAAGAAATTTCCCTGTGAATTTCGTGTTATTGTATAAAAACAACTGAAAAAGGACTGTAAGTGTACATACATATCCATATAAATTCGCGTATCTCAATGCCATATTTTTTTTTGCAAATATAGAGCTCATAAACAATATTTCTGGGGTACAAAGTACCCCACCTCACCAGTAAAGGATTAATAAACTAAATTTTCCTTTCTTTGTTTTTTAAAGTATCGTGCTTTTCTTTTCTTTTCAAGTAACTTAAAATAATTAACGAATTCACCATGAAAGTTAATTAATACATCCTGCAAAATTGGAATTACACCCTCGACTTAAGTATTATGCGACTTACATAAACTAGCAGTTACGTAATAAATCTCGAGAATTACAGTTATGAACACACTACACGTTTGCATACATTTGATAAGTATTTTTTAAATAAAATATGCAGATAAAAACCATAACCAGAATATAGTTTTATATATTGGTAAGAGTTATACTTTATTGCGATATACAATCAAATCTTTAACAAAAGAAACTCAAATCTAATTAAAAGGAGACAGAAATCTTCGGGTTTAACCGTAATAATAATGTTAGCTAAATTCAAACCAAAACGAAAGCTAATTTTAAAATTTCGATGAAGAGGAACGAGTGTATTTTTTTCTCTTCTAGATAATATAGATTGGTTTAATATAGATTGAAAATTGTTTAAATCAATTCATTAATGCTAAATTTATAAATCTCGCATTCCATAAGAGGTTTTTTATTTCAAAAGTGTTCTTTAAGTTTGTTTTTATATTTTTTTTCATATTTTTATAGTTTATATCAGAATAAATACTGCTGCATGATACTTTATTCATAAAATAACACAGTGTAAATAATATATATATATTTGTGTTATATTCATATAATAGGGGTACTGTGTTAAATTCTAAGTCGTTATAAATTATCATATTATACAAAGTAAAATTAAAGTTACGTAAAAGTTTACATTACTTACGTAAGTCGGGGGATGCCTGTACAGAGATTTTTGTGCATAAAAAGGCAGAATTTTTGAAAACATAGAATATGTACTTATTTTACGCAAAATATATGCACATAATTTGAAAAAATAGAATAAGTAGATAAAATGTGTATACAAAATGTAGATAATTTACACAAAATGTGTATAATTTTGAAATAGTAAAAAATATTCTGTTTTTATGCACAAATTATGTACAATCTATCATTTTGTGCAAAACGTGCAAACTTTTTTTTTCCTAGTTGGGACGCAGGTTGATAATTGTATCTACTGTTTTTCCACGAAATTTTTCTAGCAAATATGTTTGATAATATGTTATTTTTCTCCTTAGATCAATTACTATAATGTTTTTTAATCGGTATTAATGACGCTTTTTGACAGAAACAGAAAATACAGTAATACCTAACTTTCCAGATTAACCTTTAAACCAGACCGTCATCGGTCGTTTACAGAAAAAAAAATTATTCCCTGGACAGTGATAAATTATCATACGTAACTTTTAGTTAAAGTAATACAAACAGTTATTTTTTTTAATTGAGTTTACAAAACTTGTTTTTTTAATTTGGTTAACTGGACACCTTCCGCTTTACAGAAGTTCCAGAAAAGTATTAACAAACGCATATAGCACTTTACGAAAGTTAAAGAATATCACAGATCACGAATGTTAATCAAAATTAAATAAGATTCATTTTTACTTTTAAATATCGATTCTTGAAAAAACCATACACAATTTTTTTTTCATTAAATTTGGTTTATTTTTGTTGAATTATGGAAAAAGTAGTATTTATTGTTTCTAAAAGTAATCAATATGTTATGGGATAATGTCAAAAAATTCATGATTTTTTTTTAGTGAAATACAACATGCATAAAGAAAATTTATTACACAAAATTTCCATTACTGTTTCGAAAAAAAAAATATCCCCAAGATGTATTTGATTAGTTCTCGCTTCTTTGGACTAACACAAAAGCTTCATTCTTTAAAAAATTGTATGCAAATGTTTTTCGAGAATGTTTTATTGATTATTAAAAAAAACGGTCAAGTGGGAGTATTACTCGCGCTCAAAGTATTCCATACAATAAATATATGAATTACTCACTGTATTATTTTAAAAAGAAATCGTTGATAAAAAAATAATAAGACTTTGTAAAAAAACGGGGGGTTAGATATAGCTGTATATACTAGAAAAGTATAAATAGTTATATCATAAAAGTTCAAAGACATATGAAGTCTAAGTAATATCAAATACTTTTATTCTGTATAACAATTTTTTTATTTTATCCTAATCTGTTTATGATGAGCTTAATTCGTTACTGACAATAAAAATAGTGCACATATAAACTTCATTTGAAATTTCATAAAACTAAATAAAGCGTAGTAATCTTAAATTTTTTACAGTGTAGCTAAAACAAAACACTTGTTCAAAGTTTAAACTTGCCATTGTGCTAAACACGCTTCGAAAGGAGGTTGGAAATGTGCAATGTCGCCTTGGTCCGTACGGCTTTTTCCAGATATGTTTTTAATTAACTTTTAAAGACACGGAAGACGTACTGATAGATCCACTCAATCCAAACTAGTTGCGATTCCCATAGTATTTATGTAATTAATTCTAATTTAATTAGTCTGTTTTTGACAGTTTGACATTTATTGCTTTTATACTGCTATTGGACATTACATTACACAAATATATCATTAAAAATTGTTATCTGGACCTTAAAAGCTGATGGGACATAGACTACGGCACTCCTGTCATTATGCTTCTCCAAACCGTACGTGTCTTTAAGGGTTAATAATTCGGCTAATTAGCGACGATTTTTTTTTCAGAAATTATTATCAACAATGCTTTTATACTTCTGCTACGGGATAGGTATCTCCAGTGCTCCTCAGCATATTTGCTGAATACCCGCAAATCGAAATGTGTGTGTAACGAAAAATACGCTCTTCTCAAAAACTATGCGACTTAGGGTAATCGCTATAATTTTCCTGCAAGGTTTAAGTTAACCTCTACTACCTCTAATTTTTTCATAATTTTAGTTTCAGTAAATTCGGTAATCGACGGTGGGGGGGGGGGGGGGACATATTTTTAAACTACATTTACGATGATATCTCTGAAGATATAACGCCTAAAATGAAATCAAATGAATTACTAAGTTCAGCGTTACGAAAGCATTCACACGATACCCCCACACGATATACAAAGAAAATATTTTTTTTCAAGTAACTCAATTACTCTTGTACATTTTTATAAAAAGGGAAATATATTTGTAAATGTTTACTAATCTGTAAATATGTGGGTCAATAGTCTTTATTACCCCCCCCCCCCCCAATTTCAAGTTTCCACGTTTCATAGTTTACGAGTAAAATGGCTGTGACAGACGGACAGACAGACACATATAGGAGTAATCTTATAATGGTTCCGTTTCTACTTGTTAAGTACGGAACCGTAAAATCAGCGTTTGAATAAACATTACACAGTTATTTCGCTTACCATTCTAGCACGTCATTTGTAACATTTTTCTCATAACGAAATAAAACAAATTTCCGGTGAAGGTGGAATTATTAGTAATTTTTTAAAGGGATAAATAACAAAACTTCCTGGGGGCTGAAAATCGAAACATTTCACACTCATGGATTTTCTAACAAATTAAAATGGACTATGAATCGCTAAATGAGTTTTAACTTTATCAATAAAGAATATTTTTATAACACATTTTACTTCTTTTTAGGTGCATTTGTAATTATATAAATACATAGCACCTGTAGTTGCCGTTCGGTCCGTTTGTCCGTCTGTCTATCAGTCCGTCCACATATAACAGAGCAAAAATTACCGAACCGAATGGTCTGAAAATTTAATTATATAATTGTTGTAAAACTTTTTCGAGTCATTTCAAATGTTATGAATATCGGATGCATACTTTAATTACAGGGACAGTCAAAAATTTTCCGTTACATTACAGCCAATGGGAAAAAATATTTCAACCGCTGTTTAATGATGTTACAACCGTTCGAACGGAATGAAATTTGTATGCACTTATGAAGTGCACTAACGTATACATTGAGTACTATATGCGGTTCAAAAAATATTTATAAAACTTTTTATAGTACGAACGAACCTCATTTTCTACGTTTGATATGTAATTTCCAACATGCTTTTGTTGTTTCTTTTGAAAACCACTTTTAAATTTCCTCAAAAAAAATCCCTCTTAGGTATTCGTAACTTTTTAACGAACAAATTTTTATATAGATATATGTTTAAAAATATAGTCTACATATTTTTCAAAATAAAAATAAGCACTGGTACGTTAAGTCGTGAGATCGATTATAAATTAAATTGCACAGCAAATAAATATATTTAAACTACAATTAATAATTTAGACGGGTTCGTGTTTAATCATTAACCCAATTTCATCATTTGGAAGAATTTTAAATTGGTCCTGAAGACTAAAATTTTTCCTTATTGTATCAAAATATGTATATAATATATTTAATATACAAAATATGTAACAATGTATTTCAAACGGCCAATAATTAAATTACCTTGCTTGTTTACCCACCATTAATCCCTGGGTCAATCCATTTCAAGTGGTCCAGCACTAGTTGCTCGACCATTTTTAAAAAATCTGTAATTTTTTGTACAACAAACCTAACATGATGGAAGTTCAAAATGACTTATTATTTTAATTTTATTAATTTTTGTTTGTGCATGGCGGCCATCTTTGTTTCATCGTCTGCAGCAATTTTCTCACATGAAGGGTTTACGGAAATGTAAATACATCATCTTTTTTTCTCCAATTCAAGTGCGGATTAAAGCAATTTGTACAGGATACATTGGGCTAAAAATTTGGTAATAGAGTAGTTTCCGAAACTAACTGCTTATTGGTGAAATTTAAGCATAAAGTTTCAGTTTTTTTCCAAAATTTGTCCGTTTACAAGAGGAAATATTTCTAGCAAGAAAAAGTCTCAACATGACATAATTTATTTTTACTAATAGGCCGAAAGTACTTGTACTCACAAGCCAAATTCCAGATCTGGGACTTGCTTTCTCTTCGCTAAAAAAAATCCCAAATTTTTCAAAAATGCAAAAAATCGCACTTTTGAGGCTTTGATATCTCTGGTGGGGCACGAGATAAAAATCTGAAGTTCTGGTTTCAGACAGTATTGTATGGTAGTGTTATGCATAAGAAATTTCAGGATGGAGATTTGAATACAAGCTGAGATATGGCAAGGGCAACATGTCAAAACAATGCTGCCAAACTATTGTTTTGTTGTAGACACAGGTTAGTATTTATCTCAGAGTGTCATTTAAATTTATTTTTTTTAATTATTATCTTTAAATAATAGTAACAGAAAATAAAGCCTTTTGCAAAGCTTAGCAATTAATTAAAAAATATGTACCTAAGGCCAACATTTTGTATGGTTTCAATAATTTTTGTTCTAATTTTAGTAACTAAAAGAAATCTCAGCCCTTTTACACAAAGAAAAAAATATATACAAGACTTGAGACAAAAACAGAATAGGGAAAGAAAAAAGCTGTTAATGTTGGTATACTTGATGAGACGTACAGACCTGTGCCAAAAATGGCAAAGGCGACTTTATCTGCGACCAAAATCATTGCTACGCGGCATAATTCTTGTCGATTACCTTTAAAGGGGCAAAACGATCAATGGAGAAGGACAATATTGTGCCTACTTATTGGATCATTTCAAGCATTTTGTGAAAGAGAAACATCCGCATTTGACGAAGGAAAAAATTCGCATTAATCACGATAATGCACGCCTGCACACTTGTGTCATCCACATGGAAAAAGTCCTTGAATTTGGATACGAATTGCTCCAACATGCACCATATTCGCAAGATTTAGACCCCAGCGATTATTTCCTATTTCTAAATATGAAAAGGTGTATCGGTGGAAATTTTTTTAATTCTGACGATGGGTAAGTGTATCAAACTAAATGGAGATTATGTTGAAAAATAAAGTACATTTTAAACATAAAAATGTGTTTTTCTTGTCAAGGTCAGGTACTTATCATAAAGCCCTTGTAGAACAGCAATTAATGATGAGATATGGCTTTCCATTCAATTTCTGTGATACAGAAGAATAAAATAATCTTTTAAGAATTTTTACATCAATTCCAGAAATAGAGCTTAATTTGCTGTAGAATGGTGAAAAACAACTGTTAAATAAAGAGTGTGTATAAAGAGAGAGAGAAATAAATATTTTAGTAGCTAAATAATTTTATTATTGAAAATGCAAAAGTTGATTATTCTATTCAGTAATTACAGATATTATTTTATGTTTACTTTATTATTGAAAGTTCTGAATAATTCAATTCATATTTTATCAAAAGCTTAAAATTTTAAAACAAAGTAGTTCCATATACTATTATAAATGTTATTTTCTGATTTAAAATATGTTCAATAAGCGGAATAAAAAATGAGAGTAAATCATATTTAAACATAATACATATTTTATATGTTTTAGAAGAATTTCTACTACACATTTAAAGACAAATGTTAAATGTCAAAATATGAATCATATTATCATATGAAATCTCCGCTATTTCTCAACACAGTAATCCTTATATTATGTTCGAGAAAAAATAAATATTGAATGCAAATATATTCACCTAAATAATGTATTTTTGTAGGTTTTGAAACGTACAAGAATACATATTTTTTTCCCATTTTAATTAGTTTTTCATAAAATTTCTAAAACTATTTCATTCAGAGTTTCGCTTTAGAAAATTTAAATATGCTTCAATGATATCATATGTATTGTTTTAAAAGTAAACAGTTACGCATAATAGATTTTATAAAGTATTACTTTGATTCTAAAATATTTTTATAATGTGAAATCTGATTATACTTAAGTCATTGTTTCAACTCATATTTTCTCAGACAAATGTTTTCGGAAACTGCATAATTCATTTGTGAATATTTTAAAGATGATAATATAATTATAAAAGATATGTATAAATATTATACAGACATGATATAAAAAACTGGTGGAACCAGAGAGAAAAGTAAAGCTCGATCTAAAAAAGTTACAGTAAAAAATTGTCAAATAGTTTCAGTTTAAAAAAGTAAGTAGTGCGTAGAAAAGTAATGGAATCAGATTATCTGTAAAGCTCATGAAATTACCCAAATTTTTGTTGATAGCTGAAAATGTGGACTGAGATTTACTGGTGCCTTAAAATCAATCAGGGAAGTAAAGGCATTTTCATCCTTTTTTTTTTACGAAAAGAATGTTTTGCAGAAAAAATTGTCAAAATAGCAAGCGCCAGAAACTACAGCTTTTAGTGTCTGGAATTGAAATCCAAGTTGTTATAATTTTACAATCAGCATTTTTGCTTATTGCACTTTTAATTTTTGTTTAGCGATAATCATCTAATTCTCAAAATTTTCTGAGCCAATATTTATTCGGATAAATTAAGTTATATTTCAATTTCTTGAATCTGTGTGACAATCACAACCAACCGAAGTAATCGGATTTAAGTAACACAGACAACATCTATATTAATTAATGCATTTTGTGAAATTCTACTATATTTTGATGTAAAACTTAAATCTATGCCGAGCCAAAAATAATCTGCAGCGTGCCACTTATGGCACGCGTGCCATAGGTTCATCGTCCCTGTCTTAGATTATTACTTTCGGTCCAACAATATATATATATATATTTTTAACTCGCGAAATTGAATTTCATATGGCGTTATAATGACGTAATTATAGTAAAGTGTTTCATATTTTAAAATTAAAATGCATGTTTTAATTTGCGCTTGCAATAGGATACGATTTCCTTTACAATACGCAGGAAAATGCAATAAATAGAACCAAATGAACTAGCATTTACCGAAAATTTCTTTCGTATGATTTAAAAATAAATCTTTCATTTTATGGATGGTAATAATATGGATTAATTTCAGAATATCAGGAGTCTCTTTTCAGAATAAAACATCAATTCAAAGTTATGTCAGTTAAACAGAAATTGACTTCATACCTTAGCAAACGATTTTTTTATTATCTTTTCCTAAATTGTTTTTTTTAATTAAAACTCCTGTATTAAAATAAATTTTTAAACATTAAAAACATTTAAATGAAGATACTGCGTCATTTTAACACGTGTTTAGTTAAAGTTTTTACATATATATATATAGGAAAAATTTTCATTTTCTGATTAGAATGACGTCGATTTGAAACATGCAAAAATATAGCAAGAAAATCTGATTTATATTTAAAACAAAATACGCGTGTTATAACTTTTTTTTAAATTATTGTGCCGCTTTCTAGGATGTGGCAACAGTAAAGAAAGATTGAAAGAGTTATTTCTATATTGTTCAATTATGGAACGCTATGTAAAGTTTAAATGAGTGCCATTCCCTTAATATTGGATATTTTTTGACCCGACCTTCAAAAGGCACATCACTAATTTAAGACCTTTCCAAAAAGCCATTATTCATCACTGAATGTTTTCTGGTTTGGATTGTAATTGAGTTGTTGTCTTTTCATCATATTTCAAAACGTAAAAAATGCGGCTGAGCTCTACTATACAGCACGATCGTGCTGTATGATACATACAATAAATGCAATAAACCAACCTGGAGTGAAAAATTAGCCAAAGCCAGGAATCGAACCCGGGACCACAGAGTTTGATTCCTGGCTCTGGCTAATTTTTTACTCCAGTTTTGTTTATTTTATTTATTGTATGCATGTCTGTATAATATTTAAATATACCTTTAACTGTTGAATGCAGGCATTATTTATATGTGTATGTGTGTTTTAATATATATTGCAGTGTGGGTGTTTTATTACAATTAAAAAACTTGCACAAAAATAATAATTTAAGTTCCCATAAAAATTTAGGATCATAATGAAGATATAGTTATATTAATTAAAAATAATGTTTAAGTGCATGTGATATGCAAGTTTTTGATTCAATATGCCGGGCTATTATTAAAGGAAAATTAAATAATTATGTAGGGCGACAGGAAATATTACATTACGTTTTTAAATTTTTCGGTATAATGTGAAATTTGTGTTTCTATTTATTTTCTCGCTTTCTTTTTAATTAAATAAGTATTTTCTTGGACCCAATTCAAAAATATAAGTATTTTACAAAATCGTTTTTCTTACATTGATGAGTTTAATTTAATTACGTTCAACAAAACCTGGAAATGTATTCATATCCAAAGTGGGTGTTTTTTATTTAATCAATTAAATATTATAAATTATTCTTAATTTTTAAAAAAGAAATGTTTATCAATTCTGCGTAGACGGTTTAGTAGTAGTTTCTAAAATTTTAAACATAAAAACAAAATAAATCAATAAAACAACAAAAAGTATTATACTGAACACTTTAAATTTTTGTTGCATCTTCTTCCACTAAATTCTTGAAATTGTGGAATCAGTCGCAGATTCGAAGCACGGACGATTGATTTGTAAACAAGTTGATTTGTAAAGCAGGTGAGGTGCTGCCCCTAACCATTGCGATATTTCTTCTAATTTTCTTCCTCTTCCTGGGAGAGATGCATCCATCTCTACCTGAGGAGATGGATGTAGGCTTCATACACCCCTCTCCGATATTTCTCATCTTCACTCAGAGTGTAAAATAAAATCCCATTTATCTTTTTATCTCCCTGTAGTTTATCGATAACTCTATTGACCAGGCTCCAATTTTGGAGCTCGCCGCAGCTTGGATTCGTACTACGGCCCTTTTATTTACAAACTACTGTGCGGTCTCTACACTACTGCGACATTTCTTATATCTGTTCATAAAGTTGCCTATAATTTAGATGTGGAATCCTGCTACTTAAACCACACCTTCTCCTATATTTCTTCGAGTGGACCCATAGTCCTAGTCAACTACATCTATATTTTTCTCTTCCTGTCGTTTATCGATAATTGTGTTGTTCAGGCTAAATATGCGGGAATGTCTCAGCCGGGATTCGTACTACGATCCTTTTATTTACAAACTACTGCTGTAAACTACTACGTACATCACTGCGACTTTTATTATATCCCTTCTCAAAATTACTTGTCCTTTGGAGGTGGCTGCCCGCTCCTTACATTATCGCCTTCCCGATGTTTGTTAACTGAATCAGAGTTCCTAGTCAACTCACATCAATCTTTTGTTTTTATTTCTGCCTGATGTTTATGTAAAATTCTATTGTTCAGACTCCTATTGTGGAGCTCGTCGCAGCCGTGATTCATACAATGGCCCTTTTACTTAAAAAACTACCTTGCTGTCGTTACAGTCCTGCGAAATTTCTTATACCCTCATAATCCCCATTCCTGTATAATCTGTAAAAACCAGATTATACAGATTATATTCAGAAATTATTTATAGTATTTATGACCTTCAAAAGAACTTTAACAGAAAAAGACATGTAGTAAATATAATTCCAGACGCTCGTGCTTTTTTGTTTTAAAGTTATGCAATTTTGCGGTCTAAAAACAATCTGAATCTGGTGGTCTAAAGTCTACTGGAAAGAAAAAAAACACACCAAGCACACGTGTTTGTTCTTCATGCAATATTTTTTTGCTAACCTAAAAATATTTAGTTTAAATCTTACCATCCATAATTATAATGTTATATACTACGTACACAAAATCCATCGATTTTATATATTATGCACATAAATGTTTACTCACATTAAAATTTCCACGTTAAACTGTGCATTAAGCCACTTAATGTACAATTACAAACGCATTTGGACGACAGCACAAACTACTGGCGTCCAAATTGCCAGTACATTATGCTGTTAATTTTACGCAACTACTGTATTTTCCATGTTTAAATAGTCAGGAAACCAAAGAAAGATACAGTACATTCAACTGCGTTCGAGTTTGTGTGCGAGATGAACAGTACTTTGTACTGTAAAAATGTCGTTTTTTTTTTTTTAGAGTGTGATATACGCCGGAAAATGTGTATTTCGAAATTGACACATCGAGGCGTGTATTTGACAACATACACGCCTTGATACACATATAAACAAATCTTTTTTTATCACCCGTATACCTGTTTTAATGCGAAAATTTACGCATTTATTTTTTAGAGTGTAATATTAACACATTGCCGACGGGCAATTTTTATCAAATCTGAATTTTAAAACAGTAGAACCTCCTCCCAATTCTGAAAGTCTTTTATAAATTGGTGTTCTAGATAGGCATCCTAAGTTTATGCACCAGCAAATATCTTTTAATGTACAAAGTTAATATAGAATGTCTTACAATCTAAAAAATTATTGATAACATGATATAAATGCATTTTCTGTAAGGTAGAAGCCATGCCCTTAGTCAGTGAAGTTTTTTGAATGAAAACGAGAATTATCATTTCCCGTCATGAATGTGCTATGAAAAGTGCAGGATTCATTACTTGCGTGCTTTGAAAATGTGATGCGGTCGTACCAGGAAGTGAACCAGTGATTTAGTCTCTCCGTATTATATTGAGCTCAGTTCTGGAAACGGTCTGTAACGGTCTATGATCCAATTGTAAGTTATTCTCGCGGCTTTTCTATTCTAATTTATTGTTCTGACTGTTATTCTTACATTGTCTGTTTGAAATTTTAAAATTTAACAGTTAATTTTATAACTGGTTCTAAATAATTGTTTTTTTTATCATCAGTAATATAAATGTTTAAGGTTTGTAAATGTACAAAGCACGTAAGTTATAAATTTGATTCGAGAGGTAATCTAACTTAACATTAACAATTTTACAATAATAGAAACGTTTGAGTAATTTGAAAGCGATTAAAACACATTTAAATAATCAAGACTCAAATGAATTTTTTTATCATAATTTAGCTTTAATTCTTTTACGTCCATTTAAATTCAGTTATGGAGGTGGGGGAGGGGTAAATAATTAACAGTAAAATATTGTGAAAATTTAGGAAAAATAAAATTAAAGCGTGTGCGCTAAATATGTCTATCCATCTATATATCTATCTCTCTAAATATACATATAGCTATACAATTTAATTAAACGGATATAAAAAAAAAAGCATATTGGTTTATCTATTTTTTGTTGTTCCCATGTATATACTTTGCAATAATTCAAGTTTGAAAGATTAAAATATAAGAATTAATATTCTGTATATTTTCAAGAAAATATGTGGAAACTTATTACTTATTATAGATTTTTATGTAAACATAATATTTCGGTTAAGGGAAACAGAATTGTTTCATTACAAAATGGCATAGAACATATCAAAAACAAATTAAGAAATCTTTTGAATATACATGAATTATTTATTAAAGGATTTGTTTGCGTTTATTAATTAAAATACCTTTTTGTATAATATTAATTTGAATATATCTTTTTTCAATCATATGTGAATGTATGTAACCATGTATGTGTACTTATTAATCAATAAGAAATTTTATTTTGAAGAAAATGTTTATTTCTGTAATTTATTCCCATGAAGAAATATTTTATTTTCGTGGGGGGTGGGGGGTGTCAAAAGTTAATAAATTGTCATATTATATTTTTAAGTATTTTTTTTTTATAATTTTTATTTCAGATACGTTACCTGAGAATATAATATTAGCTTGCAGTTTACTTATTGTTTAATTTAATATAATGCAAGATGCAAAACTGTAATAGACTTTGGTCAAATATTTAATTATAAGTATAAAATTATAGTTAAAAGAAGATTCTTCTCTAATGGAACAAATTTCTATAAATCTGTTTCAAAAGAAAATAAAGCATTATATAGAAATAAATGTACTATGAATATATATATATATATATATATATGTGTGTATATATTTGAATATAATAACTTTATTAATAATTGAGTACTTATGCGAATTGGATAACGAGTTCACGGACAGCTAGTAAACATATTTTTAATTTATTTAAATTTTATTTTAATATTTTAAAATTCAAGCTCATTAACATTTAATAATATATATATGTATGTTAAAAAGTGAAAGAATTTATAATCCGACTAAGATAATAAAAAAAAAAGCATTGATTATCATAAAGACTCTTAAAATTGGAAAAAATGAAAAAAAAGTCCATTTTCAACATATAATATCTTAACATTTATTTGATTTTAAGGCACAATTTTATATTGGGATGAAATATATAAGCATGTTCTTTCATTTCATGTATTTAAAAAATTGCAAGATGCAGAATTAGAATTTACACGGGGCTCAAAATGTCAGATACTTGATGAGCAGAAAATCGGCATAACAGATAACGCGCACGATTACAAAATACATTTTGCAACTAGAATGAAAATTTTGATGTATACTTATACTCCAGATTGTAGTAATTACCGCAAACCTAAATAAATTTTTATTCAAAGCATTTTTATATTCATAATACAAAGTTGTATTTAGCTACTACAAAATTTTTAAAATTTCAACAGTATAATCACATAAAAAAATATTTTTCTGTACAATAAAAAAGGAAATTTTAGGTTCAGACTATACAGACTAACATGAAACTTATGTTTTGAAAATTTCATGAAAAAATATTCAGAAGTGTTTGAGATATCCTGCGCGTTATATATATATATATATATAGTAACAGAGACAGACATCTAGCATTGCAATAGAGTTTTAGTTGTTGAGCCAGAAGCCACAATTAGTGGTTTTGATTTCATATCTGAGGACTTGATGATATATATTTTTTTGGATTCACGATGGTCCAAGGTTTTCATTTTATGATGATACTATGAAATTTGTGGTAGCTTATAGACGACGCCATACTGAAAAGATTGTCGCCGTCGATCATACATAGATACGTATGATAAATTTTGCCCATTATCACATAATTAATGGGATTTCAATGAAAAAGTGGACACTGTTAAAAATTTGCAGCATTGTGGCCAGTCATTTGACCTTTTTTTCCAAAAATGGTTACACTAACACTATTCTGACCATATTATTGGCCATTTTATGGTCAGAATATAGATAAATTACGGTTATGAAACTGTTTTTTCAAAAAACGGTCGAATGATTGGACAGAATGCTTCAAATTTTTAACTGTGTAAATAAAACGTTACAAAAATTATATATTTATTAAGATTTTATTTTATCATTATCTTTATCATTATATTTAACATTATGTTTATTAACATTTTCAATTGAATAAACAGTTTAAAAGACATTTGGAATAAAACAAAATCGAAATCTTGTTTTGTTTTTAATTCATACTATTTTCATGTGGATAGGGCACCGCAATTCAAGAAATAATTGCTGTTGAAAATATTGTTCTCAGTCTCTTAAGAATTAAAAAATAACAGAAATCTTAATCTTCTTCACTGTAATCTTCATCATCTGTTTATCCATCATCTATGTCCAAATCACTTCCATCGTCATATACACTGATAAAACTTGGCAGCATTCTGTCCAGTCTTTTGATGGTTTTTATCGAAAACGGTTACACAACCGGAATTAAACACTATTTTGAACATATTATTGGCCATTTTATGGTCAGAATACAGTTAAATTACTGTTATGAAACCGTTTAAAAAAAAACGGTCGAATGACTGGACAGAATGCTGGTTATTAAAAAGACACAAACGTGATGGCATGACGCATATTCGTGGAGAAGAACATAACATCAATTCCAAAGTAGCTTCAGGAGCAGTAGAACTGTCGGTCCACTGGACCTCTAGTAAAGCTCTTCCCTGACTGCCTGCTCCAGAAATCCAACCATGTTTATCTGGGAATGGAAGATTAGGATAAGTCTGTAAGGCACTTCTTCCAAACAAGAGCCTGGTAATTATCTCTCATTACCTATAGGTAGATTATATTATGGAAGGGCGAAAGGCGATGTGACTCCTCAGACCCCCTTTTTGCAAAAAACAACCAAAAAAGAGTATAGAGCAATTCATTAATGTCAAAAAATTAATACTTTTCCTAATAGAGCTAGCAAACATACGACTAACGCTGTTTCTTTGTTTTCTCTGATAAATCAGCTTGAGTACCAAGGGCATATAAAGCATCTCGGAATTCAGTCTTTTGAATCATTATTTTATAGGCAGAACATTTCCTCTTGCATGAAAAACACTTACTGTACCGCACCCTGGCAGTGAATGCTTTCTGCGCAACGTACTATATACCTCTTTACCTACACGTATATGCATTTCACTCACGTTGTACTGCTTTAACCGAATTCCATACGAAGTTTTTGAAAAAAAAATGAAAAAAATCATCACATTTTTTTTATAATTACATCATTGCATTTCACCATTTGCATTTTACATTTTGAATCTTGAAAAACTGCCAGTGAAATATTATATACGATTTATTATATTATATAATTTTTTATATTTAGTAGGAATACTTTCTCTCTTTTTAAGGTTCAGGTCGAGTAAAAAAAAAAAATGATAAAACAAATCATAGTGGCAAATTAAACCACGCTCAAGTTTTCTCGGGATAGTAGTTTTGACAAGAACCGGGGACTGTTGAAAAAATTCCAAATGGTGATGTTGTTAACATCATTGACGGAATGTACCTTGTTCAAAAGCTACCGCAGAACTCTAAACATTTAGACAAGTAGCAAAGGATCTTTTTTTAAAATGATAGAAGATTCTGAGCCTCACAAATAATGTATGTTATATTTGATACATATGGGCTAGTTTCAATAAATCGTGATGAATGAAAAAAAACGAGCTGTTGGTATGCTATAAAAGTAATATAATACAAGTAGTTTGCAGTTTTTCACCCTTTGTACTTTTCAAATCGTTTTCAAAAGAAAGCAGTGTACTAACACATCAGTATCTATAAAGATAATAATAATATTTCTAAATCCAGACACTGAAGCGTAGTGTGCGTGAAATAAAAGTCGTGTATCTGCCTGTTCTTGGAAGCATGTCAAGTTAGTGGCTTCTTCAAAAAGTTATTTTGTAAATTTATAGCACTTTTCTTCGTAGAAAACGTACTTCATTCGTGCATTTAACTGTGTGAATTATTTTATACTTATATAGCATCACCAATAGCTCGTTTTTTCGTTCATCACTTTTTATTGACATCTGCCTGTATATATCAAATACAACATATATTCTTTGAGAGAATGTATATTCTTGTATTATTTTAGTAAAAAGGATTTTTGCTACTTGTCCAAATGATTACAGCTCCTGCGATAGCTTTTCAACAAAGCACATTCCTTCAATCAGGATAACAACATCCTAATTAAAAATTATTTCAACAGCCTCTGTCTTTTGCCATAACATACATAAGATTTGATTTTGCAGTTTTTCACGGTGAACCATCAGGTGTTGCCAAAGACCATGGAAGACGACCTAGATGGTAGGAAAAGACAGTTCTCATATCCAAACTTAGTTTGCTCAGCAATGATCGTCATCTGTGCAAAAGATTATTTTCTGCCTTGACAAAAAACTCTTGTTTATTAAATTTAACACTCTGTTTCTTCTAAAAGTTTTTAGCTTCCTTTCCTTAGAGGTTATAAAACCATTCTGGCTTTGAGTCTTCAGACAAGTATTTTCTCTCTGAAAAGTTTGGTAAGCTTCCTCACCCACCTCATGAACTTTGACCATGTCATCGACGATTTCTAGATTTGAAAGTTGGCACTGTTGCAGTTGAGTTTACTATCATGTGTAATTCTTGGAATGGATTTATTCATTCATTAATGTTCATACTCTGTTAAATCTGCGATATCACGTTCGTTTTTCTGGATCCTGCTCAAAGAGAGATCTGGATGGAGAACAGATTTTTCTGAAGACTTGATTTTCGTTCTTTCACGAATCATGTGAAGAAATACTGTCCTCATATCAGTTTAAATAATATCATCTGTGGCAGTTTTTTGTCTGAATTTCGTTGTATCTTTTGATCCCAACGTGTATTTATATATTGTCTCTATAATCGCCTTATTAATTTAATTATACAAAAGCAAGAAAAGCTTTTCAAGCACCCTTTTTATCTGTGCCCATTTTTCAATATGACGTCCATTATAGCTACATTGGTTTCGAAAGTATCATGGATAAATGGCATGCTTATATAGTGGTGAATCGAATGATGTATGTTTTATCAAGTCAGCTGACATAAAACCCGTAAGCGCATGTCTCAACGATGGCGGCCATTTTGCGATATGGCATCCATTAGCTACCCTGGTTTTGAAAGTATCATGGATAAAACCATGCTGATGTTTGGTTAATCCAAAGAGCATGGTTTACCAAGTCCTCTGACATGAAACCACACGAATCTATGCCTCAAAAATGGAAGCCATTTTTTCAATATGGCGTCAATTTGCTACCGTGTTTTTGAAAGTATCATTGATATATGTCATGCTACTCTTGCGGTGAATTCCAAATTGTGTTGTTTACCAAGTCCGCTGACATGAAATCACACGATTCCACAGCTAAACGATGACACCCATTTTTCAACGTATAAAATATTTGAAAAACTGATTTCAGCAGTTACCGTCCATAGCAAATATATATTTCAATTCTTTTGAACGCCCTGTATTTGATCTTTAGGTTGTTATATATACTATATAATGGGGAAATTTAGGTTAGAAAGAAAACACACAACAGGTTGAAATTTCTCTTTCAGAAATTTATACTAATAGATCAAAACATACTTGTATACATTTGTACAACCCTGTAGTCAACTCAACCTAGTACCTTTATTACACGCCACTATTCAGTTAAAGTTTAATTCAAAGTATAACACTGTTAAAACTACTGGAATCACATTTCCAGAAATTATCATTTATAGACGGCTATGTATCCAATTCTTTGCGTGACACTGTATATTATTTTATCTATGTTCTACAAACATTTCTTAGTAAAGTAAATGCAGTTCAGCGTAAAAATGCAAACCTCATTTAAAAACCACCTTTAAGCAATTTGCAATCATACCCACTAACTATTTCGAATTATTTTGTGTAGCCCTGTATATGAATTACAGCATTTATACACATCATATACAATGCACAAATATAGTGAAACATAAAAGCACATAACATAATTAAAAATGAATTTCCAGCAATCATTGCTACTGTACAGTACTTCGGATACAATATAGTATCTGAAATCTTTTGCGTGTCCCTGTAAATGCTATGCACTTCGTATTATACATAAAATAAGTTATAGTAAACCTCATCGACGTATATCAATTTGATTATACATGAAATAATTTAACATAATTAAAATACGCTGGAGAAAATTCCTTCCACCCTATATCATTATGTAACGGTATTCTCTTATGTGGCCCTGTAAATGAATAATAACTATTCTTTTCACCGCATATTCTATAGAATGCATATTTTAGTGCACTTGATAAATGCATATCAATTTTATTATGTTTGAAAGCATGTAACATCATTAAAAATCATTTTAAACGTATTTTTCCCATAGGCCGTAATGCATCGGAAAACTTTTGACTATCCCTGTAAATGAACGAAGCATACTACAAACTTCATTTGAAATAGGGTTCGTGCTATGGTAGAGGTCACTAACATCCAAATATTTCAGAACGATCCGAGCATATTTACGGGAGTTAGACCGCGGAGAGACGGACAGAAGTCACAGAGACGGAAGTCATAAACACTTTTCAACTTTGTTGGAAAGTGTTAAAAATTCAGTCATAAGGAAATAACTTACTCCATTTTAAATAGAACGTCATCACCATGGCAACCTAGAATCATTAACTATCATGAGATATCATTGAATTAATTACGTATGTAAGGATTTAAGAGAATAAACAAAACTTTTAGTAATAGCTTTTTACTTTCTTCTATCTTTACAAGAAGAAAATATTGGATTCGTGAAAATTTTCGACTTTCGGTTTTCGACGGATTTACTCGTTTTAGAGGTCAGAGATTCCTAAAAACAGGTTTTCACAAAATGTTTTTCTCTGAGTCTGTCTGTCTGTATGTGACACAAATTTTGTGGGTGCTCTATCTGAAGAACTAAAGCACGGAATTTAATAAAATTTTATATCTAGTTAGTCCCTGATATAACTTGGTGCTCATTAGTTTTTGGTGCAAATCGCTCAACAGGTGGCGCTGCTATGTAACATTTTTCACGATTTCTGCAATAGCTAAATCTTCAGAACTAATGCACGGATTTTCATCAAACTTCAGATTCAGTTAGTCCTTGACATGAATTGAAATTTTGTGCATTTTGGTGTAAATCTCTTAACAGGTGGCGCTGCTATACTACATTTTTTACGACTTCCGCAATGGCGCTATCTCAGCAACTAATGCTTGGAATTTCAACAAACTTCAGATTCAGGTATACCTTGATATGAATAAGTGTTGTTTATGTTTTGCTGTAATTCGCTCATCAGGTGGCGCTGCAATGCTGCATTTTTCAGAATTTCCAATATAGCTCTATCTAAAGAAGTAATGCAAGAATTTTCATCAAACTTTAGAATCAGTTAGTTCTTGACATGGATTGACATTTTATGGATTTTGGTGTAAATCACTCAACAGATGGCACTGCTATGCTATTTTTTTTTTCAGTTTCCGCAATAGCTCTATCTCAAGAACTAATGCTTGGATTTTCAACGATCTTCAGATTCAGTTAGTTCTTGATATGAGAAGGAGCTGATTATGTTTTGGTGTAAATCGCCCAACAGCTGGCTGTGTTATGCTGAATTTCAACAATCTTCGGATTTAGGTATACCTGTATATCAGTTAGTGCTGTTCATGATTTGGTGTAAATCGCTTAACAGGAGGCGGAACTATGCTACATTTTACAGAATTTCCGCTATAGCTCTATCTCAAGAACTAATGCACGAATGTACATCAAACTTCAAATTCAGATATACTTTGATATGAATTCATGCTAAATTGATGCAATTTCCTGTACTATTTAAATGATTCAATTGACGTGCTTTATATAAATGAAAGTTTTGTGATAGCCACAACATACTAGTTAAGTTTTGATTCGATTTTCATAAAATTTAAAATTACTCGACAACATTTTGCAACGATTATAATGTATTAAATTTCAAAGTATTCGGTTGGGTAGTTTTTGCGGAGTTATATGCGGACAGACGGAGACAGAGACCAAACGACGACTATAGGTGCTATGTATTTATATAACCACGAACGCACCTAAAAATGAGTATCTTTGATTACAAAAATCTTCTTTTTTAAAAACATAAAATCTCTCTGCGAAATTATCTATATAAATAAAAGCGTAAGTCATGTGACCGTCATCGCCAGTTCCGGGCTGACCGCTTCGCTTTTTATGTGTCAAGCGGTCATTTTGGTACTTTAATGTTAGCCAGCCGCAGGTGATACATCGCCAAATATCCTTTCAACGCCATTCGCTTTTCATATGCAAGGCATCCATTTTAATTAAAAATTCAATTTTTTTTTCGAATAAAGCTAAATAAAAGTTGCCATGTTCGCAGAAATATCTTGGTACTTTTATGTTAGCCGGGCGTAAATCTCGCCAGTAGTATTTTTTAACACGCCAGTTAGCATTTTTTTTTATTTTTCACGCGGTAAATCAAAACAATGTTTTGATGTTGAAATTAAACGTCAGGCTTATGGTATTATTTTTCTTTTCTTTTCTTTTTTGAAAATAAAAAGAAATAAGTGAAAGCCATGGATTTTAAATGTCTCAGTTTTAAATGAAAGTTTTGTATTTTGAATAAATGGGTGAAAAGATTATATTTTAAATGAAATTAATGAAATACGAAAAAAATACCAAGGGATCAATGGTTGGCGATATATCACCTGTACCCGGCTAGCATAAAAATACAAAGTTCTTGATTTCTCTAGCAGATTCTTATGATTTGGCGAAGGATTGAGCAAGTAAATTAGACTATGAATAAAAGTAACATGATGCAATGCTTAGCAGAAAATGAAGGAATACCAAACTGGTCGCCAAGGGCGGCTAGTATAGGTAATAAATTTACATTGTTGTCAGCTCTATTTACGCATTTGTTTATAGCCAGCTCGAACATCAAGATGCGGATATGTCGTCAATTCACAAAAGAGTTGGTATGTGCCTATGTCAAAAATCCGCTGTCTTGGCGGAAACCGCACGCCAAGATAAGTATGTTTCATGTGTTTTTTATCACAGTTTTTAACAAACTCTTGATTTGCTTCTTGAAATGTAGCTACCAAAATACTGACACTGCTTCTTTGCCGGGTCACTTTTCTGCAAGACTTTATTTTTATTAAAACATCAAAATCCCACACTGGAATTTGTTGTGTTATTTATCTCCTCGTTCCTGTGAGCACTGTGTCACAGCGAATGGACAGTATAAACGAAGTCTTAAGTCTGGATAGTTTAAAAGGTAACGAAATCTGACAACCGCGTCAGAATTATTTTAAATGTTCTAATTGAAAATTATAGTTTTTTTCATCAGGTTGTTTGTGTGTTATACTGAAAAAGTTATACTAAAGCAGTTAAAAAGTTAAAAAACACCTGAAAACTGAACTAATTTAATATATACACATATATATATATATATATATATTACTGTATCCGTCTTATGGCATTAAAAAAGGCGTGTACTTTAAAATTTAGCTTCATATCCATAAAATATATATACAATATTTATGACATAAGCGCTAAAATAATGTGTCAACGTGTGACCCTGCCATTTCCTTCTCAGTTTTTCATATTTTATTAAAGCTGTGTTAATAAATTACATTTGTTATTTAAAATTATTGTAGTATACAAAATGTTTAATATTACGTCACGTGTTGATATATTAAAAATTTACAGGCCTAAAAGTTATTTCAAATATCAACAGAATTCGATATTTTAGATTACGTTTTCCACGCAAAATTTGTTTAAGTATATTTATGCTTTATTGGATGGAGTAAACGTTAACTTTATGGAGTATCTAGCAGCGAATATCTATGCAATAGAAGTGACAACACTGAGCTTGACATTTAGTGTTACTTTACAATTTAAGAATAAGGTCAGACACTTTTGTGCTGGACACACTTACGAATATTACTTCATTATATTCGAAACTATTGTTTTATTCTTTTATATGCACGCGTATCACGTATCACGTATTTCTTGAGAATCATTCAACAATGTTACATCAGATATAATCAGATATATTCACTTCAAATCTAAGCGTAAGTTTATATTTGCGAGTATGGTAAGAAAATAAACGAAAAAATCTTATGACACCATATTTAGTGAAAAATTATAAAAATTGAAGGACATTTTTCCAAGGAAAAACTTCCATTTTATTTCATTTAAAAAACACGTTACATGTAAACATTAGATATAGAAATCTTCATGAGTTCTGGCCATTTCTCTTTTATTAGATTTGATCCAAACGCAAACCTCTAATGGATTCATTCAGTCTTGTCAGATTGGCTTTCGTTTAAATAAAAATAGAAATAGTGGAAATTTGTTTAATTGAATCCTTCGAAATTTAGTTCTATAAATAGCATACAAATATTTTAAAAATCTATATTTCTTTAGAAATCTTTAACGTTATGATTTTATTTAATACTCCTGTTGTACGATTATTGCATATTCCATAGCCTGTGGAATTGGAGTCTGAAAGTTGCTATATATATCCTTACTACATTCAACATTATTCCTTTGAAAAATGTTTAATTATAGGGAAATATTGATATATACTATTTTTTATATAAATTGAATAGATCTCGCCTGGGTCAGAACATATTAAAATGATTTTTGAAAGCTCTAGTTTGGATCTGAGCCTGCAGATTTAAGCTCGCAAAAATCTGTATCATACAAATCGCCTACAAGTAATCGCGATAGACGGTTAGTGGTATATATATTCTAAATTTTCGTTGGGAAATATTCGAAATTTTCCTTAGAGTTTTCCTTGTTTTAAAAACTCACATGAAATCATATTAATAGCTAGTAAATAATAATTATACTCTATGCAAATTTTAATGTTTAATTAAATTTGAAAAATGCAGCTATTATATATAGTTATTCAAAAATTAAAACAATTCAAATAACAGCCATTCTAATAGCATAAAGGTGATGGTAATTGATGTTGAACTATTTTCAATGAGATGAATTTCAGTTAGTTATTGAAGAATGCTGTTACTATTTATGAGATGCTGTTGTTTTGGGTAAATTTAAAGGGTAAATTTGCTTTTACTCGGCGGAAAGTAATCGAATCAGGGAAAATCTTTCTTGTAGGAATTATTATACTGAAGATTAGAATTTTGTAAAACTCATCGTTAGTTACTATTCCTTTAATTTGCTAAAAACAGGAGTTGTTATACCTATTGCATGGACCTAGCTCAAATTATGGAATAAGAACATAAGTTTTATTGAATGAATTTCATATGAACATGTTGAATAAATTTGGTTTTTGAGAAAAGCGCGTAGAGAATGTTCCGAGACAGCCGCCTCTCTCCCCGTTTACCCTACGTCATAATATCATATTTCCTATTTGTTGCAAATTTTGTCTAGTTTCTGAATTTCATAATGCTTTTCCCCTAAAACAATAAGAAATTTAAGTTAAAAACAACTTTTTTGGGGACTGGGTTTTCGGGGGGCTACATTTTGGTGGTAAGTTAAAAATTCGGATTCAGCGACCCAAAAAACTTAAAGTAAACCTTATAGAGAATGTTCGGAGAGGAGATGGGAGGGCGAATGTAAACGTGTAAGTGGTTAAGTGGAATTGCGCAACTTAGTCCACGCAGCACCGCGGCGCATGTTCCGAGGCAGATCCCCCCTTCCCCTTCATCCTAAGTCATAATGTCATAGATCTTATTTGTTGCAAATTTTGTCTACTTTCTGAATTTCTAGATACTTTTACCCTAATACAATAATTTTTTTTAATAAAAACCTTTTTAGGGGGCCATTTTACCAAAATTTGGGGGGGGGATTGCCGGGGGAAAGTTTGGTGGGAAGTTACAAATTCGGATTCAGCGACCCAAAAAACATAAAGTAAGCCGATTTCCAGAACTACCATTAATTTTGTTAGGTAAAATTCTCTATTGCCTGGACTAATTAGAAAACGATTTAACATTTCTGAAACTCGACACACAAACTTGAAATGATTATTATAAATCTATCAGTTCATCATTATATTCCATTACGATAAATTCTATTCACGTGTAGAAAAAAGTAAATAATCATAATAAAAAACACAAATCATTTTTTTCTGAACTTTTATTTACTCGTATCTTAAACTGAATTATTATTGATTGAGTTATTATTAATCAAAATTGGCAAACTAAAATATATACATAGTCGAAGTTTTTTTCATTATAACTTGGATGCATTCGAAAAAACTGAAATGTGCTAAAATGTATTTATTTACGTTTAGGTTTTTCTAAATGTAGGCAAAATCATGTATAACATAAAAAAATTATATCAAAATAGAGTCAAATTTTAAAGAATTAAAATTTTAATTATAGAAATTTTTAATTTTATTAATTACACGTTTAAAAAATCCCAAACATACATTTTTTGCATCTGACAACCTTCTATATCTTTGTTTGGCATGTTTAATTAATACCGCTAAATAGAATCTAAACAAAATATTCAGCATGAATGATTAATCATTTTTTTCTATAGTAAAAAGATATTACCTGTAAATTGGCGTGTCAAATCCACTGAACATTTACTGTCGTTTTTAAAAGAAATCTGCAGCAAAAAAAAAGGTATTTAAGAATTTACTAAATGAATTCATATTTTTAATTTCTGCTTTAATGGATACCATCCGTTAAAAAAAAAGTACTAGATCTATCGAGAACAGAGATCGCTTGTTTAAAATTTCTTTTTCTATAAACACACTACGAATCTTCGCTACTATAAACATTAAAATTCCCTCCTAAATATATAATTTGTGTAAAATATATTTAAAAGTAAAAAGCATATTGTTTATAAGAATTAAAATATATGTATTTTACAAAAAATGCTTCCAAATCGCTGCATCGAAAAATTTTTGTATTTTTCATTTCCTTTTAATTGTTTTAAGTCGGAAGATCACCTCCAGGAGTTTGAAATTGGTTGATTTTACTACAATATTTAAAAAAAATTTCAAGCTGTAAATATTTTTTCAAGTTAAACATTTTTTAGAGTAAATTGCAAAAATCTTTGTTTACGTATTCCTTTAAATAATTTTAATGAAAAGTAATTAGAATTTAGTTTAATTAAGACATATTCATAATGAATTTTCAAAAAGATTATTTAACATATAGTATGTATTACGTTTATTATTATAAAAAATACGTTCGATATAACCACTTAATATTACTCACATACACACAACACACACACACACACCATATGGCCACACACATATATACTCCATATGGCCATTAATGGGCGGCAACTATCAATTTTAGACATTTTGTCGAATATTTAGAAATATACTTGTCAGATTCTTCTGGAATTTCAGGATTAAAAAGAAAAAGTATGACCTCATATTTATCAATGTCGATTTGACAAAAGGGACAATTAGGGGATCAACAAAAAATCAAAGAAGAAAAGTAATACTTGGGATCACCCTGTAAAATAAAATGCACGAAATGATATATAGCTACAGAATATAAATGTACAGACATTGTGCAAAATGTGTATTCATTTGTGTAAGAATAGCACGTATATTAACAGAGATAGAGCAATGTTTTTAAAAAATTAAAATAAATTCTTGCATGTTTTATGCTTATAACATGCAGGGTTTTCAATCAAATTTAACGCCGGTTTCAGAAAAATTGGCAAAATATAATAGATACAATATAGTGCAATTGGAATATAAATATATTAAATATTTTAGGAAATAGGAGCAGTTGTATGAAATAATTTTTATTTGCCCATGTGCGAACGATAACAAGTATCTTTTTACATAATTTAACAGTCAACTCTATGGAGCAACTTATTAAAAAACTCCAGTCAAATATCGTAAAAATTCAGAAAGATGTTGGCCTTAAAGTTAGCTAATTTTTATTTACTCGCTAAAAGTAGCTGAATGATAAGCGATTGTCCACAAGTTGTCAATTTAATTTTTTTTTTTTAATTTTCGTTTTTTATTGGTATTTTATTTCTTTTGGATAACTACCAGAACGAACCTATACCATAATAAAAAGAAGTATCAAAATCTAAGCATTTTTTCCCAAATCTACTCGTTGATAGTCACTAAAAACTAACATTTTTCTGAAATTCAGTTAATAAAAAATGACAATTTGTGGAAAATCCCTTATCATTCATCTGCTTTTAGAGAACAACTAAAAATTTGCTCACTTTAACATCAGTGTCTTTCTAAATTTTTTAAGATATTTGACTGGATTTTTTTGATAAGTTATTCGAGAAGAGTTGACCATTAAATTATGTAAAAATACCCTTGTTATCGTTCGCGCATGCGCAGGTAAAATTTATTTCATAGAGCTGCTCATATTTCCTAAAATATTTAATATATTTATATTTCAATTGCACTATATTGTTTCTACTATATTTTTACAATTTTTCTGAACCCGGCATTAAATTTTGTTGAAAACCCTGCATGTTATAAGCAAAAAACATGCAAGAAATTTTTTAATTTAAAAAAAAAATCGCTATATCTCTATTAATATAGTACATGCTATTCTTACACAAATGAATACAAATATTGCACGATGCCTGTTTATTTATATTCTGTAGCGATAGATCATTTCGTACATTTTATTTTACAGGGGATCCCAGGTATTATATTTTTTTCTTTGATTTTTTTGTTGCCCCCCCCCCTAATTGCCCCCTTATCAAATCGACATTGATAAATATGAGATCATACCTGTTCTTTTTAATCCTGGAATTCCAGATGAATCTGACAAATATATTTCTAAATATACGACAAAATTTCTAAAATTGAAAGTTTCCGGTCATTAATGGCCATGTAGTGTATATATATATACACAAGGTGTCCACGTAAAACCTTACCGACCTTTATTTTCGCAACCGTTGGTCATAGATGCATACTTCCAGTTACAAAAGTGGTCAAAATGAGGTTCAGAGTTAAGATATAAAAAAGTTTGAAGCGAAGAAACAGTTATTGAACAATTACAGAAACCAAATTTTTATACGGTCCCCCGGTCCTATAAGTTATATTTAGTAAAAATTTTCCTGTTTCACTGTCAAGTAAGGCAAAAAAAAAGTTCCGTTATTCTACGATTAAAATTGACCGAGCAATAGATATTTAAAGTTGGAGCATATTTTTTTGCTGCAAATTAGGTTCATTCACAAATTTGGTAGAAATATAATTTCATCAGATACATTAAAGAAATGGTTGAGAGTAAGAGTAACATTGCAATATAAATTTGAAATCTTTAATGATTCTGACATATTACTGCAAAATATACAATTTGTACTGAACATATAAGAGGATAAAAATAATAGAATTTTTGTTAAATAAAATGATGAAAAACAAGAGCCTCAATTCTTTACAAAATGATAAATATTATAAAATGCTGTTAGATTACATTGTCTTTCAAATTTTGGGTTGTGCCATGTATTTTAGCTTATGAAAATTGATTCATATGTACTTTTAGCGCTGAATCCGAAAATGACCGTTATTTTAATCCATCACGTCAGGATGTTTCTCAAATAGCAAAATTCAAGGTTAAAAGGCTCAAAGTTAAAATTGATCCCCGCTCCATTAAGCCAAAAAAATTGAATAAATTATTGAATTAAAATTAGTCTGAATATTTAAGAAGTGAATTATCACATTGCAAGTAATTTCACTGCTAAAAAGTAGTTTAAAAATTAATTAAAGTTAAACTGAATAAAAAAGTCTTACATCTATTTTATAGTATTAGATTTTTCGCTATTTTTTAACCTCGAAATTTGCGATTTGCGAAAACTCGTGACATGATGGTTAAAAGTGAAGGTATTTTTTTTTTTTTATTATTCAGCATTAAAAAATACGTAAAACGTAATTATAAATGTTAAAAAACACAATCATCGCATGTTCATGTTATCTAAAGTAAAACTCTTTTTTAAACTTGTTGACAGTAATCTATCCGAAGTTTTTTGCGTTATCCTCTAATATATGTATGTATAAGATGGTAAGTGTCGAAAATCATAATAATATTACATCGTCATCTAATTTAAATCAATATGGAAAATTTAACTTCGATTGGACATTTGAATGTGAGTTAAAGTTCGACTACAAATTTTAAACTGCAAAGACAATCTTTACAAGTTAAATAAAACCTTATGAAAATAACATATTTTTATAAAAAAGAAATCATATCCTCCTTACAAAATAAAACATATGTTAAAATACAATTATTTTAACAAATCTGAAACGTAACTAATAAAATTTAACTCATTCGTAATAGTTGTACGACTTCTTTCACAGCGCAGATAGCTTGTAATAAGTTTAAGTTCTTTATATACGACCCCTGAAAGCATGGACGAAATCATCTGTTTTGAGATGCAAAAACGTGGTATAAGTCAAGCATTTCAAAGTTTCATAACTCGGTCAATTTTAATGTTAGTTTAATGGGACTTTTTGTGTCTTACTTGTTTGCGTCACAGTAAAATTTTACTATATATCACTTATAGGACCGGGGGACCGTATAAGAATTTAAATTTCGTAATTTTTTAATAAATGTTTTCTTGACCAAAATCGCTTCAAAAGTAATTCTTTACCTTATTTAAACCATTATTGTAATTGGAAGTATGCATCTAGGACCAACGATTGCGAAAATATTGGTCAGTCATGTTATACGTGGACACACTGTATATTCTTAAAATAATTTACTTTAACTTTAGCCTCAAATAATAAACAAGTTTACGGATGAAAATATTTATTTCAGGAAATTGATCTATCAAATATAAAATTTATGTTAAATTCCAATAAAATTTAAAAAAAAATAAATAAATAGATACAGTGAAATACGTTTAACACGAAACTGAGGGGTCCGAAAAATTTTTTCGTGTTAAAAGAATTTCGCGTTAAAATATTCTTAAAAAGGAACAAAACTCGCAAATATTTTCGACGTCATCAAATTTTATTTCGATTTCCTGTTAAGCTACTTGTATGTTGCACCCATTATGATAAAAAGCAAGTAAACAAAATATTGTTTTTTGGGGAAAAAAATCAGATACCTTTTTTTTAAGTGTCTTTTTCAACATTCTGAGATCTAGCTTGTTTGAACCAAATAAGTTATGCTGTCTCTAAATCTTCGTACTTAGCAGATCTCATACGTATTCTCCCAGGCTTAACCATACTGCGCTCAAACATTAACGTAATGGGATCCCTGTTTTTTATTATTTTTGATAATGTAGAATTGTCAATGCAAAACTCTTTTCAGATTCTTGTTTTCGTCCTTCTTTTTCATCAACTCCATTAAGCAGTTTCATCGTCATTAGAAGCGAAATAGCAGTTTGTTTTCGCACCGATTTGTCAGCCATTGTGCCATAAGCTAATTTTCAAAAAACCTGAACGTCTCTGATTTTCATAAAAAGTTCAGTGGTTTTAACACAAAATTGACCAATTTCAACATAAACTAACCAGTTCGAAAGAGATTTTTTTTCGTGTTAAAAGAACAAAAACGTAAAATGTTAAATTGCTCCGTATACTGTTCGGACCGCTACATCATTTCGTGTTAACCGATTTTTCGTATTAAGTGTTTTCGTGTTAAACATATTTCACTTAGAGGAGACTAGGGAGTGTTGACCATACGGGAGGCTAAACCCACCCATCAGTTTTCATATTTAAGAGAATTTCAGAGTTAGGTGTCAACCAAAGCTACTGGAATGCTCAAACAACAGTCTCTCTTTCATAAAGATAATCTAAATAGGCGTGGAAAAGTCAATCGTGAGGGGTTTTCAGCCTAAAAATTGTGTTTTTTAGAAAAATTCTGTAAGCTTTTTTTTTTCAGAAAAAAATATATCATAGAAACTTAAGTGAGTATGTTTTAAGTAATGCAGAAATATGAGCTTTCATTCCAGGTATAAAGATTATACAGTAAATTAGGCTTAACATGAGGATATCTCGGTTTTAACCATGGCGGTTTTAACCATGGCGGTTTTAACCAGTGGTTTAAACCGGTTTTAACCGTCCTGGTCAAAATCAATTTTGACCATTCGGACCATTGAAATTGACTATTCAATTTATTTACTACTAATCAAATATGTTTTACTAGCATATGTTAAAAACTAAGTTGACATTTGTTAAAAATGTCATAATATAAATAACATAAGACCAGCAAATACCAAATTAAAAAAGTCATAACATAAATAACATAACACAAAGATACTCATACAACACAAATGTTTTAATTATTTTTTTACACAAGCTGTTTTATGTTTTTATGTAATTTGTGTTGAATTTAAAAAATGATTATAAGTAACATGTTTTAAGGTTGTCTCTAAACTTAGATGGTTTCGTAATTTATTTTGGATTATTCCAAATTTAGAAAACAATCTTTCAAATGATCACGATCTGGTACAACAATTCATTAGATGTAATGTGAATTCAACATTTATATCAATTCCTTTAACCTTCTTCATTGCTACGCACCAGATATCAGGCCCAAATGTATCTTTTACACTTTCAGAAAAACAGGATTTTGGATATGGTAAGGGTTCTGCTTGAAATGAAATCACAAGAGGCAAAAAGGTACGATCAATATTATCGTGTAACCATTGCCTTGCTATTTCTTGCTTCTCTTCATAAATACTTTTACCCATGCCAACAGGATTCAGCATATAAGCCAGAAAATGAACTGGGGTAACATTTTCATTAAATCAAGACTATCATTTTAGAATAAGTTTCAAGATCTTTCTCTTTTAGCAATCTTACCCATTCGCCGCATGCATCATATATAGTAGCATCTTCTTTTTGAAGTTTATCTAAAGCAAGGGAAATTAATTGATTTTGTAAATATTTTACTTTTTTGTATATGCCTACATTGTTAATGATTTTAACAATGTTATCATCAATATCATCCTTCATGCTCATAATAAAATAATAATAACATCTTCATTATTGAACTAATTTTGTTTGTGTTTATAATATCTTGTCCTACAAGATTCAAGTAATGTGCAGCACACCCATAAGAAATAAACAGTTCATCTCTAAATGCATTTTAAAAATCTTCTATCATGCGTTTCATCTTGTTTTCATTGTCACATACAAAACTTCTTACTTTACAAACAAACTTGTTTCCTACCTCTTCTTTAGCATCAGCTGCTAGTTTTAAACAATACTGGGCAGTTGTTTTAGATACCCCTGTATCAGCAGCTGAAAAGAAGAATGACTTTTTCCCTGTTGATATGCAATTAACAATGAAAGGGCAATTATGGGTCTAGCTTTCTTATTGTATTGCATAAGCATATTTTACTAATGAGCCTCCTTAACTTATCAGTGTATTATTTTTTTAACTGCCTGTTACTTTTATTACTTATTAAGTTACTTTTAATTGGAAAGAAAATATTATTAAAATTAAGACCATTTTTAACAGTTTTGACCATTTCTGACCAATTTTGACCAATTTTGGACGGTTAAAACCACTTTTATCCAGTGTCCTGGTCAAAATCAATTTTGACCGGTTAAAATTTTCAAGGCTTCCTTAACATATTCGCGAGAATTCTCATTTTCATTCAAAAAACATCATTGACTAAGGGCGTAGCTTTTACCTTACAGAAAATGCATTTATATCATGTTGTCCATATTTTTTTAGATTGTGAGACATTTTACATTGAATTCGTACTGTGAAAGATACTTACCGATGCATAAACTTGGGAAACCTATCTAGAAGACCAATTTACAAAAGACTTTCAGAACAGGGAGGAGCTTCTACTGTTTTGAAATTCAGATTTGATAAAAATTGCTTGTCGGCAATGTGTTAATTTAGGTGTTTTGAAATCTTTTTATTATACATTGTGCATAATGGAAGATTAATGGTTGTATATAAAAATGAATATAAATTTATCCTGCGAACCTACAGTAAAATGGGGTGATGGAAAATAAAACTTTTAAAATTGATTAAACAAAGGTATGAACAATTGCTATAGTATCCACTACTAGAAAAAATTAAGGAAATATAAATGTGAACGTTGATAGGAGCTTTTTCCATTTAAATATTATTTACAATAGGTTTGTAGAAACAGTGGAAAACACAAGAAAGGAATAGAAAGTACGAAAACAGCAGTCTTAAATGTTTCAGGGGCAGGGGTATGGTTATGAATTTTAATTCCCAAACGCCACAATGGTACCAGAATTTTGATAAAACCTTTTCCATTTAATATGTATGTGAAATACAAACTTTTTCATATTTCCAAATAAATTTATTCGTATATTCCAGTGCCAGTCATTTATTTCAACGTTTCAGTACTGAAAGTACTTTGCCCCTGAAAGGTTTAATGATAAGTATTCACGCGGCTGCAAAAGAACATAGCATTGATCGAAAAACTTTAGGAAGGTATGTAGACAAATTTCAACATGATGAATAGAGTCAGATAAAGCCAAACTATGTAACAAATAAAGTTGTCAGGTCGAATGTCACAAAAAGTAGGACAAGGAGATAAAAAATCGGGACAGTGGTTAATAATAATAATGCATGAAACCCTATGAAAACGGAAACTGTCTTTAGCGGAATACTATTTAAATATTAAAATTTCATTTTCCTAGCTGTACAATTATACCTGCTCAGACAAAATCTTGTTTAAAACAAAATTTTTCTCCTCTGACTTGCGATTAAGCGTCAAATTTTCAAAAATATTTTTTATATTAATAATTAAAGAATGTAGCATAAAGTTATTTCGCTTTTTTAAAAATTGATTTTATTTCTCTTCACAAATATTTCAATATAAAACAAAGTGGGTCAAGCCTCCCATATAGTGGCTCAACCCTCCCATATGTGGAGAGCCTTGACCCATCATTTCATCATGATTTAAATCAATCATTTTTCAAATTTCGTATATATTATGCTTATGTAGCAATTTTATTTTGATAACTCATTGTACAACGAATAAAATGATATATAAAACTTTATTCTAGATTCAATATTTTAAAATAAAAAATCATTTTCTAAAAAGTGGGTCAACCCTACCTAGTCTCTGCTACATATTAAAAGAAAACGTAATTTGCAAAACAAATTATAGAAACAAAATTTGTTTCCTGCATTGTTTAAGCCCGAGAAGGAACAGATATTAAGATATTTCATACAATTAATTCTACATTTAATGCATTTTTTTTTTAGCAAATAAGTTAAACCAATTGATCATTAAAAAAATAAAAATAAAATTCTTACAATATGATATTTTGAACAACATAAAAACTTATATTCCGTTCAAAGGAAATCTAAATAAATCTTAGATTTTTTAGCTTTGTATTTTGCATGTATCGTATAATTTTATGTACAATCATGATAACCTAATGCAAGATCTGCAGTGCAAATAATATACAGCTTAAAAATAAAAAAATAAAGTTTAATAATACTATTATGGTATAATAATAATAATAGACAAGATAAACTCGATATAATGACTGCCTACTACTTTTTTTTCAGGAAATGAAATTTAGTTAAGAAGAAATTTAAAATAATAATTAAAATATTTTTTTCAAACTTTGCTGTAAGAATTATTTGTTTTGACACCTTAATTTGCAGAAAATCTTTTCTAGATTAATTTTTAAAAAAGGATTAATCATTCATGCTGAATTTTTTTTCGTCATGTTAAGTTACATTTTAATTAGAAGAAAGTTATTTTTTTTTAAAGATTAATTAATTCTTCAAGTGAAAATAAAATAAAAATAACTTTAAAGAGATTTCTGTTTGGGAATATTTAACATTAGATATATTTGAATATAGAAAATAAGAATAAAAACCAAAAACCACATAAACTATTAAAATACTATAATAATTTATAATAATTTTTCAATACATTTTTTGATTTGACATTATAAAATAGAAAGGGAAAACAACATATTATTTTAATAAAAATGTCACTGTAAAAAAAAAACGGACTAAAATACGGAAATACTACTGGCAATCTAGACGCCAGTACTATTTCCTTATTTTAACGCCCCACCAGTGGCCTATAGGTTCTGTTCTCGAAGCTGGTAGACGGGAGGTGCTGCGTTCGAACCCAATCGCGCCCGTCGGTTTAATCGTTCGGAGTTTTCGTGGTTTTCTTCGAAGCTTTGATTTCCAAGCGTAAATACGGGTTAGGTTCCTTTACAAAGCCCCCCCCCCCCACGAAGGGCCCCCCCCCTTAGGTCCTATATCCCTGGTGTTGATAATTGGCCGTCATAAACACAACCAACCAACCGTATTTTAACGGAACTTTTTCCCGGTAAATTGCAGAAAAATTTCCGTTTCTTTTTTTTAATTTAACGGAAATTTTCCTGTAATTTACCGGGAAAAAGTTCCGTTAAAATACGGAAATATTACTGGCATTTAGATTGCCAGTAGTATTTCCGTATTTTAGTCCGTTTTTTACAGTGATAAAGAATATTATAAAACTATAATGAAATATAGCTATTTTGAAAAGATCTTGCAATTATCTAAATCACTCTTCGCTTTTATTTGTTGCGAATTTATTTACACTTTGCACAAATGCATATTTGCTCATCACATCACTTTCAGGTAATTTATACCTTTGAAGGACTATGATTGTTAATTGTTAAAGTCTTGTATATCCTACTCTAGGATTAATGAGGTAAAATGATATCTTAATTACAGTAGAACCTCTTTTACCAGAACCTCTTTTAACAGAACCTCTTTTAACCGAAAATCTCTGTTAACCAAAATCAGCTTTTAAATCCTTTTTTTTTTTTTTTTTTTTTTTTTTTTTTTTTTTTTTTTTTTTACATTTCTTGTGCGAAAATCCATTTTTAAAGTTTTTTTTCGCTATCATATTCCTTGTGTGCAAGAGCTCCTTCCCAGACTACGAGTACATATAAATATTTTCGATCCTCTTTCTTAGTGTTCCTTTGAATTTAACTTGAACTCCTGTAAGCTGCGGAGTGGAACGAAGATAACGAAAAAAATATTAATTCTGAAGCTTTTGAATGTTTTAAAAAAGGTTTGGCATGACTGGAGCAGCAGAAAAACTGTGACACTAATGAACTAATAATATATATATATAAAAAAAAAACTCTGGGATAGAGCTTGAAAGAAAAGGCAATCGAAACTACAAAAAACCAAACATTTTTTAAACCCTTGTGATATATGTAAAATGTAGTTATTTTCAAAATAAAAATTCAGGTAATTTATTCTTGATTCTATTTTGGTATTGCTTTGTTTTTATTAAGCACCTGTTGCCATAATAAGAAATATTGCATATATTTCTCTTTAATCTTAAATTTGAAGCATTCTCGATTTTCCGAAAAATAGTAGGTCCTAAATACTTCGGATAATCGAGGTTATACTGTTATTTACATTTCGTCTATACAACCTTTCATGAAAGAGGATACACAACACATCAGCTGATGCTAAACAATGAGGGACGCCATCAGTCACTTGACTCTCACTGTAATAGTGGTAACAATGGACCCCAACAGTGGTGACGTCTCTGGCAACTCAACTCTGCTTATCAACCGAAAATTGGATCCAAATAAACTATAGAGTTCAGAAAAAGGTAGATAGAAAATGTTTTGTTTTGGCATGAATCTAATAATTCAACTCAGAAATCTGTTAAAACCGGTCACAATTCGGTCCAAACAGCTGCAGCTGGCTTTAAAAACCTCTCTCCGTCCAATCAATTCAGCACTTGTTCCACGTACTTGCTTTTTTAGAACAGAATTATTTGAATAATAACTGCTTTTATATTGCAAGTCGTTTTGACGTTATGGTGCATCTCTAATATACCCTGAACTCTGTGCGTTTCTTTGGATCTCATTTGCAGTTGATAAGCGGAGTTGAGTTGCCTGTGAGTCCCACCGATGGAATCCATACACCCGCTTATTGTGCAATGCACGTATATTTGAGAGTCGAATAAAATTAGGCGAAACAACTACCCATCCCAAGATCTCGAAGCACTCATGCGCTTGCGCCAGGTTAATCTGGTTTACCCAAAAGCACTGCACAGGCACATACTGTCGGAAGGGAAGGAGCACCGCTCTACTTGCATCACTCCTTCTGAAATCCTGAACCCTATTGAATGACTGGTTGTCGCGAATGCCAAAACTAGGACTAAAAATTAATCGTTCGTGGTTCACACCTCCGAATATTCCAGGGGCTTCGGGTATTCATGACGCCTACAGGAGAGCCGATCAGTAGGCTTTTATCCTGTGTAACCCGGAGCGCTTTAAGTGTACCAACACTTCCAGACGGGAAAATATACCGAGATAGTCACTTGTCCTACCTCTATGAAAAAAAAAAGCTCCTATGACATAGAAACTCCAATTAATGATGTTATTAAAAGAAAGCCCTCTCTCCCCCCAAAATAAAAAATAAAATAAAATAAATCATACTCAATTTAGAATTACATTTAGAATTACTTAAAGGATTTACCAGAAAACGTTTCCTAAGGGAAGAATCCAGAAAGCTTATTTGTCCCTAAAATAAAAAAAAAAAAAAAAACTAGTCTGATGTACCAATCCCAAAACTTTCTTCTATCTCATACATGTTAATACTTCAAAATTCGCTATCACACTGCCAAAATTAAATGGCAATCTATGCATCTCATGAGCATTCTAAAGATATGAAATTCCGTGCATTAGTTCTTGAGATATGACTATCGCTGAAATCGTCTAAATCCAGCAAAATGCTGCCTAACGGCGCCATCTATTGGGTGAATTATACCAAATCCTAATCAGCAACAATTTATGTCAACGTCTGACTGAATCTGAAGTTTGGAGAAAATCCGTGCATTAGTTTTTGAGATAGAGCTATAGCGAAAATCGTGAAAATTCCAGCATAGAAGCGCCACCTATTGGGTGATTTACACCAAAATCTAATTAACAACAACTTGTGTCAACATACAACTAAATCTGAAGTTAGATGAAAATTCGTCCATTAGTTCTATAGTTAGAGCTATTGAGGCAATCGTGAAAAAGGCAGCACAGAAGCGCCACCTGTTGGGCGATTTACACCAACACATAATCAGTAGCAAGTCATATCAAGGACTAACTGAATCTGAAATTTGATGAAAATCCATGCGTTAGTTCTTAAGATAGAGCTATTGGGGAAATCGTGTAAATCCTGCAAAATTCATCATAACAGCGCCACCTGTTGGGCGATTTACACCAAAACGTAATCATCATCAATTCATATCAAGGACTAACTAAATATGAAGTTTGATCAAAATGCGTGCATTAGTTCTTGAGATAGAGCTATTGCGAAAATCGTGAAAAATGCAGCATAGCAGCGCCACCTGTTGAGCGATTTACAGCAAAAACTAATCAGCATCAATTTGTATTAGGGACTAAATGAATATAATTTTTTATTAAATTTCGTGCATTAGTTCTTGAGATAGAGCGCCCACAAAATTTGTGTCACATACACACAGACAGACTCACAGAGTCACAGACAGACATTTTGTAAAAACATGTTTTTTGGAATCTCTGACCCCTAAAACGTGTAAATCCGTCGAAAACCGGAATTCGAAAAATTTCATGAATCCAATACTTTCTTCTTGTAAAGATAGAAGAAAGTAAAAACATGCCAACATTAATGGTATATTAATATTATTTTAATACTTTAAAATGGATTTTAACTTTAAAAATATCAACAGGAAAAAAATGGAAATGGCATCAATAAGAGCATTAAAAGATGCCAAGAAGAGCTTCGAATGGCTTCATGATGCCAAATCGCTTCAAAGAGAGCTGATTTGGAATGCACTAAACTCTTTAGAAAGCAGAACAAATCAGGAATGAGAAAATATTTCGCTTTAGAAAAAAAATTACTCTGTGCATTTGAACAGACAATCTCCAAGACTTTGAAATATTTCCGAGTTAGGCAGATTTCCGTCTTACATAGAATCCGCCTTAGACATATTTTACTGCACAGGATGTATCTACGATCACGGGAACAACACTTTAATAGAAAGTTAAATACACACAATGAAGCAATTTTGGTACAGCAGTGTGGTGTCAGAAATAAAAATATTTGGTGAAAAACAAGAAAATGAAAATAAGTGTTTTATTGACATAATAATTACATTTAAGTGCTCAAATGTGCCGCCACTAACTTCGATACATGCCTGACAGCGTCTATCAAGTGATTTGTGTACCCTTTTGAAGGTTCCATATTTCTTATCTATGAAAAACCAGTTGACTCTGATGAGGACCTCATTGCAAGACTTTCAGCCGTTGCTGCACATGTTCATTAAACAATTGGGATCTGCAAAAGCTTACGCCAATCACTTTCTAAGCCCTGCCAGTGGAATATTTGCACAATTATTCTAATTGTTATGTCAATAAAATGTTCGTTTTCATTTCCTCCGCATTTTTGGTTTATCACCAAAATTTTCCAATTCAGATCCTACATTGCTGCAGCAAAATTGCTTTTCTATGTGTACTTTCTCTTCTCTTACTCTTTATCTATGATTGTAGGAAAACTCTGTACATGTAGTTTTTTATGAGGAAAGGGATGTTTTTACTTGTTTCTATCTTTACAAGAAGAAAGTATTGGCTCCATGAAAATTTTCGAATTCCAGTTTTTGACGGATTTACACGGTTTATGGGTCAGAGATTCCAAAAAACATGTTTTTACAAAACGTATGTTTGTCCGTCTGTCTGACTGTCTGTCTGTCTGTGTGGGACACAAATTTTGTGGGCGCTCTATCTCAAGAACTAAAGCACGGAATTTAATAAAAATTTATATTCAGTTAGTCCCTGATATAAATTGGTGCTGATTTGTTTTTGGTGTAAATCGCTCAACAGGTGGAGCTGCTGTGCAGCCTTTTTCACGATTTCTGCAATAGCTCAATCTCCAGAACTAATGCACGGATTTTCATCAAATTTCAGATTCAGTTAGTCCTTGACATGAATAGATGTTGTTTACGTTTTGTTGTAAATCGCCCAACAGGTGGCGCTGCTATGATGCATTTTGCAGGATTTACACTATTTTCGCAGTAGCTCTATCTCAAGAACTAATGCACACATTTTCATCAAACTTCGGATTTAGTTAGTCCATCATATGAAATGATGCTGACTACGTGTTGGTGTAAATCGCCCAATAGGTGGCGCTGCTGTGCTGCATTTTGGACTATTTCCTCAATAGCTCTCTCTCAAGAACAAATGCACGAATTTTCATCAAACTTCAGATTTAAGTATAACTTGATGAATATTGCTGCTGATTATGTGTTGTTGGAAATCGCTCTACAGGTGGCGCTTCTATGCTGCATTTGTCATGATTTGCGCAATACCTCTATTTAAAGAACTAATGCACGAATTTTCTTCAAACTTCATATTCAGTCAGACGTTGACATGAGTTGGTGATAATTAGGTTCTGGTGTAAATACCCCAATAGGTGGCGCTGCTATGCTGCATTTTGCTGGATTTACACGATTTTAGTGACAGTCATACCTCGAGAACTAATGCACAGAATTTCATATTTTTAGAATTCTCATGATGAAAACAGATTGCCATTTAAGTTGGCACTGAGATAGTGAATTTTGAAGTATTGACATGTATGAGATAGAAGAAAGTTTTGTGATGGCCACAACATACTAGTTTATTTTAATATTAAGCAGAAACCAGTCAATCTCTGCGATGTTCTCATAGTCCAGTCTTTTTAATTTTTGGCTGATACTTTTTTCATTCATGTTTAATTAACAATAGGTTTTTTAAACAAGCAACGTGTTTTAGCAAAATTTGAGTGTACTATGTCAAAACAATGTTTATACTCTTTTCGTATGATACCTCATTAATCGTTGTACGTTTTGTATGTGCATGGAAAAAGTAACGAAGTCATCACAAATAATACTTATATACTCGCGTTCAAAAATAAGAGAAAGTGCATATTTTTTCGAATTTCAAGCTAAGTAAGGAAGGAAAGGTAAAACTATTGCTTCGAAACGAGGATGCAAATTTTTAGCGTCTCATACGTAAGCGTATAAGTATGTATGTTCTGTATAAATAGAAAACGAAACTTGCTATAAACATTTATTTGAAATACAAATGTAAGAACAAGTCTTGAATTTATATAAAACATATTTTCATGCATTAATTAATATTTTGTACCACAGAAAAAACGAAATTTATTTAAAATATACAGTTGATTTTTTTTTTTTTTATTTCCATGAAGCAGGTACAATATCCCAAAATATATCTTCTAGAATATACCCAGAATAAATATTGAATACGTTTATTCTTTGATACTTTATAACTCAATTTATCTGCCACAATAAAGCTTTTTGTTAACTCAGTATATTTAAAAAATATATAAATTATGTAAAAAACGGATCAAAACAGAATAAAAAAATAAGCATTAACCGTTTGTAAACTCTTTTTTCCCGTGTTAAACCGGGGTTATTTTTTAAAAGAAATTGTATTTATTTAAATTTGGTGTTTTTCTTTAAAATACATCAAAGAGAAATAGGATTTTGGAAAATCTATTCTCAACATACTTTAGTTTGTAAGATTTTACATCTTATACAATTAGAAAAATACACTGAAAAATATTCATGAAAATAAATGTTTTATGCAAGAAAATGCAGTGTCTTATACCAAGAAATATATATTTAAACTGCATATTTATTTGAATTTTTCTGTCCAACATGTAATTTTTGCGGATAAATAATTAGTAGTTATTGAGTTATGCTTAAACAAGCTACAACGCACATTGCAATCTCTTTTAAACGATTACGCCTGAATTCGACTTTCGGAGTTCTAATCTTTAAAAATAATTACTAAACTATTTGACCGAACGTTTTCCCGTTAAATATCCTAAGTTACAATTTACCAAAAGAAAATTCAAATATGATCTCAAAATTAGATGTCTGTTATCAAATTTCAGAGTGTCGTACAAAATCAATATAATGATTATCCCTTAAGCTTTTTTCGTTATTGTTGTTTGGAAAGGGCTAGGGAAATTGGAAAAACCTCTATCTTTTTCCAATTACCCCGATGAAATGCATATGTATTGCAGAGAGCCTATGGAACTTTAGGCTAAGTGATTAATGACCATTTATTTCATAATTAGACATATTTTTTCCTGCTTATTTGAAGAAGTCTATGCAACTTTAGAATTATTGAGAAATGAACATTCAGAGTCGTTGCTTTGCAGACGCATTCCAATGAGCATATAAGTTTTAGGCTAATTAGAAAAAGGCTAGTTGCTTGTTCAAACAGCCTTGTTCCAATCAAGTTTTTAATCCATCCAGAACTGTCATCCAGAAATAAGTCCGTTTCAGTAAATAAGAGGGCTTTTCAATAAAGAATGATCCTAATTTTTTTATTAGCATACTTATTTGCACAAAAATTTACTTTTATGTTCCACTATTGTTAGCGTAGTGTGTAATAAATACGTGTCATTTCTTTGTTCATTTATTTCCAGTAGTACGTCAGTGACAGGTATAAAAGTTCAGACACTTTCTGTATCGCCTACGGGAATGATGGAGGCAACACGAAATGAAAATGTATGCCCTTGCCTGCTGAAAATTTTGCTTTCGCGTAAAGAAATCGTCAGTCGAAGCGTATTACTACATTAGGGGATTCATCTCATTTTCATATAACATCACCTTCAATTTAGAACAACCTCCACGCGAACATCCTGTGTATGAGGAGATCATTCAAGGCGCAGATACAGGTCTGATGTTCACTTTTCTGTTGCCATTTATAACGGCAATATTTTTAACAGTTCTCATATCTAACGATCTTCTCTGACAATAAGAGTGAGATATTATGTTGACTTCTGTAAGCACACAAGGAAGGTCTTCTTGCCGGGCATACTTAAAATATTTTGAAAAGAAACATACTAATTAAACTACTTATTTATGTAATAAAGGATCAGTCAAATTTAGCGGCGGAATTGCATTAGAGAGTCTGTAAAAAATAATTCCGAGTATTTGGCGCGAAAAGACGAAAGCGTAACGCGATTTGGCCAGCAGTACTTTCCCTCGCCAAAATAAAACGATTTTAATGCACCTGAAAGCTGCTTGTTAATTTATATTTAGAATGCGTGAAAAGTAGTATTTAATGAATTTAAACTTAAACAAACAGATAATTTAATAAATACATTTTTGTATTACATGTTTATGTGGAATGTTATTTATTTTTTTTACTTTAAAAAGAATTTCATATTTGAAAAATATTTTCATCTTTTTTAAGCGTATTCCAAAATAAAGGCGAGATGAAATACGCTGCAGTTATTCATTTCAATATCAAAGAAGTCTTTGTTTCCATAGCAACAAAATTGAATCTACAGTGCTAAATTGGACATAATTTTGAGATTGAAACAAAATTAATTTAAATTTTGCTTTAATTCATAAAATTTGGTAGTTAACTTTCATTACAAATATATATATACATATATATATCACAAAACTATAGTTAAATCAAACTAAAACTGACAAAACTAAAGTTATTTACATTAAATTTACTGAAACAAGTTCAATATGAAACATTTTCATCTTAGAGGATATTTGACATAAAAAAGTATTTTTTGAAATTTTGTTCCATCGCCAACCGGGGATAAAACGCCAAATATCAAAATTTTGCGGGCGCTCTATCGAATTTCCGCCGAAATTTTCTTTATAAACATATATATCTTCATGAGTAGAGCATTCTGTAATTTTTTCAGATTTTTCGGAGTATGCCCGTATGGAGGCCTTCCTTGTCAGTTACAGAAACATGTCCATCTTCCTCTGAAGATAATTATCTTTCTCTATCTTAAACATATCAAAGCATCATCCAACTGTGCTACAGGGAAGAACAGACTCTCCATTTGTCTCCTATAGCATAGTCTTCAACTGACAATCTCTTCTGGCGAAAACAAAATTTCAAGCTGACCAGATCATACTTGCTCATCGCGTGCTGTCTCGATCACTCCCGTTGGGATACTGAAAGTATCTAAACTTTCATGGCTTACTACTGGAAAAAAAGAACAAAAAAAATACCACGTAATAATTACACATTCATCTAACAGTGGAACATAAAAGTAAATTGATGTGCATTAAAGCATGCCAATAGAAAAATTATTATCATTCTTTATTGAACAGCCCTCGTATTATACATAATTTTAGTATCAAAAATAGGAGCAGGTACACTTAAAATATAAAAAAATTATAATAACTGCCTTATCGATAGACATGATCAACGCAACTGATTGTCTCAGGTTAGTGAATACATAATTTTATTTTATGGGTATATTTTTCTCAAATATATCAGGTAGAAGTGTAAAGAAATCTCCATTACATCTAGAAGATGAACTGCTTAATGAAAACAAGAATAAAAATTTCTGAAACAATGCAACTTCAGATGAGGTAGATTTTTAATATTTTCCAAGCATTACGTAGGGAAGATGCTTAATAAAATGAACTATAAGTATGTATAGGGGAAGTGAAGTATCAATAAAATCTGCAGTTGAGTCAGATTGTTAATCTTTTGCAGTATTACATGCAAAACTGGGATTAAAGGAAAATAATTATAAAATATTTGGTCATGTGCGAGTATTACTCACGCTCAGAGAGTTCCGTAAAATAAATATATGAATTATTAACTATGTTACTAAAAAAATCGTTGCTAAAAGAATAATAAGACTTTGTAAAAAACTATCCAACGCAGCGTTGTGTGTAGCTATATATACTAGAAAAGTATGAATGGGTATATCATAAAAGTTCAAAGAGATTTGAAACCTAAATGATATCAAATATTGCTATTCTGTATAACTGCATTTTAACCTTATTCTAATATGTTTATGATGAACTTGATACGGTACTGACAATAAAAGTAGTACATATTTAAGCTTCATTTAGAATTTCATAAAACTAAATTCAGCGTACTATTTTTTTTTTCTTTTTACAGTGTTTCTAAAACAAAAACCTTCTTCAAAGTTAAAACTTGACATTGTGCTAAGCGTGCTTCGAAAGGAGATCGCAAAGTGGCAACGCCGCCGCCTTGATCCGTGCCGAGTGTTTCCAGATAGGTTTAACCCTCTCACTGACAAGCCCGTGTTAATACGTTCACTAAGCTCCAGGTTTCACTGCAATACAAGCAATATTTAAAGTAATATAATTCTATTGATTTAATGTATTTTTAATACATTGAACAATGATCAATACTTCCAAGGATTGCATTCATATTCGTTATTAAGGTTTTTTATAAAATGTTCAAAGAATCACTTTTTTTAAGCATTTAAAACAAAATGCAGAGAAAACAACATTACAATTTTGCCCTTTTCCAAGACAGTCGGAGGGTTAATTAACTTTTAAAGACAAGGGAGTGGGGGTTCGTATTGAGGGATAAACTCAATGCAAACTAGTCGCGAATCCCATAGTATTTATGTGATTAATTCTTATTAAATTAGATTGTTTCTAACAATTTGACGTTTATTGCTTTTATACAGCTACTGGGCATTGCGTTGCACAAATATATCATTCAAAGTTGTTATCAAGGTTTTAAAAGCCGATGGTACATAAAGTATGCCACCCATGTCATTAAGTTTGTCCAAGCCGTCCGTGTCTTTAAGAGTTAATATCTCGTCTGTTTACCGACGATTTTTTTTTCGAAAATATTTATCAACGATGCTTTTATACTTCTGCTACAATTTGCATTCAAAACCTTTGCTGATTGCACGCAAATTGAAATTAGTGTGTAGCGGAGATTTGCGCTTTTCTCAAAAACTATGTGACCTAGGGTAATCGCTATAGTTTCTCTGCAAGGTTCAAATTAACGTCTACTCCCTCTAATGTTTTCCTAATTTGAGTTTCAGTAGATTCGAAAATAGAGGTGGGGATATTTTTACACTAGATTAATTTTAACACAGTTAAACTAATTGGTAAATAAATCATATTAGGTGTAAATTTCCAACTGGACGAAAAATGTCTGGACCAGGATTCGAACCAGGAATCTCCTGGCTGAAACCGCCAGTGCTCTACCATCTGAGCTATCCCTGAAGAATCTGGTGGAAATTTTTACTACCACTTTTTACTCTACATTTTTGCTCTACATTTTCAACGCCATCTCTGAAAATATAATACCTAAAATTAAAAGAAATGTATTTTTGAGTTCAACGTTACAAAAGCTTTCTCACGATATACACAGAAAATTATTCTTTTTCGAGTAACTTAATTAGTCCTGAACATTTTCCCTTAATAATTTGTGAATGTTTAATAATGTGTAAATATGTGGGTCAATAGTCTATATTATTACTCCAATTTGAACTTTTCACGTTCCATAGATTACGAGTAAAATGGCTGTGACACACAGATACACAGACATAGGAGTGACATTATAATGGTTCCGTTTGTAATTTTTAAGTACGGAACCCTAAAAATTACATAAGAATTACGATAACATCTGCTGATATGACAGATTACTGATTTTTTATGAACATCACGTAGAGAAAGTGGTATGCAATTTGAAAATAGTTAGAAAATTATATGGTAATAGTTTCGTATAAAATTATCTGCACACGAGTAAGCTTTTAGATATTTCAATGATTTATTGGTATCATAGATAACAGTTTTAGATATTTAAAATGGACTTAAAGAAGTTATGAGTAAAGAACAATTACTTTTTTTAGGTAAGGTTCAGCTTAAAATGCATTACTGTTGCATGAAAGAAAATGTATTAAATTTCATAATTATCAGAAGAACGACAATTATTTATGTATGTCATGAAGATGTTCTTACAAGATTACTAATTAATTTACAAACGGGAGAATATTTGACCTATTTTAACCTAAAATGAAGTGAAGTTTACGTGATTGAATAATATGACTCTAACTAAAGAACTAAAAGTGGTCAATGAAAAATCTATTAAAGAATTTTATACGACTTTATACATGTAACAATTATCAAAACGAATTGATTCAATGAAAACATAATTATTTGAAATTAACCGAAACCAGGAAAATACCATTAATAAGTATCATCATATGATCCTGATCATCGTTTTAAATAATGTATTTTTTTCTTAGCGCCTAAACTTTTGCGATGATGTACTGTTAGGACAAAACTGTTATGATTGTTTATTAAATTTATGATAATATATCTATTTGCTCATTTTGATACTATTTGTTGGTATAATTTTATAGATTTGCATTAGTAATTTATACGTTTTTGCTTAATATTGTAATTTTTTTAAATAAAAAATCTTTTCTTATAGCGCATAAACTTTAGAAAGTCCGTGTTAGCCAATTGAAAAATCTTTAATTATTTGGCTTATTTTGTTCGACTTTATGTTCCCAAATATTTTCCTATTCCAGCAATTAATATCTTGGTGCTCCAAAATTTCGCGCAAACATTATTGTAGAGAAAAATTCTGTAAAAATAGAGAAAGAAAACTGCTTCAAAAGTTTACTGGAAAGACAAACGCAAGTACAAGTCTGAAATGTTATTAAAATATATTTATGTATTGATTAATATTTTATACCATAGAAAATACGAAATCCATTTAAATATTACCTTTGAAAAATTTTTATTCACCTGAAACAGCTACAACATCCTAAAATAAATCTTTTAGAACAAACTCAGAATAAATGTTGAATAAGTTTATTCTTTCTTCGAAAGAGATTGCTACTTTATAACTCAATTTATCTGCCACGATAAAGCTTTTCGCCAAATCAATAGAATTCGAAAATATATAAATTATGTAAAAAAAGGAATCAAAGCAGAATAAAAGAATAAAAGGTAAGCGTTCGTAAATTCTTTTTCCCGCGATCTTCCTCGTAATTTTTTGAAACATAAACTTGAAACTGGAGTTCTTTTTAAACAGAAACAGTGTTTATTTGAATATAGAGTTTTTCTTAAAAATACATGGAAGAGAAATAGGGTTCTGGAAAATCTATTTTCAACAAACACTGTTAAAAATTTTTACGGGCAGAGGCCGGCAGCGGATATTCCAGTCATACCCCATAAAAAATGATTCATGCCTATCATTTTGCGTCAACGTGTAGTACATCCTAACAAAGGAAAACGTAGGGGGTCGTACCGTAATTTTGCTAACAGATGGGCTAGAACAGCAAGAATATGTGATTTGCCCTTAATTTTCTAAGTATATAAAAATATCCCTGTAAAATTACGGGCAGAGGCCTGAAGCAGAGATTCCAGTCATACCACGTAAAAAAAAAGAAAAAAAAAGCCCATAATTTTTGTACAGCCCGTAATCTTACAGGGCAAAGATATAATGAAAACACAATAACACTTTACTTACTGTTCCGTAGCACATAGCACGTTAGATAATCATCACAGATTAGCTTTTTTGGCGGGTTAAAAAATATATTACGATCGCAGTTAAGGTGCATTATTTTTCGAAACAGGACTAAAATGAAGGTTTACACCCTAGCGGAGGAAAATGTTTTTGGTCGTACCGTATTTTTACTTTCTCCTATCATTACTAGAAGAAAGTATTAGATTCGTGAAGATTTTCGACATCCAGTTTTTGACGGATTTATACGTTTTAGAATGCCCTGAACACGATTTGATGTTTTTTAGAAAATGTCTGTCTGTCACTCTGTCACTCTGTTACTCTTTGAGTCTGTATGTGACAAAAATTTTGTGGGCGCACTATCTCAAGGACTAATAAACGGAATTTCTCAAAACTTTAGATTCAGTTAGACCATAATATAAACTAGTCCTGATAAGTTTTTGGTGAAAATCGCCCAACAGGTGGCGCTGCTATGCGACATTATTCCCGATTTCAGAAATAGCTATATCTCAAGAACTACTGCACGGATTTCTATAAAACTTCAGATACAATTAGTCCGGGATACAGTTAGCTGCTGATTAGGTTTTGGTGAAAATCGCTCAACAGGTGCTGCTACTATGCTGCATTATTCATGATTATCACAATAGCACGAATTTGCATCAAACATCAGATTTGAATAGTCCCTGATATAAATTAATGCGGTTTAATTTTTGGTATAAATCTCCCAATAGGTGGCGCTGCTGTGCTGCATTTTTCACGATTTCCGCAATAGCTGTATCTCAAGAACAAATGCATGAATTTTCATCAAGCTTCAGATTCAGTTAGTCCGTAATATAAACTGGTGCTAATTAGTTTTTGGTGTAAATCGCTCAACTGATGGTGCTGCTATGGGGAATTTTTTACGATTTCCTTAAAAACTAATGAACGGATTTTCATCAAACTTCGGATTCAGTTAGATGTTAACATAAGTTATTGATTATTAGATTTTGGTGTAAATCCACTTATCCGGTGGTGCTGATATGCTGCATTTTTACATGATTTACACGATTTTAGCAATAGTCCTATCTCAAGAGCTAATGCACAAAATTTCATGCCTTTAGAATCCTCATGATGGGCATAGATTGCCATTTAATTTTGGCTCTGTACTAGACAATTTTGAAGTATTAACATGTATGAGATTGAAGAAAGTTTTGGGATTGGCATATCCTACTAGTTTTATTAGTGGATCAGACCGTTTTTTATCAAATAAGACTGTTGTCCGTGGAAATTGAACAACAAACACTCATAAATTTACAGTTTTTTCTGAGAGTGTACTCTAGTTTGTAAGTATTTTTACATCTCATACGATTAGAAAAAAATTGGAAAATATTAAACCAAAACACAATGTACTCATGAAAACAAATGTTATTTGCGAGAAAATGCAATGTCTTTAGAAAATGAATAAATATTTCACTGCATATTTTGTTGAAATTTTCTGCCCGGCATTGAATTTTTGCGTATAAATAAATAATAGTTTAGGTATTATGTTTAAACAAACTACTACGCACATTACAATCTGTTTTCAAACGATTACAAATGAATGTACGATTTTAAGAGTCTTAATCTCTAAAAATAATTAGTTATCTATTTCACCGAATGCATTAATAGACTAAGATACAATTTATCAAAAAATGCAAATATGATGTCAAAATTAGGCGTCTGTTATCAAATTTCGTATCGTACAGAATCAATATAATGATTATCCCTTAAGTGTTTTTCGTTGGTGTTGTTCGTTGGTGTTGAGCCAGGATAATTGGAAAAACGTCTATATTTTTACTTCCTTCTATTTTTAGAAGAAAGTATTGGATTCGTGAAAATTTTCGACTTTCGGTTTTCGACGGATTTACACGTTTTAGGGGTCAGAGAACCCGAAAAACATGTTTTTACAAAATGTCTGTCTGTGAGTCTGTGCATCTGTGAGTCTGTGATTCTGTGAGTTTGTTTGTCTGTCTGTCTGTATGTGACACAAATTTTGTGGCGCTCTATCTCAAGAACAGGAATTTAATAAAAATTTATAATCCGTTAGTCCATGATATAACTTGGTGCTGATTAATTTTTGGTGTAAATCGCTCAACAGGTGGCGCTGCTATGCAGCCTTTTTCACGATTTCCGCAATAGCTCAATCTCCAGAACTAATGCACGGATATTCATCAAACTTCAGATTCAGTTAGTCCTTGACATGAATTGAAGTTTTCTACATTTTGGTGTAAATCGCTCAACAGGTGGCGCTGCTATACTGCATTTATTACGACTTCCGCAATAGCTCTATCTCAACAACTAACGCTTGAGTTCTCAACAAACAGCAGATTCAAGTATACTTTGATATGAATTAGTTCTGTTTGTGTTTTGATGCAAATCGCTCAACAGGTGGCACTGCTATGCTGCACTTTTTAGAATTTCCATTATAGCTGTATCTCAAGAACTAATGCAAGAATTTTCACCAAACTTCAAATTCAGTTAATCCTTGACTTGAATTGACCTTTTGTATATTTTGGTGCAAATCGCTCAACAGGTGGCGCTGCTATGCTGTATTTTTCAGAATTTCCACTATAGGTGTATCTCAAGAACTAATGCACGAACTTCTATCAAAATTTAGAATCAGTTAGTCCTTCACATGAATTGACATTTTATACAGTTTGGTGTAAATCGCTTAGTAGGTGGCGCTGCTATGTTTTTTTTGGGATTTAAGCAATAGCTCTATTTCAAGAACTAATGCGTGGATTTTCAATGAACTTCAGATCCATGTATACCTGGATATCAATTGGTGCTGTTTATGTTTTGGTGTAAATTACTCAAAAGGTGGCGCTGCTATGCTACATTTTTCAGAATTTTCGTTATAGCTCTATCTCAAGAACTAAGTCGCGAATTTTTATCAAACTTCAAATTCAGATATACTTTGATATGAACTGATGCTAAATTGATGTAATTTCTTGCACTATTTAAATGATTTAATTGACGTGATTTATATAGAAAAAAGTTTTGTGATGGCCTCACAATATTAGATCCTGTCACCCCGATAAAATTCAGACGTATTGCAAAGAGCCTATGCATGCAACTTTAGGCAAAGTAACGAATGGACATTTGTTTCAAAATTAGACAGATTTTTCATGCTGATTTAAAAAAGTCTATACAGCGTTAGGGTATTTGAGAAAAGATAATTTATTCCTTAATCCTTTGTTTCTTTTCATGCTCAATTCAATGAGCATATGAAGTATTAGTTTAATTAGAAAAGGACCAGTTGTTTGAGAACCTAGTTTCTTCCAAACATCCATCCAGAATTGTCATGGAGGAATAAGTCCATTTTAGTAAATTTTAATGTATAATTTTAGCATAAAAAATTTAGAGCAGGTACTTTAAATGCTTATGAAAAATCAATAATGATTAACGGCCTGACTGTCTCAGGTTAAGGAATACGTAATTTTATTTAAAGTGTATATTTTTTCTAAAACCCCACGTAGAAATATAAAGAAATCTCCATTACTACAGAAGCTACGTAGTATGCTAAATGAAAATACTTATAAAAAAACTTAAGAAAAGTGATCTATGAATAAAATCTTCTGATATAAGAGATACATGATGTTTTACCGGAATTACGTAATGATGATGGGTTGCTAAATTAAAATAGTTTTAAAAATATAAGAATAGTTTTGCAAAAAAATATCTGCTTATGGGGAAGGTTTGAGATATTTTAATGAATTATTAGTAACAAAATTAATTATCCTAAATTCCCAATGCACTTGAAAAAAGTTTTTTGAAGGAATGATTACTCGATTTAAGAAATATTTAATGTAGAATGCATTTTATTGATTGGTGTTACATGAAATATAATGCACTAAATTTCATAATTACCAGAAGAACGACAATTATTTATGCATCTCATGAAGATTTTCTAACAAGTTTAGTAAGTAATTTAAAATACGAGCATTTTCAACTTGACTGAGAATCATTTAATGAAAGAAAAAGTATTTAAAGTATTGTAGAATATGAAGAATATTTAAAAATGTAAATATGCATATTGAAACACGTGATCACACATATAGCATTGTGGGACATTTCGAAATCAATAGGCATGTTATAAAGGAAAGCATGTTTCAGTCACAAAGTATGTACAAACTCATTCCGGTCGCACACAAACACACAAAAAAACTATTATTACGTACATTTTAATTTTTAGCATTTATTTATTTATTTATTTATTTTGCGGGGTACAAGCGTTCAAAAGTTCTTTTAACATTTAAGGATATTTATTATTTGTTTTTCTCTTTTTTATCTTATATTAATGTTTTGTTAAATACGCTTTTTGTTTACTGGCAAAATCTATAAATACATTTATATAGATTTTAATTTAAATTAAATTTTTATTGTAGTAAAATTTAACATTTGATTTAAATTTAACCCTTTTTAAAAATAGCTATTGTGTATGTGTAATTAATTTTATCAAATACAGTTTAAGATAGTGGAGTTTTTTGTACACTAAAACCTTGATAGACAATTTTCAAAAATTTTCCTAAAATGAGGATAATATGAAGACATATTTTGAGTGCCGACTTGATGGTAATGTTCCAAAAACTCCAAAAGCATAGTAGATTAAGTTTTCTAATTCCTTTTTTTTATTAATATCAATTGTTTTGTCTAACTAAATTTATCAAGTGCAGTTTAATATAGTGCAATTTTTTGTACACTAAAATCTTAAGTAATATTAGATTAAGTTTTTTAAAACATAGAATACCCAGGTTTAGAATATTTGTTTCCTTTAAAATTTTAAAGTAGCATTCATAACAGGATGCTGAATAACAGGAGAATAATATTTATAGTAAAGTGGGGACATATGCAGCAGTTTTACTTTTCTTCTTTTAAAATGTACAATAAAGCAAAAAACAACAAAAAAAAAAGAAAAAAAAAAAGCAAACTAAGTACCAGATATCATTAATCAATCCCTTTAGAATTAAATTTCTATGTTAAACAAGTTAAAGCCCTCTTAATAAAGCAGGCATAATTATTTCCCCAAACGCCCTTTTTTAACATAATTTTTTATGTGCTGGGTAAGATGCCGCATGCGCGTGGTACAGACGCCGCATGGAGAAAAAAGCTATACTGTTATATTTTTTTTTTCAAGTAAATCACATTTGTATTTCCTCAAACTGCTTAAAATGAAAATAAATAACAGTAAACTTACATAAATTATATATATCACTAAATTGCGAAACGTTTAACGAAATTGCAAAAATGCAAGCTCAAAAAATAAAACTTAAGGGAAAGAAGAAAAAAAATGACTGGAAACAATAAACAGCATAATTACAAAAAAGATATAAACCACTTGTTTATATCCAGGTGACCATTATAGTTTGCTCTTAAATACTAGTTCCATTCATTTTAGGCCGTAGTCTTTTTATTTTTGGCTTTTCTTCTCATTTTTCTATTTTGTACTTCTATTCGTCCACAATCATTACACTTTCCGTTCCAAGAGTAAAGTGAGCATGTTTAATGCAGCCACTAATTGCAATTCATGCACTGAATCCAGTTCGCTTTAGACTTTGTTTCTTGATATGACCCCAGACGCCCAGAACATTCAGAGTCATCAAATTCCAATCCAATACTGCCTTCAGAATCCATAAGAGGATCTTTCGTCACTGTCGGAAGATGACTCACATTTCCGTTTCTTCCTCAAGTGGGCCTGTTTTCAAGTTGATCTTGCCCTTCTTTTTTTACACATTTTACTTCCGCCAAGCTGTCGTTCTTAACGCTTTCTTGGTTCTTTTGCTTTTTATTTCCTTCTTCTTTTTTCTTGTTTATAAAATATGTCCTTGTACTATTTGCAGCCTTTTGCTTTCCCTTACTTGTCCGTATGTCTCCTTTTGAGCACTGGGATAGGAGAAATTTTGTTTAACAGCTTAGATGGTGACAATTGTAGAAGGTCTACGTTTACCTTATTCACACATGGCGAACCAACATTGTTGCTCAGAATATTTTGTTAAGTAGAAGTTCCTTCTAATGGGTCTTCTTCATTTTGTCGTATAGCCAAATTATCTGAATGGATTTGAATTGATTCATTTATGTTGTTATCAGTTATGAAAGCATAGTTTGGAATTGCTGTCTTATATAATGGCAAAGTTCCAGTAGCCTTAAAACCTGAGATAGCGTTTCGAGACGTTGCAGCTTGCCCCGAAGCTTTAGAAATTAGTTCACCAAATTACATTCTTACATTTTTCTAGTGGCACTCATAGCAATCCCATTTATTCTGCCTTATTTAATCCTTTATCTACTGACGGCACCTATAAGTACGATTAAAATAACTTGTTATAAAATTCATTTAATACATCGATTAGGTGTAATACAGTTTAGAATGAGTTACAGATACATTACTTTATCTTGTTCCAAAACCATTATTGGCTACACAAAACAAAAATATTTTTAAAAGGATACTTTCTTTTGCCTTTGCATCTTTTCAGCTTTCTTGGAGTTGGGGGGGGGGGGATTTTTAATTCGGAAATATTTCTATATTTCTATTGTAAGAACAAATCTTTATACATTTCTTAATTCCAGAAAATACTCAGAAAAAAAATTTAAAATAAAAGATTTGAGTGGGGTTATAAATATTGCACAAAATCCCTCTAAATTCAAATGTAATTAATTCTTCTAAATCCTTCAATCCTTCTAAAATCCTTCTAAAATTTATTAAATGATTATGTAAATCTTCTAATGTAGTTTAAACAATTCACAAAAAATGCTTTAGAAGATAAAATTTCCTCGAATTCATAATTCAGTACATAAAGGGTTAAACAAATATTAGCTAAATAAATAAATGCGCTGAATATACATTCATTTATACGTAGTTCTTCTGAAATTGTAGTAATGAATTTATCGAACCAAAAAACAAAAATATATTTTGCGGCATCTGTCCTTGAACCTCAGCGCGGCATCTGTCCCACAGTGGCGGGTAAGATGCCGCACAAACATTTTGTGTCATTTGAATGACGCGAGAGAAAGGCAAGCACATGTCTGTATTCTACGAGAATCTAGTCTGCAGTTAAAATCGGTTTTGGGAAGAAATATTTCTTTATTTTGCTTAAAATATGTAATAAAACTTTATTAGAATAATTTTAGCAACTTACCACGCAGGTTTGAAGCATAAAAGCTGGCAGAAATATTTAAATACTAATAGTAAAGCACTGGAAACGCATACAACACAGCAGACAGCACTTAGGCACACAACGAAATTCTTAATTTGGCCTAGGGAGCGCTAGTGTCGCCAATACAATCTCTGCGGCATCTGTCCCACCGCGGCGTCTGTACTCACTTTACTATATAAAAGCATACAGATTGGAAGAAAAAATAAGTAAAATATAAAAAGTTAAAGAAAAAAGTGAAAATAAATAAAAAGTATATTAATACATTTTTACTAGCGCTTTATTGAAATAAATTACGTGTTAAAAATATTTTCCAACATATTTTTCTTTAAAAATAAAAACAAAAAAATTAAGTAAAAAGTATAATAAGTTTAAATTGTCATTAAATTTGATACGTTATAAAAGATGATTTTCAATACAAATGGGTGCCTTATTTATAACTATTTATTTTAATTGTCATAGTTAAAATAAATATACAAGTAAATTTATTATTTTAAGAATAAATGAAAATTGTAAATAAATTATTTATACATTTACATTAAAATTTTTTCGACAGAAAAGTGTAATTCTCAACTGTTTTGATTCTGCAAATGTATTAAGAATAAATTAGCGGTTACAAATTGTTAAATGTTAAATTAACTACATTTAAATACAGTTATTTGATTTTACTTTAGCTTAATATTTTATTTAATTTTTCAATAATTTAAGCAATTGAATTTAAGTATTCTGCCTCCCTGCTTTTAATGCCCCTCTGACCTCTGAGACCAATACTTCATTTATATGCATGGATAGAAATATAAAAATTATTTTATTATTAATTATTATTAAAATTTATTATTAAAATTAGTGCAAGAAACGTCTATAATATTTACAGAGATGCACAATTAGATTCTGTAGATAACTTTCTATCTGAATGTTTTTGCATGAAGTGGTTTTTCTAGGTGTACAGCTGTATGTACGCATGCAAGAAGTAAAACGTGTAGAAAAAATGGGTGGTTTATACACAGCATACGGGCGTAGTTATGCACATTGCGCTTAAAAACTAAATTAAAATATTGTTGCAATATTTTCGTTTTGCTTCTATGATAAATTTAATTTATGGTAATGTAAAAAAGTTTTGGTTTGTGATATTTTATCAGCTATTGAAATTTCAATCTATATTATACATATTCTTTATACTGAAAATTGTTACTACACATAAATTTATTTAATTTTTTATAATATACTAGGGGGGCTCTGCCCCTTGCAAGCTACCCTTGCCAACTCCCCGTTCAGGCAACGCAGAATCTAAAACCATGTTAATCTGCTCGGTTTTATAAATAAGAGAAGATTGAAATATACTGAAAAGAGCTGTGCAGATCTCCCTGTAAACGAGTTTCCATTCAATTATCATTAATTTCAAAAATTTAAAACCGAATCAGTTGCTGTTAAGACATCAAATGGTTATTTTCGTGTTTGATTAAAAAGGATCAGTTAAACATTTGAAAAGAAGCTAAAAAAAAGTGAAGTGTACAGATTCTTTGACTCCCGGTATTTTAAAACAATTTCTATAACAATAGCCTAAGTCATGTGACTATCATCAAGAGTTCCGGGCGGACCACTTCGCTTTTTATATTCCAGGTGCCATTTTGGCACTTTAATATTAGCCAGATAGAAGTGATAAGTCGCCAAATATTATTCTATTGCCATCATTTTATCTATATTATAATAGTCCAAGCCATGTAACTGCCATAAATAAATACGGTCTGATCCCTTCGCTTTCCATATGAAAGTTTGGCCCAGATATCATATATGGCCCCATATTGGCGCGATTTTTGTTTTCCGACGCCAATTTGATGAAAAGATCAACAGCATAAAAAACAACATCCGGCTTACAATATCAAGCAAAATAACGATATTTTGTCGCCAGTTAAGTACCCGTTGCGTATATGACATTGGCGTCAGATAAAAATCGCGCCAATATGGGGCCGTATATGACATCTGTGCAGAAAGTTTTCCATTTTGATTAAAAAATCAGTGCAAAATTCGCCAATAGCTGTTTTTCAACTCGCCAGTTAGCATTTTTTTTTCTAGTGGTAAATTAAACCATTGCTTTGAAGTTGAAATTGAATGTCATGGTCTGTTGCATTATTTAATATTTGGCCAGATGTCATATACGCACCGGGTTTGGCGTGATTTTTTTTTTTAGGAAAATTTTGCGAAAACCTCGTTTTCGAATGCCAGTTACATATGTATTTTTGGTACCACTTAGTTATCCGGTCGACGAAAAATCTATCACCAAACTGTAAGATTAAATGCCAATAATCGTTGATCGTAAATGTCACATTCACTTGACTTTAAGCAAATTACACGTGTTTACGTCATCAAGTGATTTTTATTTCGACGTTTTATTTGTATATTTATTAATGTTATACTATTTTATTTGTTCTTTCGTTATTTAAAACAAAAATTATGTCAATTTGTATAATTTGGAGAGTGGTTTGGCGATTTATATAATTTAAAGTATAATTTAAAGCAATTTAAGTAGTACCATGTTTTTTAATTATTTTCTATTATTTTTAAAAGAAAATAACAAAAAAATAATTAACTATAGAACAAAACATCTTATATAATTATAAAAAAGAAAATAAAAGTAAATAAACATTTATTATTAAATAAACAACAATAGCCGTGTTACCATGACAATCAAAATAATGCCATTTTGGCACCAATTAGGTACCCCGGTGCGTATATGACATACGTGCCTAATATTTTCCTTTTCGTTTTGTTAAAAAGAAAGAATGTGAAATCCATCAATTTTAAATGTTTTAGTTTTAAATGACAGTTGTGTATTTTAAATAAATTGAATGAAATGATTATATTTTAAACGAAATTAATGAGATACAAAAAAATGCGACGGGAAAAGTATTTGGCGATTTATCACCTGCGTCCCGCTAACATAAAAATACTGAGTTCTTGATTTCTCTATCAGAATATTTCGATTTGGCGAAAGATTGTTTAAGTAAATTAAATTATGAATAAAAATAACATGATACATTTTTTTTGCATACATTTAATTGAGACCAAAAAGGTCGCCAAATTAGTTTAAAATAATAACCTTTCCTAAACTATGAAAAAAAATATATGTTATGATTAAAATTTGAGTTGCCATCATTCAGAAAAAAATTAATATCTTGAAAACTAAGTCTAATTTAAATATTCTAATACCAGTTTTGTAATCTGCGAACAAATTGGATTTTTGGTGTTAATTTTATCGCAATGTATTCCATATTTTAGGAGAAATCGCCGTGAAACATAATCAGTTGCTTAATCTGTCATTTCATAGAATCGTTTCATAAATTCGTTTCAATAGGATTTTATATATACAGGATAGATATAAACTTATTTGGTAACATTATATTAAAAAGAAAAATTGACGAGTCTCTTATCGTACTTTTATCAGTTTATTACAACATAATGAGTAATCTAAAAACATCAGTTTTAACAATTCAGAATAATTTTTAAAATTTTGTCGTCAAGAAAGTGCATGATAATCTTAAGTTGCATAGTTTTTTTTTGTTTTTTGTTTTTTGTTTTTTTTTTTTGAAAGGAAATCATATTAAGGTTGTTAATTAGGCTATCCGAACACATCAAATATCTAAAAACTCTAATATGTCATTAAATAAACACGGCGTATTGCAATTTCTGTTAACAGAGTATTAAAAAAGGGTATAAATAAAAGTGTAAGGTGTAATAAGAAAACTCTAAATGACATATTTTTCTGCGCTAAATTTAATATACGTTTTCATTAAATTTCAGATTGTAATTTCATGTACATGAATAGATTTAATATTTTGTTTTATCTATTTTTTCCTGTTATAGTATCTTGTCATACTGATAATATATATTTTTTTGTTGTTGTCAAATGACAAACTCTAAAATACATTAATATTTTATAGATTTATTTTAAATTTTAAATTTAATTACATCATTTTAATAATAATTTTAACTTTTAATTTCAATTAAATTAAAAAGTATATATGTATTGATTATGTATACTTTAATTTATCAAGTACAGTTTAAGATATTGGAGTTTTTGTAAACTAAAACTTGTTGGATTTTTTTTTTTTTTTAATGATGATAAATCACTCTTTAGAAGTGGCCACTTGACGATAATGTTTATAAAACGTAAAATGCATGTTATATTAAGTTTTTTAATTTGTAGAATATTTCCTTTTTATTAAGTTTTAAAGTAACATTCATAAAAGCATTCTTAAGATGAAGAATTCATATAAAAGTATATACATTGCAAGCAAAAGTATAAATTATAAAGACATGAACGATTTTGAAAAAAATAATAAGTATATTATTATGATTTTATTACAGTTTTGTTGAAATGGATTACATGCTAAAAATATTTTCAAAGGCTATTTTATTTAAATAAACATAAAATGAAGTAAAAAAATAAAATTGGAATTGTTCTAGATCCTGTGTTAAAAATGGCGCATGTAGCATATATCGTATTTTCCAGGGATAAACAATCAGATCTTGTACATAACTTTTTATTGTACAATATTTGCATGCTGATTTTGTTAAGTGCATGTAGGGATATAATAAGAAAAACATCTACAATAAATGTGTTTTTAAACAAAGTATACAGATATAATTTAAGTACACTCCGCTTAAAAATGATAGTCTAAAACTCTTACAATATGTTACTTACTTCTGTAATAACATTAATTTTTGTGAATAACATTAATTTTTCTAAAACCAAAACTTTACATTATATAAATATAATATAAATACTGAAAAAACAACAACATTTAGCTTGCATTATGCGGAAGACCAAAAGAAAAGTATACAAATTAATAACTAATAAAAAGGAAATTCTCTTTTACGTTTGTAATATTTTATTAGTTTTTCCGATTTCTGTCTATCTGATGTATATTCTTTATACTGAAGATGTTTCTTACACATAAATTTCCTTAATGTTTTAATATATATAGAGCAAATTCAGTAAAAATTAAAATTAAAATTATCATTATCTAAACGTTTTTTTAAATTTGTTACAACATGACAACTCATAATGCCCATTAGGCGTTCAATGTATGTACACAAAAAAATCCTTTCTTTTATTTTCAAATTAATTTATAAAAAATTCTCGTTAAAGATACGGCATAATAATATATCTCCAGTTGAGTAGTAAAATACTTTTCCTTTTCAACCGGAAAGTAAACTCTCACTAATGCAATTAATTAAAATAATCGTGTTATTTTTTTTTATTACATATACATTAAAAATAAAATGCTCATTATAGAAAAAACGAAAAATTTTACATCTTTTTATAAAAATACATGTTAGTACAAAAGTTAATGATCAAAGTATCTTGCATAAAAGCATTTGCTGTAATGTTATAAGCCAACTTAGAAGCCGTTTTTCTAACAATTGATTTTTTAGTATTGCGCGCACCCTCGTTTAAAACACTAATTATCATACAATATTGAAATTAAGTATACTCTTAGTTTACAAGTGTTAGTTTACGCTGAACCTCAATTTAGTCTGATTTTTGTCACAGAAAATTATGGATTGAAAAAAAAATGTATACAATTTTCGGTGAAATTTAGTGAATATGATTAGAAAAGCCTTTAATTATGCTAAAGGATATAAATATATTTTCAAATTTAGGTTCTGTGTAAAATATAGTATTATAAGTAACAAAATATGAAACATTAAATATATATCTCCAGTAGAATTTGTAAAATCGTCGCTCAAAGTGCATATTTCAATATTCATATTTTTCAAAAGCCAATTTTGTCGTTATGATTAAATTAATTAATATTAATAAATATATGTGCATTTGAATATTTTATAAAACCCTAAAATGCGTTAAAGGAAGAAAAAAAAGTTGCGTTTCATTTGTTGATTAAGAAACTACGAGGTCTTTCGTACTGCTTTAAATACAGTTATTTTCTGGCTTCACAACGTAATATTCTGCCTTTAATTTATAAAAAATCCTCGTTAGAGATGTGAATTATAATACAAAGTTAAATGTTAGTAGTTTTTTTCTCTCTTTTTTTGGTAAACCGAACTCTTATTAATGCTGTTATTCGGACTATCCGAGCTAGCTCAAATACATTAACTCTTTATCTACTGGCGGTACTTATAAGAACCATTAACGTAACTTGTTATAAAATTCATTTAATTCATGGATTCTTACTAATACAGTTTAGAATGAGTTATAGTTGCATTACTTTTTCTTGTTCCAAAAGAATTTTGGGTTGCACAAAACAAAAATATTTTTAAAAGGATGATTTTTTTTGCTTTTGCATCTTTTCAGCTTTATTGGCGTTCCGGGAGGGGGGATTTTTCAATTCGGAAATATTTTTATATTTCTATTGTAAGAACATTATATTTGTACATTTCCTAATTCTACAAAATAATACGAAATATATTTAAAATAAAGGATTTGAGTGGAATAATAAAAATTGCTCAAAAGCCCTATAAATTCAAATTTAATGAATTCCTCTAAATCCATCAATCCTTCTAAAATCCTTCTAAAAGTTAATAAATGAATATGTAAATCTTCTAATGTAGTTTCAAAAATTCACGAAAAATGCTTTACAAGAAAAAAAATTCATAAATTCATAAATTAGTACATAAAGGGTTAAAACATTTATTATGCCTTTAAGTATTACATGGTAGTCTGTGATTTCTTTTAACGGTGAACAAGAAAAGTTTTACTTGGGTAATGCGGGTATAGGTAAGTGTCTAAGGTATAATAAGGAAACGCTTAGAAAGATATTTTTCTGCGCTAAATTTGATATCAGCAGCATGAAATTTCGCATTTTAGTAAGTATTAACAAGCATTTTAGTACGTATATTAAATATTTGATTTTGTCTGTCTTTGATTTATTGTTGAAGATTTTATTACTGATAAAGGCGCTTATTCGTAACTGAGAAAATCTGCAACTAAATTAAAATTTAACTGAATTAATCTTTGGCAAAATTTCATACATTTGAAATAACGAATGAACAAAAATTGTTTTATTAAAGACTATATTACATTTATAATTATCCTTTACAATCTCTTCAGGCATTATAATCAAAGTAGCTATCACAGTATAGATATTTTTCCATTATCTGTTAAATAAAATTTCTGTTATATAAAAAACCATGACACAGTTATTTTTTCATAAAAAAAAAATCTTTATCTTGTTTGTATACTTTTACATTAAAATCCATTTCTATAAGGCATATTCCGTTATTTTTCATTAAAAACTTTAAGACATATTTCGTTATTTTACTTAAAAATCATATACTACCAGGTTTTGAGTATACTACATAACAAGCAAATTACTTGTGCAAAGTATCGTCTATACTTTCCAGCTCATTTTCAAAGCAATAACGTTTTCATCCCTCTCCGGAGGAGTCCTCAGTTGAAATTGATGTTGTTTTGCAGCTCGCATGAGGTCTTACAGCTTCCCTTCTTTCCCCCCTTCGCTCATTCGTTTTTTCCCTTTCCGCCAACATTCTCCGCCAACGAGAGTCAATAGTTGAATTTGTACTGCCGTTGCATTATTATCTTTTTCTAAGTTGATTTCTGTGGCTTCCCTCATTAATGTGTTGTGGAGGTTTTCGTAACTGGCTATTTTTTCTGTTTTAATTGACTATTGTTTCAAGGGGATTTCAATATTTGCTCTTGAGAGGGCTGTTGCTTGGCAATTGTATTTTAGATCACGAATATGTTTTTTATATCTTTCATTAATTTTTTCCTTAGTCATTCCTAAGTATGTTATCTCTTTATTTTCGATATTTGAAGCTTTAATTTTATAGACCACCGCTGTTTGTAATTCTTCGTACTTTCCGGCTTCATATCTTAACGTTTTAAATTGGGATGGGTTGGGTGTGATCGAACTTGTTTTCCAAGTTTATTTATTTCACGCTTCATTTTTAGTGATAATCCATACATAAATGGCAGGGGGCTGAGGTATAATCTTGTTTTCTATGTCCGGGTTGGATCCAGTCAATTCTCTCTTTAGCTTTTCTAATTAGTTTAGCTATTGTTTTTCGTGGGTGGCCAGCATTAAGTCCTATTTTTTCAATAATTTTCAATTCTTCATTAAGTAATCTTTCCGTTGAACATATATATAATGCTGCATAAATGTATGTATTTTAGATTGCAAGTTTATAGTTTATGAGTGTATTTGTTTTGCTTGTAATTATAGCTAGGTTGGTAGTAAGTATTTTATAAATTGTTGTTTGTATTCGTTCTTTTTCGTATGTTATTTTCAGATTAAGTTATGCCAGAGATCGGTTCTTTTCTTCTTCTATTGTGAATTGTATGTTGTTATAATATTTATTTATTTCATTTAAGAAGCTTTTTAGGTTTAACGTTCTGTTTGCTATAATGAATATGTCATTTACAAATCTTATCCAAAGGCGTATTTCATTTTTATAATCTTGTATTATCCTTTTTTCCATTATCCCAATTTCCCATTCTGGAACTACATTTGATATGGGAGATCCCTCTGGTACACCCCTCAGTTGTTTATATATATTATCGTTAAATTTGAAATAACTTTAGTTTAATATTAAATTTGTTGCACTTTCCATTGTATTAATAATTTCTCTGTCTGTATATTGTTTCTGTATAGCACTGTTTATTTCTTCTGTCATTTCGTTAAGATTAATTGACGGGTACAGGTTTTTTATATTTATTACATTATACATTTGCCCTTAAACCGATATTCATCTGGCATTACAGTATTAAAATTTCTTTTATTCATGTTTGTCTGTGCTTATAATGCTTCTTAAACAGTCATAATATAGGAACGCTTTTGATTCAACACTTAAAAATACATTTATTATCATTTTAAAGAAAAATCTGACACTTACATTTTATTTTTTAAAACCTCACGTGTGTTGTTAAGAACAATTAAATATGACGAACAACTAAATTACAAATAAAACACAATTCAGTTTATACATTTATTCTAGTTTTTTTGCAATAATTTACAAATTAGGTTTCTTCATGAAGATGTAGCGTATTGCTAAAACTATACTTTTTCTTTAATACATAAATATTTTATTTGCAAGTAATACTCTGCATTTTTTAATTAAAATAAGTATCGATCAATTGTTACATTAATGTTAAATGACATGTAAAAAATATTTGCATTCTTTTTTAAACTTGATATATATATATACGTGTGTGTGTTTTTCACATTTCTTTCTGTTTTTAGAAATAAGAAATTAGTTTATGTTTGTAAATGTCTAATAATAGTATAAGTATCTGATGAGGATGTATGTGTTCTATAATTTATAATCTTAGCAAATTTGGCTTATGAAACAAATAAGTCCTTCAGTTGAACCAAACTAATATATTTTTTATATTATTGTTTTCAAATGTTATCTCATTTATGAAATTTAGAATCTTTCAACATCTAAGTAAATGATTTGAAATATAAATTAATGTCTAAAAGAAATATAACAAATTGATTATATAATAATATTTGAAATATCACTACACAGTTTCAGCGTGATTTAGTTTCAAAATATTCAATTAAAATAAACCTTTTTAAACATTTCTGAAAAATGTTGATTTCAAAATAAATAGTTTATAACAACTTGAAAAGCAGATTTTGTCTGAAATTTCAAGTAAACACGTTATTCATCACTTGGTGCATAAATAATTATTTCAATTCCCAAGATTTTAAATAGTTCCCATAAACAAATTTTATTCAACTACAAAACTTCTCAATTAAATCTCTACTAGCTGCTTTATTTAAACTCGGGCATTTTCAAGGACGACTTTATCAAATTATGTGCTTCACTTCCAAATAGCTAAACAATTCGATATAGGAAATCAAAATTAAATTTGCATATTCTGCTTATTAGGCGCTCACTTTTCAAATCCATTCACAAAGAAAACTTTAAACTAAAATAATTCTCACTAAATATTTAGGAAAACTGCAAAACCGTTAAAAAGACAATTTGATACATATTGCTTTAGTGACAGCAAAATCGTTTAAGGCGGTTTTACTTACGATGTTTTGAAATTTTACCTATGAGAGCCTTAAGTAATTTAATGAGTTTTCTTAAACCTCCCATTCACTGAATTTAGAGTCACAATTTAAAAACTTTGATTACTTTAAGAGAACAACATGTTAATCACTTTCACATACATTAAAATATGACATTCTAGGGAAAAGTTCCATAACCTGTTCAGGGTTTTTTTTTCTTTTTGTGATAAATGTTTTGATGTAGTTGTTGCGATCTTAAGCATTTGGGTTTTCTTTTTTTAGTCTTGAATGATACTGGTAAATAAAAAATAATTTTGCAAGCACACACGCATATATATATATATTACAAAATTTAAATTTTTGCGCCAAGTTTAAAGTATTTTATGTAAATTTTCCTTTTTCAGTAATATTCCGTATATTATACCGGCTTATTAAATTAAAACCCTAGTCTATTAATCTCTAAGATCTTAATTCATATTTATTCCAAATTGCGTAAATATAAAAATGGCTCGATTATTTATATTTCTTTAATAAAACTTTTATTATTTAAATTCCTATTAAATTCCGCTATTAAAATCCCGGTATATCATATTCCCCTTAAATCTTTATTTAACTGCTAAAATATTATTCCGCCTTAAAGAAAAAACCTACTTATTTCAATTTATTCTTTTATTTAAAATATCCAGGTGTAATTAAAATATTTGAAAGATTAAAACTTTGCAGACATAAATTCATTTCTTTTATCGTCTGAAGAGGGAAAAAAGGGTTATTTTGCATAATCTAGACTACAGATTTCAACATTTGTTTATGCTTTAGATAGCTGGGGCGAGCGTATAAGAATTTTCTAGAACAATCTTTTCAGCAGATTATAAATACGGATGGCAGGAATCAGAGAGAAGTATATGGGCTGTGAGCTTAGAAGCTTTTTAGTTTTTAGCATGTAGAGGTGAACGTAGTGGATTGCAGTCGTAGCAGACTGGATATTGAATGTGATTGCTCGACGGAGGTAGTAAAATGTTGGATGAATACTATTTATTATGTGTGTAGAATGAGGAAGCAACGGTATCGTAATGGGTGATAGAAGTTAGATGTTAACGGATTAAAGAATAGAACGCAGTCAAGAGATGGAGTGTTTTTAAAACTAATTGTGAGATGAGAATAGACTATATTCTTTTTACCATGGAAGGAGTGAGCATCTCCCCGAGATTCAATCGTGAGTGTGGAAATAAAGTGAATAATGTTCCAAGCGACTGCCTTATGTTAATTCTTCATTTTTATTTTTTATTTTAAAACCAGTCGGCTGCCACCAGTGCTGTTTAGGAATGGAAACCCTCATTTTTTTTTTTTCGACAATAGCAACTACTTGCCGTCAAAATGTCACAGAGAAAAGAAAAGTCGACAGGATATAGAAGTGACGGCAATAAAAGCGAGTGTGTCTCCGAAATTACAAATGTGTAGTGGTACTGGTACACGATAGCTTATGATATTTACTAAAAATCAGTGCCGGAAAGTTAAAAAATTTATATCACTAATGTGAATAGCAAAATGTAGCGCTGGTGATTGTGAGACAAGATGACTGGAGTGAGTTCTTTTCAAAATATTTTTACACTTCTTATGTAATTATTTTTGTTATTGTTTGTTATTTATTGAGATTTATTTATTATTAAGTATGAGAATTATTTATTTATGAGGTTTATTTATTATTTATTTATGAGGTTTATTTATTATTTCGTGAAGAGTATTTATTTATTTATTTATTTATTTATTGTAAAGTTTATTATGAAGTCATGAGAATTATTTATTTATTTATTATTAAAGTCTGAAAGAGTACTTAATCTATTATGAAAAATAGAACTCTATTAGTTTAAATGTTGTTAAGGTCAGGTTGTATTAAAGAGAATAGAAGTGCTTCTTTTATTTTAATGAATACTGATATAATGGCTGAACCTAAATTAATTGAGTTTGATCCTAGTACTGGAATGGAAATCCAGGCTTGTTTAAATTATTATGATGATATGAGTATTAGAGAAAATAAAGATTTAGAGTGGAAATTTAAATCTATTCCACAGTATTTAAAGGGTGAAGCACTAAAAGTCTATATCAATGACTGTGTTAATTGTACTAGTTATGAACAGATTTCAAAAATGTTGATAGAAAAATTCATTGAACTAAATGTTCCAAATTTTTCTGATTTCTCAACTCTAAAATTAGATAAATTATGTAATATAGAAAATTATTTTCACAAAAAGTAGGAATTGGAAGGAAACTCCATCTTTGTGAGACTCTTCTAATACAAGGGTTGACAGATGGATTAAAACCAGAGTATAGAAATAATATTAATGTAAACCCTCCAAATAGTACCACTGAATGGTACCGGCTTGTTAAGCAATTTGTTGAAGTTTCCACTCCTCAAATTTCAAGCCAAACAGTAAATCAACAACCAGTTAGACAAAATTTTCAACAATTTCACCCACCTAGGCCTTGGACTCAACCAAGTAGACCTAATTTTCAGCCAAATAGGCCCAATAATGCACCTAGGAATTGGATTCCACAAAGACAGTATCAAAATCAGGGGTCTAGAAATTTTCAAAATAATTACTTTCAGAAACCATATCCTTCTAGACCATGTAGAATATGTACAAATAAAGGTGTAAATAATGCATATCATTGGGAACAAGAGTGTTTATTTAGGAATGATGCAACATCCTCTGATACTCTTCCTAGCAATTCACCACCTACTATTGCTATTATTTGACAACTAATTGTGTATGGATGTACCAATAGTTATAATTTACCATGTATAGTGGACACTGGATCCACTACGGCAATATTACCCCTCAAATTTGTTAAAGAACTAAATGCTAAAATTGAAACTATACCTACAGTTATTATTGGTCAGGCAAAAGGGGTGTTAAAAATAAATCAAAAATGTAAAATTTCTCAAAAAGTGGGTAAAATTACCAAATGTGTTAACTTTTTAATGTGTAATACTAATTTGGAGTATGCTATTTTGGGTTTAAGGGAATGTTCTAAATTTAATTTAACTATAAATTGTAGAAATTGTACTGTAAAACAAGGAAGAAAAATTATAAATAAGAGTATATTCATACATAATGAGAAATCTCTTCATTTTCATACTGTAGATATGAATAAAGTACAACAAGAGAATGATTTGGTAACAATTGATTGTGATGAGAATTTGAAGTTATATAATGATGATAATGTAATAACCGCTAATGAGAGTATTGAAACTTTGAATTTATGTAAGAATGTTAACGAATTACCATCTAGTTGTGAAAATTATATGACTACTCAGGACTTTTTTGAGAATAATAGAAATGATTATAATGTGCAACCTGATTATGGACAGTTCATAACTTCTCAAAAATTTCGCTATGTTAAAAATTCTGATTGAGATTTAATTGGGGATTTAAATTTAATTCAAAATGATGATTTAAGGGAGATAGTTCAAAATTATAGGGATATTTTTGCAAAACATAAATATGATGTGGGTCGGAATAATATTGAGCCACAACGCGTTCTTCTAAAATCTGACCTACCTGTATCTTTGAGGCCCTACAGAATTTCCCCCTTAGAAGAAAAAGAAATAAAAAATCAAATCCAATCTTTATTAGCGGCTGTACTCATAAAAGAAAGTAATAGCCCATATTCTGCCCCTATCACTTTAGCTATGAAAAAAGAAGAAGGTAAAAAGACCCGATTATGGTTAGACTATAGGAAACTAAATTCAATAATTAAAAATGATGCAGAACCCTTGCCCCGTATCGATGAAATTTTAGACAAATTGAGTAGTGATCAGTACTTTTCAACTTTAGACTGAGCCTCTGGCTACTGGCACATACCAATACATCCAGCTGATACCGAAAAATTAGCTTTTGCTAGCAACTTTGGCCTCTTCGAATGGCTAGTTCTTCCTTTCGGTATAAAAACAGGCCCCCCAATATTTAATAGAACTATTAGAAGGATCCTTAACAAATATAAAATAGATTTCGCGTGTCACTATTTTGATGATATTATAATGTTCTTCTCCTCTCTAGAAGAACACTTTAATCACTTAACTAAAATCGTTGAAATCTGTAAATTAGAAAATATTAAACTTAAACTTTCTAAATGTAAATTAAGTCAAAATAAAATTAATTTCTTAGGCTACGAAGTCACCAATGGGACTTTAACTACAGCTAATGCAAATATTGAGACCATTAAAAAATTAATACCCCCCTCTAATGTTAAAGAATTACAACGATTTTTAGGTTCTATTAATGTATACCATAAATTCATAGACAAATATGCTGAAATTAGACACCCCCTTAATAAATTATTTGGAAAAAACATAATATGGGAACAGAACTCAGAATGTCAGGACTCTTTTGAAAAACTAAAAAATGCCTTAATTGCAAAAACCAATCCTCAAAATTTATGACTCAAAATTGCCCCTCCACATGTTTGTAGACGCCTCTCAGGTAGCGGTGGGTGCAGTTCTAAAACAACCTGATAAAGATAATTTCTTGCATCCTATTGCTTACCATTCTAGAATTTTGAAGTGTTATGAGCAAAACTATTTTAATAACCGAGCTAGAGTGTTTAGCAATTATAGATACTCTTGATAAATTCTATCATTATTTCCATGGAGTCAAATTTACAGTCCATACCGATCACGCATCTCTAGTATTGTTGAAGACCGTTAAGAACTTAAGAGGTAGACTTTTTAGGTGGTCACTTAAACTTAGCATGTTTGATTACGAGATTAAGTATGAGAGGGGTTCAACAAATGTCGAAGCAGACTTGTTGTCTCGAAATCCTGTTGCTTACTTCAATCAACATGTAAGTTTATTGTTGGACAGAAAAGAAATCATAGAGATGCAAAACAAGGATAATGTCTGTGATAAGAAATATAAAAAAGAAAATGGGATTATTATAATTCAGAGAAAGGGATTCAAAAAAATAGTTGTACCAATGTCATTAAGGAAAAAATTACTTCATATTGCTCATGATAATTTTGGACATTTAGGAATCCAAAAAATGCTTAACTTAATATCCCCTAACTATTATTCGCCTAATATGACTATAGACATAACACAATTTGTTAAACATTGCGACACCTGTCAAAAAAATAAAAAACCAAAACAAATAAGATTTGGCCTGTTACAAGCTATGCCAGCCACAGATCAACCTTTTGAATGTCTTTCTATTGATACTGTGGGTGGATTTAACTATTACAACTCAACAAAAAAATTCTTACACATAATAATACATCACGCAACTAGATTTGTTTGGGCTTTTCCTTCTAAAAATGTTACTACTGAAGCATATACAAACTGTTTAAAGCAAATTTTTAATGTTCAAACACCTCAAAAAATACTGAGAATAGACATAAAGATTTTAGGTCTCCAAGATTCAAAAAATTCCTCAGAAAACATCATATTCAACAGCGTTTTACGTCATCACACCATCCACAAACCAATGGGTAGGTAGAGCGCGTTAATCAGACAATAGTTACCAGACTTAAATGTAAAGTCAATTCCACTTCTTCTAAAATACCTTGGACAAGATTATTAGACCAAGTCATCCAAGAATACAATAATACCCTACATACCATAACAAAATTCCCACCTGCCTACTTATTTTATGGTCAATTACCCTATCAATCTCCTTTAAAACAAAATTACTACCCACCAGTAAGTAAAGCACTCAAAATTGCAAAAGCGCGAACTCAAGAATTTCATCTTAAAAGTAAACGCTATATGATAGAAATTTTGTTGAATTCCCATTAAAAATACAAGATTCTGTAATTTGTGAAGAATTTAAGTATCCTAACACTCGAAAATTAGAACCTACTTTCTCAGGACGATATAAAATTATAAATAAACTTTCTGAAGTAACTTATGAAATAGATAAATTTAATTATGAGACAGGACTAAATTCAGTTATTGTACACGTTTCTAAATTAAGACCCTATTTTTCACCAAATGATTTCAGAATGTTTCATGAGCAACCCATAAAAAAACAAAACCACAACAAACATCACCACCACAATTGCCATCACAAACTCAAACTAAAGTAAAAACCATAGATTAAAATTTAATTCTGTAGATTTCTTTTTCTCTTCCTCAAATAGTTTCAACATTACCAGGTATAACCTTGGGGCGCCACGAGGATATTACTTGTTTTTGGGAGTTTTTGGGATTAAGTAGACAACCTATGCAGGCATAGGATGTGTATTTGATTTTGGGAGTTTTCAGATTGATGTTGAAAAATAAAAATAAATATTTTTAATTCTATATCAAGTTTATATCAAAATAAACTATATTTATTTTATTCCATTTTTGCCAATTGTTTACAAAAATAGTAAGAATTGATAATATTATTATAATTGTCTAAACCTAGAAAATTGATAATTGTGATGAGATTTTGTAGTGATTCTGTAGCAATAGAAAATTAAGTACATAAACAAATTATCTTTAATTCCTATTTATTTTCTTTATTTTACCATTCTAAGTTTATCCAATGCACGTCTATTCATCAAGAGCATCAGAGAGATAAATTATTGTAAGGAAATACTGGTTGAGAGTCCACTTTCTAAATATTTGGAGTTAAATTTATTTGGACTTTGAAATTATTATTATTATTATTTTTAATGTTTCGACTGGCAAAAATACTTTCTTATATAAGTAAGAAATAAGAAAATAATTTAATTTCTATGTATTATTTTTATCCTCAACCATTATTTTCCATGTCAATAAGTAAAAAATCTGTAATATTTTCTTAGAATATAATATTGTTATTAAGTATTATTATTGCTATTATTCAAGTATACTGTTGAGAATTTTATTATTATGATTATGAATTGAAAGTATTATATTATTTATTGAAAGATTCATTATTTATTAAAGAAAAAGGAAACATAACTTATAAGTGAAAAGTTATGATATTGACTAAGACAAAGTTGAGAAGTTTTAAAAGAGGGTGAGTCCCAATTAAAATGGGAAAAGGAGCTCAAAAAGTAGTTGATAAACAAACGTTAGAAGGTAGTTGAATAACTACTAGGAATTTGTTTATTAAAATAAAACTACTATTGTGATGACAAATAGTATTTAAAGATAATGTAAAGAGTTTAGTAGGTAGAGTAGTCGAAACAAATTTAGTAAAAAATATTTATTGCAGCTGAACTTTTTACTTAAGAACTGTATCACTATTTTTGCTAAAGGACTTTTATGACCTACGAACTGATTAAGCCAATGGGACTTAAAATTCTACTTGAAGTAAATAATGTGTTAAACATTACTTGATTGGAAATATGTTTGTGATAAGAGAAATGGAAATACACTAAATTTCCATAAGATAAAAGAATTTGTTGTTAGTTATTACTATAGTATTATTATTTCTTATTATTTATTTCTTATTGTATTTATACTTATTCTTTATTTATTATTTTCCTATGCACTTACAAATGGTAAGTGATGTTGTCACCGTTATTTGTATTCTTTTACAGGGTAAATGCTCTCAGCTAAATTTAAATGCTCTTAGTATTTTTTTTTCTTCTCTTGCATTGCTAAATTTTACTTTTCCATCTCTTCGCTGACGTCTCTAAAATTTTAAATATTCAAAAATCAACTTCCAAATATATTACAAGTCTGTTGTCTGAAATTGTAGTTAATTAACCACAAATTTCATACAAAGTCTTTGGGGAAGGGGGATAATATTACAAAATTTAAATTTTTGCGCCAAGTTTAAAGTATTTTATGTAAATTTTCCTTTTTCAGTAATATTCCGTATATTATACCGGCTTATTAAATTAAAACCCTAGTCTATTAATCTCTAAGATCTTAATTCATATTTATTCCAAATTGCGTAAATCTAAAAATGGCTCGATTATTTATATTTCTTTAATAAAACTTTTATTATTTAAATTCCTATTAAATTCCGCTATTAAAATCCCGGTATATGATATTCCCCTTAAATCTTTATTTAATTGCTAAAATATTATTCCGCCTTAAAGAAAAAACCTACTTATTTCAATTTATTCTTTTATTTAAAATATCCAGGTGTAATTAAAATATCAATACAAAAACCCTTAACGGGTTAAAAGTTTGTGATGCAGCACTTTATCTTATGCTCTAAGAATTTTAAATATGGAACTTAAAAATAATGATATCAAATTTTGAGTGACGCTATGCTATTAATTATAATCTCTTTATATATTACTTATTTCATCTTTTTATTTTTTTATAATCGCATGTGCAAAAATTATGTTCAATTTAAAAAAAATGTATAAAAGTTTATTCATTGATGCTTTAACATTTACACCTTTCATAAATTCCAAGTATGAGTTTTAAAAGATATGATATCAAAATTTTAGTGACGCTTTGATGTGGCTTTAAACGATTTGTTTTAAAATTAAATTTAAATTATTTTTGTTTTGGCTAAAATATATTCACACATCTAAATAATAGTTTTAATTTTCCAATATACTTTAAATATGTCACTTTCACTGAATTTATATAATGTATTAAAATGTATTTATTTGAATAAATTGATTTATCCTTTGTCCAATGCTATTAAAAATTTAAAATAAAATTTACGTATATAATTTTTTTTTTTGCCTCATAGTATCCATTTGAATACATTTCACTTAGTTTGGATACAATGACGCAAAAAAATTATTTACGTAAATCTTATTTTAAATTTTTAATAGCATTGGACAAAGGATAAATCAATTTATTCAAATAAATACATTTTAATACATTATATAAATTCAGTGAAAGTGACATATTTAAAGTATATTGGAAAATTAAAACTATTATTTAGATGTGTGAATATATTTTAGCCAAAACAAAAATAATTTAAATTTAATTTTAAAACAAATCGTTTAAAGCCACATCAAAGCGTCACTAAAATTTTGATATCATATCTTTTAAAACTCATACTTGGAATTTATGAAAGGTGTAAATGTTAAAGCATCAATGAATAAACTTTTATACATTTTTTTTAAATTGAACATAATTTTTGCACATGCGATTATAAAAAAATAAAAAGATGAAATAAGTAATATAGAGAGAGATTATAATTAATAGCATAGCGTCACTCAAAATTTGATATCATTATTTTTAAGTTCCATATTTAAAATTCTTAGAGCATAAGATAAAGTGCTGCGTCACAAACTTTTAACCCGTTAAGGGTTTTTGTATTGATATCATTACTTTTTTGAGGTTATTGAAAAAATAAATAAAACAATAAACACACACACAAAAAAATTAAAGACCAATACAAAGAATTCATAGTCAGGATTTCCATTCACCTTCAATCTCTCCCCCCTCCCTCCCGAAAAGAAGGATGACCATACTTCAATTTTAAAGAGCACCGTACAATGAGATTTTTATAAGAACTCTTTGGTAAGATATGGAAGTAATGTACAACATACATGTTTAGAGGGTATTTCTGTTGTTTGTTTCAGAGATATAAAAAGCTATGTTAAATTTTACTATATAAAAAATTTACTTTGTTAAGAAAAATAGCAAAAAATATTACTCTTTAAACCTTTATATATATATAATATATATAACAATCATCGCTCACTTATAAAAGTAATTACATACATTTATATTAAATCCAAAACTACAAATTTCTGCTTCTCCCTTTTCTCATTCCTAGTGCAAAAAAATTAAACATTCTTTAATTTTATGTAAAATAATCTTTAACCATCCCTATTTAAAATTCTTTATTAACAATAATAATAAATCATATAAAATAATCCCCTGAGCTCCGAAGATTCCACTTCTGCTTTTGCACCCACCTCTCCAGCTTACCTAAATAGTAAAATCTTTCAAAAATTAGTTTGAAAAAATAAAAAATCTGCAACATTTGTTGCTCACTAACATAAATAAATAAATAAGCACTAACTTCCCTAATGTACAGTCATGGAAAAAAAAAAGTAAACACTCCCTACTAACTCCTCAAAAAATTACCGTAGAAGAAAGTTACTGGTACCGAACGATTGGAAACAAAGTCTACTTTTAAATGATGTATATAAAATTTGCTTAAGGGGTCATCTACATATTAAAACGAACCATAACTTTGTTTTTTTTTCAATAGCAGTACACAATTCTTACAGCATAAATGAATTCTACAACATTTAATTAGCCTAAAAACAAATTTTTATGCAATTCGTACTATAAGTTTCCGAGAAATTAATTATTTTAAAACAAGCTTATTTTAAGGGCTGTATCCAAATTGAAGTTCGGTACGCGATTGTTAACCGGAGAGCCCCCTTCTTGATCAAGGCACCTTAAGCGTCACTCAAGCAGTCAATGAAGTCTGCTAGATTACAGGACAGCGTAAGACATTTCAAAATATCTAGTCACTTCTATCATAGACGGCCCCTTAAACCATCATTTTGCCGTTTTTTAAGCATAATTTGAAAACTATTTGGAAGAAAAATGTGAAATTTTGCATTTCCATAAAGCAGGACTTAATAAATCTAAATCCATCAAAAAAAATTGTAGGTTACAATTCATAATTTTTTCGAATATTAATTTCCTAATTCATATCATAAAATTATAAAAATTGCAAATTCAACGTATTTATGTTTGGGTATGTATTACTGCTACAAAAAAAATTAGCACATTAGGAGCATAATTTCAGGAGACATAAATAAAAATAAGAAAATGTAATTTAACATTAGAAGCACTAAATTTTGAATGTTTATAATAAAAAAAAACTTATCATTCAAATGACTTGAGATTTGGTGCCTAGGCATAGTTTGAACCGAAGATTTGAAATATCTCGTTAAAATTGGGTATTGCCATTGAAAAAAATGAAGTTTGGATTTGTTTTAATATGTAGATGGTCCCCTAAGCAAATTTTATATACATCATTTAAAAATAGACTTTATTTCCAATCGTTCGGTACCAATAACTTTCGTCTACGATAATAATTTGTTAAGGAATTAGTAGAGGGTGTTTACTTTTTTTTTCCACGACTGTACATTTCACCTCTTCTCCCTCCCCCTACTCCCCAGCATTAAAAAAATTTAAATCTTTATTTTTATACAGAAAATTCTTCTATATAAATTATCCTCCTATTCCTCAAAATTACCACTTTCCCACTCCAGCCTAGAGATTTCAATCTTTAAAGCTTTTTAGAAAAACGGATCTGCAAAGTCTGTTGCTTAATAATAAAATATATAACCATATACACTTTTAATTATTTTTCACACAATCAATTGATGTCATGATAATAGTTGTTCTGAGCGAATATTGTGTTGGCTGGAATGTCGTACAGATAGCTCAATGGACAGTATTCTTGTGACGTCACAGTGGGAATCACGTGGTGTAAAAATAGGGACTAGAGCGTTTGTTTACCTTATTGCGTCATTTGATGCAGCAGAAATACAGGTAAATGCATGCGTAAAATACTGTAGATTTATATTGTACGAATAATTTTCGATCAATACTTATATATATATTAATTAAAATCAATATCTATGTATTAACTAAAATTTAAAATTTTTATTTTATAAATAAAATGAAAAATATGCATGCCTTTACTTTAAAATAGAGAAAAGAATTCATGTATAACCCATACCTGCCCCTGAAAATGTTTAAAACTCCGTATAAAATAAAATATAAGCACAAATTTTCTAAACACAATGCTTTTCAATAGCGCGGTTATGAATGTTATTCCCAAGCAGACGAATTTTTGTAACCTCGAACCGAAGGGGGGAATATAGTCCATTGGAAGAGTACTGGCAATTAAAGCCAAGGGTTATTAAAGTTCACTGTAATTCAAGATGTTTAACCCCTTCGCGACAAGAGCCCTTTGGTTAATTTTTAACCTATTACTACAGGTTTTTTAAAAAAGAAAATTTTCTGTAATTGAATCACAGAAATGCTCCGATTAAAGAAGGTAAACTTTACAATTAAAAATAAGTGGTGAGAATAATGATGGATTCTGAACACCTTAAGTGGCCAAGTATACCATACCGGTCGCTCATCCCCAAGGGCTTAAAGATGCTTTTTCGCTATTATAACCTTTAGGATTTACAATATAAAAAAATCTTAACCACTTCTGAGGTAAATAAAGACGGTGGAAAAAAATAAAGATGGCAATGTTTAAAAAAAAAAAAAAATTTGGAAAGCATGCATTTTAGTGCTGCAAGAAAAACCTGTCATGAGCTGCTACTGATTATAACACCCATTTACAAAAAATTTTAATATAATAACAATGTTTTCATTACTCCAAAATAATGTGTTAAAGGCGATAATTTATCATATTTAGTGTTCCAAGAAATAGCAATATTTGTAAAATACATGTGCTTCTTAACTGCAAAATTCATTGTTTATATCTGAGTAATACATTACATCTCCTGCATTAAAATTTTTTATGGCAGGCTTTTGTGATTGAACAAGAACTGCTTGCAGGGTGCTTTTAATAGGGATAAAAAAAATCATTAAATATTTCATTTTAAAAAATTATTTGTATTTTCATCAGATATACCGATTATTACTACCATATGTTATATGTAACATATTTATAAGAAAAGTTACAACTATTTTGATGAAGTTTTGGATACCCCCCCCCCCCCCTGACATGCTGTCAAATTTCGCGAGGGTTTTTTTTTCTTGTGATGTTCCTACCCCGACCGAGAATGGAGCGGGTTTTTTTACAATCAACTGATTAATTTTGATTTTCTTTTATTGCTACTTTTTTATGTTAGTGTGGTGATCTTTCAAATGCTATTGCACAACGAGGCGATAAACGCGCTACTCTGTAAGTGGCACGGCAACCTTCCAGTGTACAGGTGGAATTGATAAAAAGAGTTTTTGTAGTCGGAATATGCGAAATGTTAAAGAATAGTGAATGGTTTAATGAAAGCAGAATAAAAACTTAATATTTAATTCAACATGCAAGTCAGATTAATAAATTAATTGAAATGGTTACTGGGTAATCACTTTATTAGTTTATACAAAGTCTAATTATCATGACAGCTACAATGCAGCTGCTAATGAAATTTTGTGAAACCAATCTTTTCCAAATAGTAACATGTTCTGAATTGTTCTTATTTACAATAATACTTCATTACCACAAATACCATATAAGGGAGCTGGCTACTTTTATATTTTTTAAAAGTAAATTATTTAAAGCTTTCTTTTAAGCATATTAACTTTAAAATTAAATAAAAACAAGTATCTAACTTTTGCAAAAAAAGCTGTTTTATATCTTATTTATCTATAAACTTTAATTACTAAATAAGGAAAAATATCATGATGAAAAATTTTACTTTTAGGAGCTCAAAACAACCAGTCAGGATAAAATGGTTCATTTTGAGCTAATCGTGATAATTTAAGTATATAAAGTAGAATTTACGATAAGTAAAAAATATATCCAAGACTGAAATCAGTCCTGAGACTGAAGGTCTTGCACCCATGCCTGTAATCAATTAGCCTAAAAGAAATGCTTTAGGGTTTTTTTTTTCTGTTTTTCTTTTATTACAGAGATAAACGGCAATAAGAATTTTTTTTTCCCTTTAGATTTAATTTTATAAAAATAAAATACTACGATGCTTTAATTTTTGAAGCTAAAAAGAGTTATATAAGAAAAAAAAAATAAACGAAAGATACCCATATTTCGAAAAAGATGTCATTTTAAGTCAAGTTTCGTTTATAATGTTATTAGAAACGATTCGCAAATGAATCATTTTATAAACGGGATTGGAAATCTTAATTTTGATTTCGTCATACCTTTTATTTAAACTGTGCGTTCTTTAAAAATGAAAGATTTTATTTAATTTCTTTAAAAGAAAACTCAAAACACAAAATTAAATTAGTAATCTATACTCACATATCACAAGAAATACCTATGCCACACATGAACGTTATTTTGTAAGGAAAACAGTTATAAGTATTTTTGAAAATAAAAACAATTCAGAACATTATACTAATTAGAAAGGATCGGTTGCAAAGAATGCTGTCTGGATATTTAGAAATTGTACTCACTTTCTCCCCTTGGAATACCATTTTAAGATCTTTGATATTTCTTATTTCTTCAGTCAACTTCGCGTATCGCGTAGTGATACATGGCGAAGTCTTATGGCGAACGCGATGAATTTTCATTTCGATACGAGAATTTTTTTAAAAATGTGAAATATTTTCTCCTTAAAAAATGTTTACTTACTATGAATAACAATGAAATAAAATACATATAATTACAAAATACTGCTCCATTTTAAAAAATCAGTCTAAGTATTTTAAAGCACATAATAAACTGTTTTTGTAGTTTAAAAAAACATTTATTGCCAATATTCAGATTTTTAACTGTGACCTAAACCGCGCAAAACCGATGTGCAACGTTCTGTCTGCTAGCCCATAGAATAACATGTAATCCGCGATCCTAAGAAGTCCAATTTTTCATGCGGATTATATAAAAATTAAGAGTTTTCCTAGATACTAGGTTAGTATTATCCACTTCATTAAAAACAGATTCATTTTATATATTAATGTTTTAAAAAAAATCTAGACCGTTTCGGAGAAAAAAAAAAGACAAACTTACACCATCGAAATTGCTTTCAAAATGGGTTTACAGATCTGAAAATATACTGCACGTAGAATTGTAAAAAATTCAGAATAGGATTAGACTGCAGATATAAGACTGTTTTTAAAAAATCAGAACAATAGGACATATATTTGCTAAGTTATTAACAGACGGCTTTTCGCATTTTCTTTGATGTCGAGTTAGCTGTATATATAAGTTCCGCCATCTATGAATTCTACGATACGATACGATACGATACGATTTTAGGCTTAAGGCTGCGTCACTCGGAATACTACCGTCTTCCATGATTTCAAAGATTAAAACTTCGCAGACATAAATTCATTTCTTTTATCGTCTGAAGAGGGAAAAAGGGTTATTTTGCATAATCTCGACTACAGATTTTAACATTTGTTTATGCTTTAGAGAGCTGGGGCGAGCGTATAAGAATTTTCTAGAACAATCTTTTCAGCAGATTATAAATACGGATGGCAGGAATCAGAGAGAAGTATATGGGCTGTGAGCTTAGAAGCTTTTTAGTTTTTAGCATGTAGAGGTGAACGTAGTGGATTGCAGTCGCAGCAGACTGGATATTGAATGTGATTGCTCGATCGAGATAGTAAAATGTTGGATGAATACTGTTTATTATGTGTGTAGAGTGAGGAAGCAACGGTATCGTAATGGGTGATAGAAGTTAGATGTTAACGGATTAAAGAATAGAACGCAGTCAAGAGATGGAGTGTTTTTAAAACTAATTGTGAGATGAGAATAGAATATATTCTTTTTACCATGGAAGGAGTGAGCATCTCCCCGAGATTCAATCGTGAGTGTGGAAATAAAGTGAATAATGTTCCAAGCGACTGCCTTATGTTAATTCTTCATTTTTATTTTTTATTTTAAAACCAGTCGGCTGCCACCAGTGCTGTTTAGGAATGGAAACCCTCATTTTTTTTTTTCGACAATAGCAACTACTTGCCGTCAAAATGTCACAGAGAAAAGAAAAGTCAACAGGATATAGAAGTGACGGCAATAAAAGCGAGTGTGTCTCCGAAATTACAAATGTGTAGTGGTACTGGTACACGATAGCTTATGATATTTACTAAAAATCAGTGCCGGAAAGTTAAAAAATTTACATCTCTAATGTGAATAGCAAAATATAGCGCTGGTGATTGTGAGACAAGATGACTGGAGTGCGTTCTTTTCAAAATATGTTTACACTTCTTATGTTATTAATTTTGTTATTGTTTGTTATTTATTGAGATTTATTTATTATTAAGTATGAGAATTATTTATTTATGAGATTTATTTATTATTTATTTATGAGGTTTATTTATTATTTTGTGAAGAGTATTTATTTATTTATTTATTTATTTATTTATTTATTGTAAAGTTTATTATGAAGTCATGAGAATTATTTATTTATTTATTATTAAAGTCTGAAAGAGTACTTAATCTATTATGAAAAATAGAACTCTATTAGTTTAAATGTTGTTAAGGTCAGGTTGTATTAAAGAGAACAGAAGTGCTTCTTTTATTTTAATGAATACTGATATAATGGCTGAACCTAAATTAATTGAGTTTGATCCTAGTACTGGAATGGAAATCCAGGTTTGTTTATATTATTATGATGATATGAGTATTAGAGAAAATAAAGATTTAGAGTGGAAATTTAAATCTATTCCACAGTATTTAAAGGGTGAAGCACTAAAAGTCTATATCAATGACTGTGTTAATTGTACTAGTTATGAACAGATTTCAAAAATCTTGATAGAAAAATTCATTGAACTAAATGTTCCAAATTTTTCTGATTTCTCAACTCTAAAATTAGATAAATTATGTAATATAGAAAATTATTTTCACAAAAAGTAGGAATTGGGAGGAAACTCCATCTTTGTGAGACTCTTCTAATACAAGGGTTGACAGATGGATTAAAACCAGAGTATAGAAATAATATTAATGTAAACCCTCCAAATAGTACCACTGAATGGTACCGGCTTGTTAAGCAATTTGTTGAAGTTTCCACTCCTCAAATTTCAAGCCAAACAGTAAATCAACAACCAGTTAGACAAAGTTTTCAACAATTTCACCCACCTAGGCCTTGGACTCAACCAAGTAGACCTAATTTTCAGCCAAATAGGCCCAATAATGCACCTAGGAATTGGATTCCACAAAGACAGTATCAAAATCAGGGGTCTAGAAATTTTCAAAATAATTACTTTCAGAAACCATATCCTTCTAGACCATGTAGAATATGTACAAATAAAGGTGTAAATAATGCATATCATTGGGAACAAGAGTGTTTATTTAGGAATGATGCAACATCCTCTGATACTCTTCCTAGCAATTCACCACCTACTATTCCCATTATTTGACAACTAATTGTGTTTGGATGTACCAATAGTTATAATTTACCATGTATAGTGGACACTGGATCCACTACGGCAATATTACCCCTCAAATTTGTTAAAGAACTAAATGCTAAAATTGAAACTATACCTACAGTTATTATTGGTCAGGCAAAAGGGGTGTTAAAAATAAATCAAAAATGTAAAATTTCTCAAAAAGTGGGTAAAATTACCAAATGTGTTAACTTTTTAATGTGTAATACTAATTTGGAGTATGCTATTTTGGGTTTAAGGGAATGTTCTAAATTTAATTTAACTATAGATTGTAAAAATTGTACTGTAAAACAAGGAAGAAAAATTATAAATAAGAGTATATTCATACATAATGAGAAATCTCTTCATTTTCATACTGTAGATATGAATAAAGTACAACAAGAGAATGATTTGGTAACAATTGATTGTGATGAGAATTTGAAGTTATATAATGATGATAATGTAATAACCGCTAATGAGAGTATTGAAACTTTGAATTTATGTAAGAATGATAACGAATTACCATCTAGTTGTGAAAATTATATGACTACTCAGGACTTTTTTGAGAATGATAGAAATGATTATAATGTGCAACCTGATTATGGACAGTTCATAACTTCTCAAAAATTTCGCTATGTTAATAATTCTGATTCAGATTTAATTGGGGATTTAAATTTAATTCAAAATGATGATTTAAGGGAGATAGTTCAAAATTATAGGGATATTTTTGCAAAACATAAATATGATGTGGGTCGGAATAATATTGAGCCACAACGCGTTCTTCTAAAATCTGACCTACCTGTATCTTTGAGGCCCTACAGAACTTCCCCCTTAGAAGAAAAAGAAATAAAAAATCAAATCCAATCTTTATTAGCGGCTGGACTCATAAAAGAAAGTAATAGCCCATATTCTGCCCCTATCACTTTAGCTATGAAAAAAGAAGAAGGTAAAAAGACCCGATTATGGTTAGACTATAGGAAACTAAATTCAATAATTAAAAATGATGCAGAACCCTTGCCCCGTATCGATGAAATTTTAGACAAATTGAGTAGTGATCAGTACTTTTCAACTTTAGACTGAGCCTCTGGCTACTGGCACATACCAATACATCCAGCTGATACCGAAAAATTAGCTTTTGCTAGCAACTTTGGCCTCTTCGAATGGCTAGTTCGTCCTTTCGGTATTAAAACAGGCCCCCCAATATTTAATAGAACTATTAGAAGGATCCTTAACAAATATAAAATAGATTTCGCGTGTCACTATTTTTATGATATTATAATGTTCTTCTCCTCTCTAGAAGAACACTTTAATCACTTAACTAAAATCGTTGAAATCTGTAAATTAGAAAATATTAAACTTAAACTTTCTAAATGTAAATTAAGTCAAAATAAAATTAATTTCTTAGGCTACGAAGTCACCAATGGGACTTTAACTACAGCTAATGCAAATATTGAGACCATTAAAAAATTAATACCCCCCTCTAATGTTAAAGAATTACAACGATTTTTAGGTTCTATTAATGTATACCATAAATTCATAGACAAATATGCTGAAATTAGACACCCCCTTAATAAATTACTTAGAAAAAACATAATATGGGAACAGAACTCAGAATGTCAGGACTCTTTTGAAAAACTAAAAAATGCCTTAATTGCAAAAACCAATCCTCAAAATTTATGACTCAAAATTGCCCCTCCACATGTTTGTAGACGCCTCTCAGGTAGCGGTGGGTGCAGTTCTAAAACAACCTGATAAAGATAATTTCTTGCATCCTATTGCTTACCATTCTAGAATTTTGAAGTGTTATGAGCAAAACTATTTTAATAACCGAGCTAGAGTGTTTAGCAATTATAGATACTCTTGATAAATTCTATCATTATTTCCATGGAGTCAAATTTACAGTCCATACCGATCACGCATCTCTAGTATGGTTGAAGAGCGTTAAGAACTTAAGAGGTAGACTTTTTAGGTGGTCACTTAAACTTAGCATGTTTGATTACGAGATTAAGTATGAGAGGGGTTCAACAAATGTCGAAGCAGACTTGTTGTCTCGAAATCCTGTTGCTTACTTCAATCAACATGTAAGTTTATTGTTGGACAGAAAAGAAATCATAGAGATGCAAAACAAGGATAATGTCTGTGATAAGAAATATAAAAAAGAAAATGGGATTATTATAATTCAGAGAAAGGGATTCAAAAAAATAGTTGTACCAATGTCATTAAGGAAAAAATTACTTCATATTGCTCATGATAATTTTGGACATTTAGGAATCCAAAAAAATGCTTAACTTAATATCCCCTAACTATTATTCGCCTAATATGACTATAGACATAACACAATTTGTTAAACATTGCGACACCTGTCAAAAAAATAAAAAACCAAAACAAATAAGATTTGGCCTGTTACAAGCTATGCCAGCCACAGATCAACCTTTTGAATGTCTTTCTATTGATACTGTGGGTGGATTTAACTATTACAACTCAACAAAAAAATTCTTACACATAATAATACATCACGCAACTAGATTTGTTTGGGCTTTTCCTTCTAAAAATGTTACTACTGAAGCATATACAAACTGTTTAAAGCAAATTTTTAATGTTCAAACATCTCAAAAAATACTGAGAATAGACATAAAGCTTTTAGGTCTCCAAGATTCAAAAAATTCCTCAGAAAACATCATATTCAACAGCGTTTTACGTCATCACACCATCCACAAACCAATGGGTAGGTAGAGCGCGTTAATCAGACAATAGTTACCAGACTTAAATGTAAAGTCAATTCCACTTCTTCTAAAATACCTTGGACAAGATTATTAGACCAAGTCATCCAAGAATACAATAATACCCTACATAGCATAACAAAATTCCCACCTGCCTACTTATTTTATGGTCAATTACCCTATCAATCTCCTTTAAAACAAAATTACTACCCACCAGTAAGTAAAGCACTCAAAATTGCAAAAGCGCGAACTCAAGAATTTGATCTTAAATGTAAACGCTATATGATAGAAATTTTGTTGAATCCCCATTAAAAATACAAGATTCTGTAATTTGTGAAGAATTTAAGTATCTTAACACTCGAAAATTAGAACCTACTTTCTCAGGACCATATAAAATTATAAATAAACTTTCTGAAGTAACTTATGAAATAGATAAATTTAATTATGAGACAGGACTAAATTCAGTTATTGTACACGTTTCTAAATTAAGACCCTATTTTTCACCAAATGATTTCAGAATGTTTCATGAGCAACCCATAAAAAAACAAAACCACAACAAACATCACCACCACAATTGCCATCACAAACTCAAACTAAAGTAAAAACCATAGATTAAAATTTAATTCTGTAGATTTCTTTTTCTCTTCCTCAAATAGTTTCAACATTACCAGGTATAACCTTGGGGCGCCACGAGGATATTACTTGTTTTTGGGAGTTTTTGGGATTAAGTAGACAACCTATGCTGGCATAGGATGTGTATTTGATTTTGGGAGTTTTCAGATTGATGTTGAAAAATAAAAATAAATATTTTTAATTCTATATCAAGTTTATATCAAAATAAACTATATTTATTTTATTCCATTTTTGCCAATTGTTTACAAAAATAGTAAGAATTGATAATATTATTATAATTGTCTAAACCTAGAAAATTGATAATTGTGATGAGATTTTGTAGTGATTCTGTAGCAATAGAAAATTAAGTACATAAACAAATTATCTTTAATTCCTATTTATTTTCTTTATTTTACCATTCTAAGTTTATCCAATGCACGTCTATTCATCAAGAGTATCAGAGAGATAAATTATTGTAAGGAAATACTGGTTGAGAGTCCACTTTCTAAATATTTGGAGTTAAATTTATTTGGACTTTGAAATTATTATTATTATTTTTTTTAATGTTTCGACTGGCAAAAATACTTTCTTATATAAGTAAGAAATAAGAAAATAATTTAATTTCTATGTATTATTTTTATCCTCAACCATTATTTTCCATGTCAATAAGTAAAAAATCTGTAATATTTTCTTAGAATATAATATTGTTATTAAGTATTATTATTGCTATTATTCAAGTATACTGTTGAGAATTTTATTATTATGATTATGAATTGAAAGTATTATATTATTTATTGAAAGATTCATTATTTATTAAAGAAAAAGGAAACATAACTTATAAGTGAAAAGTTATGATATTGACTAAGACAAAGTTGAGAAGTTTTAAAAGAGGGTGAGTCCCAATTAAAATGGGAAAAGGAGCTCAAAAAAGTAGTTGATAAACAAACGTTAGAAGGTAGTTGAATAACTACTAGGAATTTGTTTATTAAAATAAAACTACTATTGTGATGACAAATAGTATTTAAAGATAATGTAAAGAGTTTAGTAGGTAGAGTAGTCGAAACAAATTTAGTAAAAAATATTTATTGCAGCTGAACTTTTTACTTAAGAACTGTATCACTATTTTTGCTAAAGGACTTTTATGACCTACGAACTGATTAAGCCAATGGGACTTAAAATTCTACTTGAAGTAAATAATGTGTTAAACATTACTTGATTGGAAATATGTTTGTGATAAGAGAAATGGAAATACACTAAATTTCCATAAGATAAAAGAATTTGTTGTTAGTTATTACTATAGTATTATTATTTCTTATTATTTATTTCTTATTGTATTTATACTTATTCTTTATTTATTATTTTCCTATGCACTTACAAATGGTAAGTGATGTTGTAACCGTTATTTGTATTCTTTTACAGGGTAAATGCTCTCAGCTAAATTTAAATGCTCTTAGTATTTTTTTTTCTTCTCTTGCATTGCTAAATTTTACTTTTCAATATCTTCGCTGACGTCTCTAAAATTTTAAATATTCAAAAATCAACTTCCAAATATATTACAAGTCTGTTGTCTGAAATTGTAGTTAATTAACCACAAATTTCATACAAAGTCTTTGGGGAAGGGGGATAATATTACAAAATTTAAATTTTTGCGCCAAGTTTAAAGTATTTTATGTAAATTTTCCTTTTTCAGTAATATTCCGTATATTATACCGGCTTATTAAATTAAAACCCTAGTCTATTAATCTCTAAGATCTTAATTCATATTTATTCCAAATTGCGTAAATCTAAAAATGGCTCGATTATTTATATTTCTTTAATAAAACTTTTATTATTTAAATTCCTATTATATTCCGCTATTAAAATCCCGGTATATCATATTCCCCTTAAATCTTTATTTAACTGCTAAAATATTATTACGCCTTAAAGAAAAAACCTACTTATTTCAATTTATTCTTTTATTTAAAATATCCAGGTGTAATTAAAATATTTGAAAGATTAAAACTTTGCAGACATAAATTCATTTCTTTTATCGTCTGAAGAGGGGAAAAAGGGTTATTTTGCATAATCTCGACTACAGATTTTAACATTTGTTTATGCTTTAGATAGCTGGGGCGAGCGTATAAGAATTTTCTAGAACAATCTTTTCAGCAGATTATAAATACGGATGGCAGGAATCAGGGAGAGGTATATGGGCTGTGAGCTTAGAAGCTTTTTAGTTTTTAGCATGTAGAGGTGAACGTAGTGGATTGCAGTCGTAGCAGACTGGATATTGAATGTGATTGCTCGATGGAGGTAGTAAAATGTTGGATGAATACTATTTATTATGTGTGTAGAATGAGGAAGCAACGGTATCGTAATGGGTGATAGAAGTTAGATGTTAACGGATTAAAGAATAGAACGCAGTCAAGAGATGGAGTGTTTTTAAAACTAATTGTGAGATGAGAATAGACTATATTCTTTTTACCATGGAAGGAGTGAGCATCTCCCCGAGATTCAATCGTGAGTGTGGAAATAAAGTGAATAATGTTCCAAGCGACTGCCTTATGTTAATTCTTCATTTTTATTTTTTATTTTAAAACCAGTCGGCTGCCACCAGTGCTGTTTAGGAATGGAAACCCTCATTTTTTTTTCGATAATAGCAACTACTTGCCGTCAAAATGTCACAGAGAAAAGAAAAGTCGACAGGATATAGAAGTGACGGCAATAAAAGCGAGTGTGTCTCCGAAATTGCAAATGTGTAGTGGTACTGGTACACGATAGCTTATGATATTTACTAAAAATCAGTGCCGGAAAGTTAAAAAATTTATATCACTAATGTGAATAGCAAAATATAGCGCTGGTGATTGTGAGACAAGATGACTGGAGTGAGTTCTTTTCAAAATATTTTTACACTTCTTATGTAATTATTTTTGTTATTGTTTGTTATTTATTGAGATTTATTTATTATTAAGTATGAGAATTATTTATTTATGAGATTTATTTATTATTTATTTATGAGGTTTATTTATTATTTCGTGAAGAGTATTTATTTATTTATTTATTTATTTATTGTAAAGTTTATTATGAAGTCATGAGAATTATTTATTTATTTATTATTAAAGTCTGAAAGAGTACTTAATCTATTATGAAAAATAGAACTCTATTAGTTTAAATGTTGTTAAGGTCAGGTTGTATTAAAGAGAATAGAAGTGCTTCTTTTATTTTAATGAATACTGATATAATGGCTGAACCTAAATTAATTGAGTTTGATCCTAGTACTGGAATGGAAATCCAGGCTTGTTTAAATTATTATGATGATATGAGTATTAGAGAAAATAAAGATTTAGAGTGGAAATTTAAATCTATTCCACAGTATTTAAAGGGTGAAGCACTAAAAGTCTATATCAATGACTGTGTTAATTGTACTAGTTATGAACAGATTTCAAAAATGTTGATAGAAAAATTCATTGAACTAAATGTTCCAAATTTTTCTGATTTCTCAACTCTAAAATTAGATAAATTATGTAATATAGACAATTATTTTCACAAAAAGTAGGAATTGGAAGGAAACTCCATCTTTGTGAGACTCTTCTAATACAAGGGTTGACAGATGGATTAAAACCAGAGTATAGAAATAATATTAATGTAAACCCTCCAAATAGTACCACTGAATGGTACCGGCTTGTTAAGCAATTTGTTGAAGTTTCCACTCCTCAAATTTCAAGCCAAACAGTAAATCAACAACCAGTTAGACAAAATTTTCAACAAATTTCACCCACCTAGGCCTTGGACTCAACCAAGTAGACCTAATTTTCAGCCAAATAGGCCCAATAATGCACCTAGGAATTGGATTCCACAAAGAGAGTATCAAAATCAGGGGTCTAGAAATTTTCAAAATAATTACTTTCAGAAACCATATCCTTCTAGACCATGTAGAATATGTACAAATAAAGGTGTAAATAATGCATATCATTGGGAACAAGAGTGTTTATTTAGGAATGAAGCAACATCCTCTGATACTCTTCCTAGCAATTCACCACCTACTATTCCTATTATTTGACAACTAATTGTGTATGGATGTACCAATAGTTATAATTTACCATGTATAGTGGACACTGGATCCACTACGGCAATATTACCCCTCGAATTTGTTAAAGAACTAAATGCTAAAATTGAAACTATACCTACAGTTATTATTGGTCAGGCAAAAGGGGTGTTAAAAATAAATCAAAAATGTTAAATTTCTCAAAAAGTGGGTAAAATTACCAAATGTGTTAACTTTTTAATGTGTAATACTAATTTGGAGTATGGTATTTTGGGTTTAAGGGAATGTTCTAAATTTAATTTAACTATAGATTGTAGAAATTGTACTGTAAAACAAGGAAGAAAAATTATAAATAAGAGTATATTCATACATAATGAGAAATCTCTTCATTTTCATACTGTAGATATGAATAAAGTACAACAAGAGAATGATTTGGTAACAATTGATTGTGATGAGAATTTGAAGTTATATAATGATGATAATGTAATAACCGCTAATGAGAGTATTGAAACTTTGAATTTATGTAAGAATGATAACGAATTACCATCTAGTTGTGAAAATTATTTGACTACTCAGGACTTTTTTGAGAATGATAGAAATGATTATAATGTGCAACCTGATTATGGACAGTTCATAAGTTCTCAAAAATTTCGCTATGTTAATAATTCTGATTCAGATTTAATTGGGGATTTAAATTTAATTCAAAATGATGATTTAAGGGAGATAGTTCAAAATTATAGGGATATTTTTGCAAAACATAAATATGATGTGGGTCGGAATAATATTGAGCCACAACGTGTTCTTCTAAAATCTGACCTACCTGTATCTTTGAGGCCCTACAGAACTTCCCCCTTAGAAGAAAAAGAAATAAAAAATCAAATCAAATCTTTATTAGCGGCTGGACTCATAAAAGAAAGTAATAGCCCATATTCTACCCCTATCACTTTAGCTATGAAAAAAGAAGAAGGTAAAAAGACCCGATTATGGTTAGACTATAGGAAACTAAATTCAATAATTAAAAATGATGCAGAACCCTTGCCCCGTATCGATGAAATTTTAGACAAATTGAGTAGTGATCAGTACTTTTCAACTTTAGACTGAGCCTCTGGCTACTGGCACATACCAATACATCCAGCTGATACCGAAAATTTAGCTTTTGCTAGCAACTTTGGCCTCTTCGAATGGCTAGTTCTTCCTTTCGGTATAAAAACAGGCCCCCCAATATTTAATAGAACTATTAGAAGGATCCTTAACAAATATAAAATAGATTTCGCGTGTCACTATTTTTATGATATTATAATGTTCTTCTCCTCTCTAGAAGAACACTTTAATCACTTAACTAAAATCGTTGAAATCTGTAAATTAGAAAATATTAAACTTAAACTTTCTAAATGTAAATTAAGTCAAAATAAAATTAATTTCTTAGGCTACGAAGTCACCAATGGGACTTTAACTACAGCTAATGCAAATATTGAGACCATTAAAAAATTAATACCCCCCTCTAATGTTAAAGAATTACAACGATTTTTAGGTTCTATTAATGTATACCATAAATTCATAGACAAATATGCTGAAATTAGACACCCCCTTAATAAATTACTTAGAAAAAACATAATATGGGAACAGAACTCAGAATGTCAGGACTCTTTTGAAAAACTAAAAAATGCCTTAATTGCAAAAACCAATCCTCAAAATTTATGACTCAAAATTGCCCCTCCACATGTTTGTAGACGCCTCTCAGGTAGCGGTGGGTGCAGTTCTAAAACAACCTGATAAAGACAATTTCTTGCATCCTATTGCTTACCATTCTAGAATTTTGAAGTGTTATGAGCAAAACTATTTTAATAACCGAGCTAGAGTGTTTAGCAATTATAGATACTCTTGATAAATTCTATCATTATTTCCATGGAGTCAAATTTACAGTCCATACCGATCACGCATCTCTAGTATGGTTGAAGAGCGTTAAGAACTTAAGAGGTAGACTTTTTAGGTGGTCACTTAAACTTAGCATGTTTGATTACGAGATTAAGTATGAGAGGGGTTCAACAAATGTCGAAGCAGACTTGTTGTCTCGAAATCCTGTTGCTTACTTCAATCAACATGTAAGTTTATTGTTGGACAGAAAAGAAATCATAGAGATGCAAAACAAGGATAATGTCTGTGATAAGAAATATAAAAAAGAAAATGGGATTATTATAATTCAGAGAAAGGGATTCAAAACAATAGTTGTACCAATGTCATTAAGGAAAAAATTACTTCATATTGCTCTTGATAATTTTGGACATTTAGGAATCCAAAAAATGCTTAACTTAATATCCCCTAACTATTATTCGCCTAATATGACTATAGACATAACACAATTTGTTAAACATTGCGACACCTGTCAAAAAAATAAAAAACCAAAACAAATAAGATTTGGCCTGTTACAAGCTATGCCAGCCACAGATCAACCTTTTGAATGTCTGTCTATTGATACTGTGGGTGGATTTAACTATTACAACTCAACAAAAAAATTCTTACACATAATAATACATCACGCAACTAGATTTGTTTGGGCTTTTCCTTCTAAAAATGTTACTACTGAAGCATATACAAACAGTTTAAAGCAAATTTTTAATGTTCAAACACCTCAAAAAATACTGAGAATAGACATAAAGCTTTTAGGTCTCCAAGATTCAAAAAATTCCTCAGAAAACATCATATTCAACAGCGTTTTACGTCATCACACCATATACAAACCAATGGGTAGGTAGAGCGCGTTAATCAGACAATAGTTACCAGACTTAAATGTAAAGTCAATTCCACTTCTTCTAAAATACCTTGGACAAGATTATTAGACCAAGTCATCCAAGAATACAATAATACCCTACATACCATAACAAAATTCCCACCTGCCTACTTATTTTATGGTCAATTACCCTATCAATCTCCTTTAAAACAAAATTACTACCCACCAGTAAGTAAAGCACTCAAAATTGCAAAAGCGCGAACTCAAGAATTTCATCTTAAAAGTAAACGCTATATGATAGAAATTTTGTTGAATCCCCATTAAAAATACAAGATTCTGTAATTTGTGAAGAATTTAAGTATCCTAACACTCGAAAATTAGAACCTACTTTCTCAGGACCATATAAAATTATAAATAAACTTTCTGAAGTAACTTATGAAATAGATAAATTTAATTATGAGACAGGACTAAATTCAGTTATTGTACACGTTTCTAAATTAAGACCCTATTTTTCACCAAATGATTTCAGAATGTTTCATGAGCAACCCATAAAAAAACAAAACCACAACAAACATCACCACCACAATTGCCATCACAAACTCAAACTAAAGTAAAAACCATAGATTAAAATTTAATTCTGTAGATTTCTTTTTCTCTTCCTCAAATAGTTTCAACATTACCAGGTATAACCTTGGGGCGCCACGAGGATATTACTTGTTTTTGGGAGTTTTTGGGATTAAGTAGACAACCTATGCAGGCATAGGATGTGTGTTTGATTTTGGGAGTTTTCAGATTGATGTTGAAAAATAAAAATAAATATTTTTAATTCTATATCAAGTTTATATCAAAATAAACTATATTTATTTTATTCCATTTTTGCCAATTGTTTACAAAAATAGTAAGAATTGAAAATATTATTATAATTGTCTAAACCTAGAAAATTGATAATTGTGATGAGATTTTGTAGTGATTCTGTAGCAATAGAAAATTAAGTACATAAACAAATTATCTTTAATTCCTATTTATTTTCTTTATTTTACCATTCTAAGTTTATCCAATGCACGTCTATTCATCAAGAGTATCAGAGAGATAAATTATTGTAAGGAAATACTGGTTGAGAGTCCACTTTCTAAATATTTGGAGTTAAATTTATTTGGACTTTGAAATTATTATTATTATTTTTTTTAATGTTTCGACTGGCAAAAATACTTTCTTATATAAGTAAGAAATAAGAAAATAATTTAATTTCTATGTATTATTTTTATCCTCAACCATTATTTTCCATGTCAATAAGTAAAAAATCTGTAATATTTTCTTAGAATATAATATTGTTATTAAGTATTATTATTGCTATTATTCAAGTATACTGTTGAGAATTTTATTATTATGATTATGAATTGAAAGTATTATATTATTTATTGAAAGATTCATTATTTATTAAAGAAAAAGGAAACATAACTTATAAGTGAAAAGTTATGATATTGACTAAGACAAAGTTGAGAAGTTTTAAAAGAGGGTGAGTCCCAATTAAAATGGGAAAAGGAGCTCAAAAAAGTAGTTGATAAACAAACGTTAGAAGGTAGTTGAATAACTACTAGGAATTTGTTTATTAAAATAAAACTACTATTGTGATGACAAATAGTATTTAAAGATAATGTAAAGAGTTTAGTAGGTAGAGTAGTCGAAACAAATTTAGTAAAAAATATTTATTGCAGCTGAACTTTTTACTTAAGAACTGTATCACTATTTTTGCTAAAGGACTTTTATGACCTACGAACTGATTAAGCCAATGGGACTTAAAATTCTACTTGAAGTAAATAATGTGTTAAACATTACTTGATTGGAAATATGTTTGTGATAAGAGAAATGGAAATACACTAAATTTCCATAAGATAAAAGAATTTGTTGTTAGTTATTACTATAGTATTATTATTTCTTATTATTTATTTCTTATTGTATTTATACTTATTCTTTATTTATTATTTTCCTATGCACTTACAAATGGTAAGTGATGCTGTAACCGTTATTTGTATTCTTTTACAGGGTAAATGCTCTCAGCTAAATTTAAATGCTCTTAGTATTTTTTTTTCTTCTCTTGTATTGCTAAATTTTACTTTTCCATCTCTTCGCTGACGTCTCTAAAATTTTAAATATTCAAAAATCAACTTCCAAATATATTACAAGTCTGTTGTCTGAAATTGTAGTTAATTAACCACAAATTTCATACAAAGTCTTTGGGGAAGGGGGATAATATTACAAAATTTAAATTTTTGCGCCAAGTTTAAAATATTTTTTGTAAATTTTCCTTTTTCAGTAATATTCCGTATATTATACCGGCTTATTAAATTAAAACCCTAGTCTATTAATCTCTAAGATCTTAAATCATATTTATTCCAAATTGCGTAAATCTAAAAATGGCTCGATTATTTATATTTCTTTAATAAAACTTTTATTATTTAAATTCCTATTAAATTCCGCTATTAAAATCCCGGTATATCATATTCCCCTTAAATCTTTATTTAACTGCTAAAATATTATTCCGCCTTAAAGAAAAAACCTACTTATTTCAATTTATTCTTTTATTTAAAATATCCAGGTGTAATTAAAATATTTCAAAGATTAAAACTTCGCAGACATAAATTCATTTCTTTTATCGTCTGAAGAGGGAAAAAGGGTTATTTTGCATAATCTCGACTACAGATTTTAACATTTGTTTATGCTTTAGATAGCTGGGGCGAGCGTATAAGAATTTTCTAGAACAATCTTTTCAGCAGATTATAAATACGGATGGCAGGAATCAGAGAGAAGTATATGGGCTGTGAGCTTAGAAGCTTTTTAGTTTTTAGCATGTAGAGGTGAACGTAGTGGATTGCAGTCGTAGCAGACTGGATATTGAATGTGATTGCTCGATCGAGGTAGTAAAATGTTGGATGAATACTGTTTATTATGTGTGTAGAATGAGGAAGCAACGGTATCGTAATGGGTGATAGAAGTTAGATGTTAACGGATTAAAGAATAGAACGCAGTCAAGAGATGGAGTGTTTTTAAAACTAATTGTGAGATGAGAATAGACTATATTCTTTTTACCATGGAAGGAGTGAGCATCTCCCCGAGATTCAATCGTGAGTGTGGAAATAAAGTGAATAATGTTCCAAGCGACTGCCTTATGTTAATTCTTCATTTTTCTTTATTATTTTAAAACCAGTCGGCTGCCACCAGTGCTGTTTAGGAATGGAAACCCTCATTTTTTTTCGACAATAGCAACTTCTTGCCGTCAAAATGTCACACATATATATATATATATATATATATATATATATATATATATATATTGTGTGTGTGTGTTAATTTATAATTTTTCTGGTTTTTTCAAACGATATTTTTCTGTAGATGTAATATTATGCAAATAAGTTTTTTGTGCATTTTATATGTTTTAAGATGTATATAACAGTACACTTATAATATATTGTTATGTTTTAAGCTCACATATGTCATAAATATATAAAGTATGAAATATACAAAATTATAAAAATATAAAAGTATATATGGTATTTGTTTATATGTGTATATAATATGTATTTATATATACATATCTACATCTACCCCATACATATAAAAACCTAGTGAAACAAATTTATGAAACGACTGATTATGTTTCACAGTTATTTCTCCAAAAAAATGGAACTTTTGGTGGGGCAATTAGCGCAAAATGTCCGTATTGATCCGCGGCTGTCAAAAATTTTATTAATTTTTTTTAATTCGAATTAGTTTTCGAGATATTAATTTTTAGATATTAATTTTAGTGACATTTATGTAATAATGGCAACAAAGTTACCCCATTTTTGTGGAAGAAAGTGAAGAACAAGGAGAAACAAATTTAAAGATAATTACGTCATATGTAAAATCCCCAAATATTAAATGTCGTAATATTTAAAGGGCCCAAAATAATTAAATTCTTACGCATAAAAAAATTTTAAAGGTGAAAATTAGGTCATATAATAATCCAATAGGCTCAAATAATATTCCCGAAGACTTTTAAATTAAAAAGTATATCTACCCGTGAATCCTAAAAGCGAAAAAATTTAAAATAAATGAATTATCATATGAGAAATACATTTAATAGTGAAAATTACGTCATACATTAAAACAATAGAATTAAAACTTTTTTTTTTATTCCGGAGAATTTTAATGTGACATCACTTGGTATAAAAATAGTGCGACTAGCAAATTTGTTTATATATTACATCACTTGATGCAGTATAAGTACAAATAAATGTATGCTCAAAATACTTTCGTTTTATATTGTACAAGCTCGATAAATACATTTTAGGCAATTCGGATTTTCTTATGAATTTATATAAATAATGTACATTGTGATAACATACGTAATGATGTAGTAAAATAAAGAAAAGAATTCATGAATAATTTATACCTGTTTCTAAGAAATATCTAAAATTGGATCGAAACATAAAATATATCCTTAAAATTTTCAAAACACAATGTTTTTCACTACCGTGCTTCTGAAAGCTATTCCCAAGCAGACGGGGAGTTCTTGAACCTCGAAAGTAAAAGAAGGATATTGCCCATAGCGTCGTTATCAAAGTCAGAAAGATAACTACATTTTTAACCTAACCATTTTATACAAGCGGATTTTCAAATGTGTAATTTATCTTACTTATCAATTCCGAAAACATCCATCAGTTGTTTTGATAACGAAGGATGAGGCCATGGCAACTGAAAAAAAAACAAACAAACATTCAAACGGAAAAGCATTGCAAACCGATTCCAGAAGCTAGTCGCCGTTATAGTGATAATACCATTCAATCTTCCGTGACCTGGTAATTTTTTTTTTTTTAAACAGTGCACATTACTATGTTTTTAAAGGCTGTAAAACCTGAACGGGGGTTGGCCGGCATAGCTCGTAGGGGGAAGAGGCCCTGGTATATATATATAATTACATGCATATTATATATATATACATTGAAACTCGGTTATAGCGTCGTTCAAGAGACCGCAATAATTATGACGCTATAACCGAGTGACGTAATAACCAATGTTGGGTCAAAAACATGGGGTATAAGTAAAGAACACTTGCACACTACCCTATTTTACAACTTATAAAATAATAATGGTGGTAGAAATGGTATAATAAATTTTGAAATGTGTAAAAAATACACTACTATATTTCTCCAAGAAAAAGGGAATTTATTCCTGCAAAACATGATAATAACAGACCTCGGTGGGCATATTCGGAGAGAAAAAAATGTTCAATCTTCTTTTGTTTATTTATCGAGCAAAATAATTTTCGTTCTATGTCATCTTCAATGTATCCGATAAATTTAAAGATCGTTGTATCTGTGATTTAGGATTTATAAAAACGTGACAATAATCTTATTGCTTGCTGAGCGTCTTTGATTCCAGGTGGTGGTACTACTTCATCAATTTCTTGCCCTTCTTCATCATCACTGAGACTTTCTTCTGTCTGTTTCCTACACTTCTCGGACAATTTCCAAATCAGATTTAAGTTCCGAAGCTACCACATCGTCACCTACAGCAACAAACTCGTCCAAATTTTCAGAACATGGCAAATCATCAGATCTTCCGAAGCGACGATTCCACTCTGACAAAGGCAAAACTTCTCCATCATCTTCTTCTCTTTCTAAGATTTCACTAACACTTTCTTCTATAGAAATGAAACCAGCATGTCGAAATGCCTTTCGAATCGGTTCTTCTGCAACACGTCTCCAGGCTTTATCCAAAAAATTAATTGCATTTAAAAGATTTATACTGCAAACCTTATTTTCGTCTGAGCATTCTAAAATTTGCATAAGCACGCACTTTCGATAGCCGCTCTCAAGGCTCCTGATTATACACCTTTATCCATAGGTTGCAACTTCCTTGTAAAATTTGGTGGCAGGAACACTAATTGTATATAATTAAAGTGGAGATCTGTTGTGTTTCTTTTTAATCAGTAAACACAACAGATCTCCACTCCGTCCTCCTATGAGCTCTGGCTTGACACCAACAACGTCGCAAGCAGCAATGGCTTGGAGTCAGTAGAATGCACGCTGCAGGGCGCTTGGCTCGGAGCTGTCCTTGAAGTAACCAATTTCTAACAGTTCGTTGTGTCACTGTGGCACCAAATGCAGCTGAAATTTCTGCTGCAGATGCATTACGGTGCGGCACAGCCTTATGCCGAATACGGCGGTCTTACCTCTCAGTAGTGTCACGTGGCCGCCAGGAATTCAGTCTTCTTGAGGCAGTACCATACCTCGACCCCTGTTCCCAACAATGTTGCACAATGGATAGATTCCGGCTAAGTCTTTCTGCAATATCGCGGAAAGATAATCCACCTTCTCGTAGCCCTATTATACGACCTCGTTTCAACTCGGTGAGCTGTTGAGAATGACTTCTTCGTCTTTTTAAAGGCATTCTTGACTAACATGAACTCAATACGTCGCATTTCGAAGATAAATAACTCTCACGAACTTTGCAGCACGCATTTAAAGAAAACATGATTTGCAAGTTCTGAGTGAATCAATGTCATCTTTGAGATGTATAAACATCCGTACCAAATTTCGTTTATCTAACACAAGTCTTTCTTGGTGTTGGGATTTTTTTCCGTCAGCGTACAAGGTATGTAACATTTCATTTTAGTAAAGAATATTGTATTAAAATATTTGAATATTTGTGATAGATTATCTTCTGCGAATGTTATATTTTTTATTGTAATTTTTATTACACAAAGCAATATACCCTACAGCAAATTAGGTAAACTTCCACCTTACTGTTCAACACATTGCCTGTAAATTCCTAAAATTTTCAGGACTATATTCACAATAAATAGGCTAAACTCGTATATTTATAATATGACCAGATAAATCACTGACGCATTTTAGGTTATTAAAATGTTATACTAAAAATAAGATATATACATTTTGATTGTATCTAGGAAAGCTTTTTACAAAGTATGTTATCGTCTTTAAAATGAGATCATATCAGCTTATAAATCTGGCACAAACAGATTCGTCGGATATGAATGGGACCGTGGTTTTTTATTTGAACAAAATTGGATCCCAAAATCGATATTTCATTTTGTGTGTATCATTTTTTGTTCAATTTGTACTACGTCATTCGCAGAAAACCGCATGAAGTTGCGATTATTTTACGCAAAGTTAGATGTGTTTTAATTTTGTTCACAAACAAATATTTGGAATTTTAATACACTTTAATTCCTTTCTTCTCAATGGATGTTTCAGCTTTTCTTAATATTTGAAATTCTCCTTGCTACTTAATTTTTGATCAAAATTCATGAAACTGATAAGGAAAAATCCTGATATTATTTAAAAGGAAATTGTGTATGTATTTAAAAACTCGACTTTATTAAGAAAATAAATTTTGATTTTAAACTTATTATAAGGCAGAATTTTTTGAAAATCGATATGAAATTCAGAAAAATCTCTCTAAAAAATTAACTGTTTAACGAAACAAAGAAATGATACGCAGATTTTTGTTTGCAATAGAGCTTTACGTGATTAAAATCCTAAATCGAGGAAATATCTAAAAATTAAGACACAAGGAACATTTTAAAATTTCGTTTTAAAAATTTAATTTTTTTTTCAAAGATTTTAAAATTAGAATAAGATAGGAAATTTCTTTTAAGGTGTTCTATATATTTATGATGAAATGCATTATTGCATGAAATTTCAAAGCTCTATTATGCATATTAAAGGAAATTTTTTTAAACATAAGAAATCTCTTTCCATTTTCATAATTGAGATTTAAAATTATGTGCAAATATGCATTTTATCGTAAGTATATAGAACACCTTAAAAGAAATTTCCAATGTTATTCTAATTTTAAAATATTTGAAAAAAAATTAAATTTTTAAAACGAAATTTTAAAATGTTCCTCGTGTCTTAATTTTAGATATTTCCTCGATTTTGGAATTTAATCACGTAAACCTCTATTACAAACAAATCTGCGCAATGATTTTTTAATCCCTTATATAGTTAATTTTTTATAGATATTTTTCTGAATTTCATATCGATTTTCATCAAAATTCTGCCTTATAACAAGTTAAAAATCCAATTTAATTGCCTTAATGAAGTCGAATTTTAAAATGCATACACAGTTTCTTTTAAAGCAATATCGGGATTCTAACTTATCAGTTTCACGAATTTTGATCAAAAATTAAGTAGCATGGAGCATTTCAAAAATTTTAAAAAAAGCTGAAACATCAGTATTGAGAAAAACAGATTTAAAGTATATTAAAAGGACAAAAAATTGTTTGTGGACAAAATTAAAACACTTGTAACTTTGCGAAAATAATTGCATCTGCATGCGGTTTCCCGCAAATGACGTAGTACATTTTGAAGAATAATAATACACACAAAATGACATGAAGATTTTGGGATCGATTTCTGCTCAAATAAATGTCTACGGATTCTTTAAACCACAACATTGTTCAACTTGATCGTCGTCTGTCTTCCACTCTGTTTCATTGACGTCTGCCGCGAAATCTCTCCATGCCTCGCGTATGTGACTTGTTTCGGAATGTAACTGTGACGCTCTCCACGGCGACTGCCGCATGGAGCTGAGGACGCTCGACTGCCAAACACGGTCAAAACGTTATCCCATATATTTAACGGGTGTCCTAAAAAGGACTGACTGATTTTAAAATTCAATAACTTGCAAACGGTGACAGATATTTAAAAAATTCTTGCAGGAGGGTTATGCATGAAGACAAAAGTTTTTTTTTTACAGGGATTTTAGATTTTAGTTCGAATTACAAACAATAGATGGCGCTGTAAGCAATAGGCGCTAAATACAGGCTCGATTTTTTAATCTCAGGTTTTATTTATTTAAGGCCATTAATGTTCAGGCTCTAAAAAGGACTGACTGTTTTTAAAATTCAATAACTTGCAAACGGTGACAGATATTTAAAAAAATCTTGCAGGAGGGTTATGCATGAAGTCAAAAGTTTTTTTACACGGATTTTAGATTTTAGTTCGAATTACAAACAATAGATGGCGCTGTAAGCAATAGGCGCTATATACAGGCTCGAGTTTTTTACCTTTCTCTTCTACCATGCGGAAAAAGGAGATGAAAATGTACTGAGTGAGTCCCGAAGTGCCAAAAATCGAGTCTGAATTTAGCGACTATTGATCGCCTATTGTTTTATTGTATCACCTATATTGAGACATCTATTGTTTGAAATTCGAGCTGTAATCGAAAATCACTGTAAAAAAACTTTTCAGCTCATGCATAACTCTCCTGCAAGAAAATTTTAAATATCTGTCACCTTTTGGAAGTTATTGAATTTTAAAATCAGTCAGTCCTTTTTAGGACACCCGGTACAATCAAATAAAAAACAAAGTTACAACTTGGTTAAAATTTCTGAAACCGTTAATAATATAAATATATATTAACAAAGTTAAGAGCATACACTAGTTACTCAAAAAGACCCGGATGATAATGTTAATCCTATGGGGAAGTTATTTTCAAATATATAGCTTGAATTTTAATATTTTCGAATGATTTTTTTTTTTTTTTTTTGCATAGGATAGCTGAAGACGATGTACAACCTGGCTAGTTTTTACATTTCGATTTTGGTTATAGTTTTTTTATATTAGGATAGTTTCCATTTCAGAACCGGTTCAAACCGGTTCCGAAAGTAAAAGATTTTTTTTTTTTTTTTTTTTTAAATATGAAACCAAAATCAAAAAATTAAAATCTTTCCCGGTTGTAGATTGTCCTCAAATATCCTATGCAAAAAAAATCATTCGAAAATATCAAAATTCAAGCGAGATATTTGTAATAACTTCCCCATAGGATTAACATTCTCATCCGGGTCTTATCGTAGCTCTGTGTCTGTTACGTTTATCAGTGTTGAAAATGAAATTATAAGACTAACGACAAGTTAGTTATAAGTGAATTTTAGGTGTTATAAAGTGTGCATAACATTTATTGTTCATTTACAACCGCAATAAAAAAAAATTCGATAACAGTATGAGCAATAATTGCTCGAAGAACGTTTTTAATTTAAATAATGCTTTTTTTATTTGTTATTTTTATTAATTTTATTTTTTACATATTACTTGGTGTCTATAAAATCTATAGATTACATACAGGGCAGCATAAAATAGTTCAAGCATATTTTCGCGAATAGTCGAAAATTGATGAGGGGAAGTTTGCATTTTTAAACGATAATATTTAGCTACAGTATATTCAATCTTTTGGAAAGTGTTTTCATAATCTATGGCAGAATCTAAGATTTTAATCTAAGTTTAATTATTTATCCATCGTTTTCCGGTGTTCCGTTACCTGCAATTTATTCTGTTGAGCTGATTCAAATATCAGACCAGATGCTATAATCAATAAGATTAACTCAATTAATTAGCTCCACCAAATTCGTCCAGGATAGCTCAGATGGTAGATCGTCGGCGACTTCACCCAGGAGATCCCTTGATCGAATTCTAGTCCGGACATTTTTCGCCCAGTTAGAAATTTACATCTCATATTATTTATTTACTAATTAGAATAATTGCGTTAAAATTAATCTAGAGTAATTACGCATACAGCGTTTTCTGGAACTGGATTACGTGCGATTTATTCTGTTGAGATGATACAGATATCGGCCCAGATGCTATAATGAATCAGGTTAGCTAGGTGAATCAACTCCACCAGTTTTGTTCGGGATAGCTCAGATCGTAGAGCATTGGCGGCTTCAGCCAAGAGATCTCTGGTTCGAATCCTGGTCCGGACATTTTTAGCCCAGTTGGGAATTTACATCTCATATGATTTATTTACCAATTAGGATAATTGTCTTAAAATTAATCTAGTGTTTTCAACTACTGTTTTTCGTTTGTGGATAGTTTGCCCCCTCAATTTAGATCCAATAATCACCGAAAACAAAAGTTAGCTGCCATCAATACTCTTATTTTGCGTGCTCATAACATATGCTGGAATTCAGAATTATTTAACAATGAAATTAATTAAATCAGAGCAGTTACCATCGATCGTGTGTTTCCTTGATCGTATTTTATCTAAATCCCCCTAAGTCGTTGATCTGCAAGTAAAGAATTAAAAATGTTGTTGGCTTAACTTATTTTCCAAAAATCACTACTTAAATTTCACGTAATCTGAATAAATTTAGTTTGAAGTTTTCCACTTTTGCCAATAAAATTGATTTCTCCAGTCTCAAGGATCAGGCATAATATTTGGGGCATTTATAGAATTCATTGAGAATATGGGCTCTCATATATTAGACAGACAAAACGGGCGCTCATGTTTAGCTTGAAAAAAAATGAAAAATATGTTAGGAAGTAGGAATTGAATAAATCTACTATAGCGAAACATTGGTAGAATTCTAAAAATCAGTCTAACTTTTCCGAGTCTAAAACTCTAAAAAAAAAATGTGATTCAAATTTGAGTTCCATTGCTAAGAGGCTTATTATACCTATAAATATGTAAATTTCCTAGTCAATGATATGACTAGCACCCCTTTTCTTTCTCCTGTGCGTAGAGATAATGCGTAGTGATGCCTGTTTTTCGGTGGTTTCCTGTCAGGTACGTTACTTACTTTGGATATAATACACTCTTGCTTTTCCAGCTTTTGTCAGTTCATTAGCCAGTACTCAGGGCTATAGCCGAAGAGTTCTTTAAACAAGTTTTAATTTTTATATTATATGTTGTTGTTTTTTTCTCCCTCTGATGATGTCGATCTGGGTATCCTTTAAACGGATATATGTGGTTTAACCCTTTATGTGCTGAATTATGAATTCATGAAAATTTTATCTTCTAAAGAATTTTTGGTGAATTTTAAAAATACATACATAGAAGATTTACACAATCATTTAATAAATTTTAGAAGTATTGAAGGATTTAGAATGATTAATTAAATTTGAATTTATAGGGATTTTGGCAATATTTAAAAACCTACTCAAATCTTTTATTTTAAATATTTTCTTAGTATTTTGCATAATTGGGAAATGTACAAATATAATGTGCTTACAATAGAAATATAGAAATATTCCCGAATTGAAATATTCCCCCTCCCCCCACCCCAACGACAAAAAATCTGAAAAGATGCAAATGCAAAATAATTCATCCTTTCAAAAATATTTTCTTTTTGTGTAACCAATAATGCCTTTCAAACAAGATGAAGTAATGCATCTATAACTCACTCTATTCATTATTACTACTAACTGGTATATTAAATAAATTTTAAAACAAGTTATTTTAATGGTACTTAGAAGTACCGTCAGTAGATAAAAAGTTAATGTAATGTTGGTGTAACTAATGTATTTTAACGTTGTAAGGTTTAGATTGCGAGTTTAAAACTCGGAAATAGTGCTTAGTTTCTGGTTACAAAATGAACTCCTTTAATTACTTTATATTATGTTTATATGTGCATACATATTAAATAATGTCTGAACACGTAAAAACAAACATGCGTAAGTTATTGAATTGTTGCCTAAACATGATCTAACAGAGATGCATCTACTGTCAACGATACAATAATATACTATACAGTTGAAAAGAGCGTTGATTCTCTAGTACATTCGTGGCATCTGCCGCATACATTAAAAGTCGCAAGTGCCTGCACTCTTCTTAATAACAATATTTTGTAGGCTAAATTTGCCTGTTTTTAATCATTGCTTAAATTTCTAATTTTTAAAGCATTTTCATAAACAAACTGTATCATTATTAATAATAACAATGCAATTTTACGATATTAGTGATTAGTAATTTTCATGATTTCTCCAAAATAATTCGACGAAAATTCGATCAAAAAAATACCCATCATCATTTTTCCTATTTTATCCACTACGTTTTAAATTAATATATTTTATAGTTTCTATATGTTTTACGCATTTGATTTCCATTTATCAAGTTTTTCTAGGTTTCGTAAGTTTTTAAAATATATCCCCATGAACATTTTTAAAAAAAATGTTACCCGCATCCAATATTATTTCTGACACCTGAATCGTTTCTCTTTCAGTTGTATTTTGCTGAAAATATTTCCCAGTCTTCTTTACCACTTTAACATTTTCTCAATGTTGGATTTTATCCCATTTTGTAAGTTTTCATTATATGATATTTATACAGATTTGACTATAACGAAATAAATTTCAAGAAAAATGAATATCTTTCTTCGGCTTGTCCTTCTGTTTCAACTCTTTAAAATTTAATTTTGTCAAGCACAGACTTTCTTTTCTACCGCATATCCATAAACATCCATAATTAGAAAACGCTAACGGTGTATTATGATAAATTACAAAGAAAATTTGAGTTCTGTTTTACAATAGCTTTCTTCGTACGATGAAAACGCTTACATTTTTGAAATTTCTGGTCTGAAAAAAATTCCTTAAAAGGAATATAGTTTTCATTATTTAGAATTTTTCCGTGTTATTTTTGTTCATAATCAAGGTCTCAAAAAACTGATAAATAGAAAATTTCGTAAAATGCTCAGCTAAAAATTTGTAACAAGCTTCCCAGTCATTCGACGGTTTTTATAGAAAAGTATAAGATAAGCGTAATGTAAGTTTATTCTGTTAATAATATAGTTATGAGTATGACCCGATGACGATTATCTTTGAAAAAGATTCAATGAATGGGCAGTTTTGTGCAATTTTTTAACAGTGTAGAAGTTCAAATTATTTTTTAAAAATTAAGATTTATATTTCTAACTTTTTGTGATGAAATCAAGTCTTCCCTGTTATAAGGCCCTTAGTATGGTTTTAAATAGCTTGGCGCCATTCAGTCTAAAGAAAATGAGATATGTTGCCAAATGATAAAGACTTCTAGACTGTTAAAAGTTTACTGATAAAAGCAAACTATCGATTCATTCGACCTGTTTTTTTTCAAATAACGGTTACTTTACGATATTAGGAAGGTCATTTGACCATATTATTGACATTATTACAGTCAGGACCAATTAAAATTACAGTTGATTAACAGTTGTTAACTATAAAAATGGTCGAATGACTGGACAATTTGCTGCAAAGTTTTAACAGCGTACTGTGTAAGTAATTTGCAGCAAATTCGCCAGTCATTCGACCAATTTTATAAAAAATAGTTACATAACCAAAATTTAACTCTATTTGGATCATAATATGGGTAATTATATGGTCAGAAATGCGTTGTCTATAGGGCTTTATAATGTAATGTAACTATTGTATTGTGCACTGTTATGTAATCATTTTCTATTAAACCGGGGAATAAGTGAACAGTTTGCTGCCGATTTTTAACAATGTATAAAAAAAGGTGGAGAACTGTTATGCTTGTGTATGCATGGAATTAAAATATTACATCTCATTACACATATTACATAAGTTACATCTATTTGTATGTATCAACAGACGGATGGATTTTATATTTATATAATAAATAAATCGTATTAATATATATTTTTAATGTTTATAAAACATTGAATAGATTTCCAAAAAATACGTATAAAATGTCTTCTTTAGTCATGCCCATTCTGCCTATCTCGACAAAACCCAAACAACAGGTAAGTACCTTTAAATAAAATAAATATTTTCTAAAACAAAAAATATAATCTAGTGGAAATTAATGAAAAATCATCCTATTTATATAAAAATATTAACTTTTAGGAAGCCTCCGATTTGTCATATTTTGTCGACGAATCGTATATATTCTCTATGATTCGTCGACACAATATGATATGATGTCTGGATATACTCTAATAGAACATATTATCAATTTTTTTTCACGGAACTCTCAAGTATACCACTAAACATGATGCAAGCCGATTTTGATGAATTTAAAATTTGTTGTAGATTTTATACGCATCACAATGCTGGGGAAACTTTTTCTTCGAAAGGTTTGCCAGAGTATAGAAAATACCATTCTTGTTTGTCATATTTTGTCGACGAATCGTGTGTATGGTCTGGAAGTATGGATGCACTCTCTTATACGGTGTGTTCTAAACGTCACCGTACTCCAAATAAAATAACCCATTGTCCGGGATTTTTTTTTAATATTAACTTTTATCGTTCGCTATAAATAGAAGTAATTCTTGAGTTTTTATCGTTTGGTTATTTTCGCCCTCAACTGGTGCGAGAAAAAAGATCTACTAGTATGTTATTTTGTTCTTCATAGTAAAATGAGTTTATCACGCATTCAGAAAATTGCGCTGTTCGAAACTTATTTTGAATGTAAATCGTACGGAAGGTGCAAAGATGTTTGGAGAAATAATTATCCATACGATGCAATACCCTATACAATCATACGCAAGCGAGTTCAGCTTTACCTCTTACAAGGAGAGGGCCAACCTTGTTAATCACAGATTTTGATTATTTTAATATATGTTGTAGGGTAGACATCTCTTAGTGTCAGGTTCAACGGATTTTATCCAATGCTTCTTAGTTCTGGAAAAACCGGGTGATCTAATATTAGTACACAACTTAAATACTTACTTCGCAACTAAAATTATAGGTTAGTCGTAGCTCAGTTGGCATGGCGCTTGCCGGCTGATCCGAGGTCCCGTTTTCGATACCTGAATGCGTTACATTTGTTTTCTCATTTTTTGTTTTATAAATATAGTTGTAATTATAATTTAATAATTTCAATTAAAAATTTTAACATCATACATTAATTATAATGTTAACAAAATTAAATTTATCATTTCTTATTTGTAAACTATTATTTCTCATCCATTACAGAGGTTTAAAAAGAAATTGGATGCATTATTGAATGATAAAAATGTCAAAATCGTGACAAATTCTGCTCTGGTGCCGTCTAGTTATGATAAAAAAAAAGGAATATTCAAATAAAATAAAAATAAAAGCAGAAAGAAGATAAAGGGAAAAGCAAAATAATTGAAAGCGCAAGCATACTTATAAATTTTAATTGACAATGAGATTATTAAGTTAAACTTACAAATAAATTTATAAAACAAAAAATGAGAAAAACAAACGTAGCGCATTCAGGTATCGAACCCGGGCAAGCGAATTACCCGGTAAAAACCATACCAACTGAGCTACGACTAACCTATCATTGTTGTTGCAAAGTAAGTATTTAAGTTGTGTACTAATATTAGACCCCCCGGTTTCTCAAGAACTAAGGAGCATTGGATAAAATCTGTTGAACCTGACACTAAGGGGCCTCTACCCTACAACATATATTAAAATAATCAAAATATGTGATTAACAAGGTTGGCCCTTTCCTTGTTAGAAAGGGGTGGACATTTTGAAAATTTATTATAAATGTAAGTTCAGTATGTTTTCCTACGTGGTGTTGAAAGTGCTTTTTATCATTAGCATAAAAGTAATCGTTTTAAGGTTTGTTGTTTTGTGAATAATAAATACATATGTCGTCAGTACTGGAAATTTTAGGACGCCCTGTAGAATATATGCTCTCCTTTTTTTCACGGAACTCCCAAGTCTACCACTAAGCATGATGCAAGCCGATTTTGATATTTAAAAAAAGTTTTTGTAGAGGCTATACACATGATAATGCTGCGGGAAATTTTTCTTCAACCAATTTCCCAGAAAAAACGTATAAAAAAATTATTCTTTAGTCACGCCCATTTTCCCTTTCTCGAAAAAGCCCAAATAACAGGAAAGTCCCTTTAAATAAACAAATATTTTCTAAATCATAGAATATAATCCTGTGAAAATTAATACAAAATTATCATATTTTAATATAAATATTAAATTTTAATAAAATTACCGCTATTACAATTATCTTCTTTCATTTGTTAGGTAACCCAAGATTTGTTATATTAAAAATATTAAATTTTAATAAAATTACCGCTATTACAATTATCTTCTTTCATTTGTTAGGAAGCATCCAGATTTGTCATATTTTGCCAACGAATTGTACGTATTCTGTATAAATGGGTCTGGATGAATGGGTCATGGGGTGTGAATATGTCTGGATACATTCCAATGGAATATATGTTCTCTTTTTTATCACTTAATTCTAAAGGATACCACTAAACATAATGCAAGCCGATTTTGATGATTTTAATAAAATATGTTGTAGTGTCTCTACCCTAAAAATGCAGTATAAAGTTTTTTTTTTTTTTTTTTTTTTTTTTTTAACGGGTGTCTGCCTATAGGTGTGCCGATTTAAGATCTTTTATGAATTGAAATCGTAGAAAATTTTTGAGATTCGAAATATTTATTCCGGTAGTGGAATAATGTGGAATAATGTTTTATTTATTGTGGTTACCGCTGAAATATACTCCAGAACCCGGATAAGTGGCGACATGTGGTCTCTTTCTCACAACAGTTATTTATTCCACATACATTTAAATAAAAAATTAGACAATTTTATTTGTTACTAGCAGGAATCTCTCTCTATGCTGCTCGGTTTCTTAGAACAAACCATGAATCAAACGAAATATATTGGAGAATTTGAAATTTTGTTTTAAAAAAATGGACCTTTGTTTGGAATGGCCTTCAACACTGCTGAAAACTATATGAACGCCATTGCGCTATTATATTTTCTAATGTGTTAAAAAAATAGTGCTGTTAAAGGCCATTTATAGTATGCTTTGACAAAGGACGATAAAATAATATACAATGTACTAAAAATTGGTTACATAACTCCAAAAAATTATGTAACTAACAACAAAAGTCTCATCAAAATCCGTCCTTTAGAACTTTTTAAAAAAGGCTAATCATTCCGAATCGATTTCATTTAATTATAGAAATTTCCCACATAATGTTTTAGCTAAGGAACGGGGTACGGTATGCTGTATACTAAAACCATACTTGAAACAACCCAGTGTGTGAAGTTATAAGCAGCCAGAAGGAATTTCCCATTTGCATATAATATACATAGTAGATAGTCATTTTCTTATGTTTAGAGACATATGCTCGAGTTAATTAAACGAAAAATTATTATTTAGCATAGCTGGGTTCATAACACACATAGGAAAAATACCCAAAAATGAGGGTCCGTTAGATAAGCTTTTGGTCCCAAAAATGGAGCAAAAAAAATGTTAGCTCTTATGTAACAAAACATTCATATTCGATATTATTACTTCCTATATACCGGGTGTCACAAAAATGACTGATGGTTTTAAAAATTCAATAACTTGCAAACGGTGACAGATATTTAAAAAATTCTTGCAGGAGGGTTATGCATGATGTCAGGAGTTTTTGGACGGTGATTCTTGATTTTAGTTCGTATTTCAAACAACAGATGGCGCTAAGAGCAATAGGTGCTCAGTCCAGACCCAATTTTTGGTATTTCGAGATCCATTCAATAAATTTTAATTGCTTTTTTTTCGCATGGAAGAAAGAAAAGGCCGAAAAATCGAGCCTTGATTTAGTGGTTATTGCTTGCAACGTCATCTATCGGTGCTATTTGTAACTAAAACGGAGAATCGCAGCATAAAAACTTCTGACATATTACATACCACTCATGCAAGAATTTTTTTAATGTATGTCACCGTTTGCAAGTTATTGAATTTAAAATCCATCAGTGATTTTTGGGACACTCGGTATATTCATCATTAATTTTAAAACTGAGTATTAGTAATTTTATGTTTTAAAAATGGTTTTAATTAATTACGACATTTCTAAAACGTTAAGGCATGTAAAATTAGTGATATGTGTAGTCCTTTGAAAAAAATGCTTGTTTTTTGCATATTTTACAGCATTTCGTAATATGCGCGCAACCATACAATTTCTAAATATATTGTTAAAGAATCGCGAATAATAATATATAGAAAAATAAAAATGCTGTTACACTGAGCTATTTTTTAAACGTCAGTCTGCATCATTGCTGTTTGTTTTATTCAGGTTCAGGTGAAGTTTAAGTTTGTTTCTCATTAAAAATTCTGGATGGAATATTTTATTAAAGTGTTTAAAAAACTTATAAGTATATACGGTATAGTTACTTACATAATTTACATGTTATACAAGTAACTTTACAATATATAATTATAAGTATTATTTCCCTAATTGTCTTTGAAAAAGTAATGATAAAGCTCAAATCTAAGTTCAACAACACCGCTTCTTTTATATCCTACGTAATCAAACAAAATGAATTTTAAAATAATTGAGAAAATATATTTTTTTCACACCCGTAGAAATCTAGTAAATGAGGCTACGTTGGCTATCTAAATATTTGTTAGAATAATCAACATTTTTTTTAACTAAATACATTTAATACACTTTAAATAAAAAGTCTGCAATACATCTAACTACTACTGTCGTAATATCTATATCTATATCTATATCTATCTATCTATCTATATATATATATATATGTATATAATTCGCCCGCCTACTATTGATAACATTCAGGCGAACTTCGTGTTTTCATTATCGGTGAACATTCAGTTCACAACATCTGTAAAACACAAATGTGAAAAAATAAAATAAAATTAATAAGAAATAATAATTGTACATTCATAATTTAATTAATCAATTAGAAATCTTTTGAATATACATTTAAATCTTTTAAACAACAAATAAAAAAAATAAAATAAATACATTTACAAATAAGAAGGAAACAATTGTAAAGTCATCTTAAATATTCATCAAATGAACAATACTCACGAAGGAACAAGCGACATATTGTTCCTATTTAAACAAATGTGCTAGTATTGAAAGAACCTTCACATTTCTGGAAATCTTCCATTCTTCCGAAAAATCCAATTTTGTGTATTATTAAATAAAGAAAATGTTATTAATTTTCCTGATTAACACGCAGTATGTTTCCAGAATCATCAGATTATGCGACCTTCTTGAGATAAGTTTTCTCAAAGGTAAGTGATTTTATTTCATTAATTATTGACACCATTAGCTTTGACAGAGGTTAAGCGAAAGGTTATTTTACTTAAAGTCGGGAATACATTAATTATATTTTAATGTCATGTTTTAATTGTGTAGAGGTATTGTTTTCTATAAAGCTAAAATATCATTTTTTAGTTAATTAAGACAATGCCTGTAAATTTATTTTAAAATACTTTAAGATATATTCTGGATATCAGGAAAAAAATGAATCATTACAAATTTACTACAAAGATATACCTGAACATTTCATTAGCAATGCTTAAAACTTACAGTGAACAATGGAATTTAGAGAGTTTCAAAGATTTTAATAAATGTAATGAAATACTGTTGTGTTTTATGACTGAATCTTAGTTAGTAGCAATGTTTTGAAGCGCACAATACATACGTCAATTTATAGCTATTTAGCACATTTATGTTGGTTGTGGTTTTTTTAGCAAATTAAGCTAATTTTAGTCCATTTATATTTGTTTTATATAGCTCATTCATGCTAGTCCTAAACCAATTATACAAATCTTTTGTGTTCATCCCTTTACAATAGCTTCAGCTTAGTGATGGGCGATTCTCGAGAATTCGACAATCGAGAAAAATCGTCATCGTAAAAAATCACAATCGATACAGCCATCGATTAATTCCTAGAATCTACAATCGAGATGTTTTACAATCGATTATAAACAGAAAAGCTAAAAACAGTTATTGGAAAACTTAGCTATTATTCTGGCCGACAATTTCATAGTAGTGATAGGGCTTAGTGATGGGCGATTCTCTAAAATTTACCAATCCAAAAAAATAGTTATCGTAAAATACACAATCGATACAGTCATCGATTATTTTCGAGAATCTACAAAGGAGATGTTCTAGAATCGATTATTGAAATCATTGTTTTTGCATATATATAAGGCAGATTTTATTAAATATAGGGTAACTGAAAACAGATGGAATAAAAAAACAACAAACCAAAGGGAGGCTATAAATGAGCCATAAGACTGGAAAAGTCTTGTAAGGGTGCCCCCTGGTTGAAAAAAGCTGAAGAAACGCGAGTAGCTATGAAGCGGTAAGGGAAGTTTAAGTATCAAAAATTAGAATTTTTCGGAAATTAGCACCAAAATGGCCAAAGAAATAAGAATCAAAAGTACCCCCTAGTGGCAAAAACATGAACTAAAGGATGATAAAAGGGATCAAAATTTTTTATTGATTTTTCTACGTCATTTGAGATTGGATCTTTAATTTCCCCATTTTTAGAAAGACTTCGACTGGAATACATTAAACGAACCCCCGCGGGGAGCAAAGTAGGGGGCAGGGGCAAGGAAAGTGCATAATATGAATAAGTGGTCACAGGACTTTCCAACGATATGTCACATGAGGGGTGTCGGCTAAATTTAGAAAAGTGTCCCAGCGCGGGGCAAAGTAAGGGGACGGGCGCGGGCGATATATAAAATGAAATAGTAGTCACAGAGCTTTCCAATGATATATCACATGAGGGGTATCAGCAAAAGATAGAAAAGAGTCCAAACTCCCAGGATTCCAATTATCGTGCCCCCGAAATATACCCTGCCCATCCTTCTCTTTGAAATTTTCATATATTAAAAATTATTTATCGGAGGGCTCCGTAAAAACACCCGATCTAAAATGTTTAAAAACGCTACGATTTCGAAAAAGTTCGAAAAGTGCCTCTCTCGGGGCGCCAAACTAGGGAGGGAAGAAGAAAGGTTTATAATATGAAAGAGTAACTTTCCGATGATAACCGAAAACTTTCCGATGATATATCAAATGAGTGGTCCAAAAAAAAGTTTGAAATCTACCCCTCCCACGTGGGTTCCCTCTTTTATCCCAGAATATACCCGGAAATCACGCAGCCCCACTTTTCACCCACAGCACCCCCCACGCAACCACCAAAATTTTATATTTAATTGTCTGAGCGAAGCGAAGGCTAATACTCAGCGAAATATTACTGTCCGGACACATTACTACTACGATGGATATTAACGCCATGTCCTACTGAAAAAAAAGCCTAATAAAAACCTTTCGTCAAGCATAACTCAAAAAATATTTGTGAGATTTCGTTTCTGATTGCACCAGAAGGTACCTATGAGGGTCGCCTACTGAATGCACCTACTATGAAAAATAAGTTCCAAACCGTTTAAAAATTATATATAAAAAAACTGATAAAAAAGCACAATTTATCTGCATACGTCATAGATATTTGGTGTGCGTCACTTTCACCGGTTGATGTTTTCGTAGACAACTGGTTCGAACACATGGAGCAAATAAAAAAAAATACGAACGCATTAATATTGAATAGATCAGTTTCAACCACGGGATCACAAACCTTGCAACAACCCGTGGCAACCAGTTTTGGTGGGCAAACAAATAATAATACAGTACTCCGTACCACGGTGACCGTTTTTAGCATGTTGTATAAAATCTGGCCTGTTGTATGACATACAATTGTGGATGATTAAAACAAAAGATATGAGTATTTATTGCTCCGGGAGGTTAGCTTTCTCTGGATGTCTGTCTGTCTATCATACAGCATGCAATTTTCTTGTAAAGGATGATATTATTATGCAGTAAAACCTCCATAACGGACACACCCGATTAGTGGACACCTCTATTTAGGGGGCATTTTTTCGATTACCAACCCTTAAATAACTGTACATTTTTTACTCTCAGTAGTGGACACCTCCAAATAGAGGACAAATTCTGCCCTCCCGAGGTGTTCGCTATTCAGAGGTTTTACTGATAAAACCTCCATAGCGGACACACCCGATTAGCGGATACCTCTATTTAGAGGACATTTTTTCGATTACCAACTCTTAAATAACTGTACATGTTTTACTCTCAGTAGCGGTCACCTCTAAATAGAGGACAAATTCTGCATTCTCGGGGTGTCCGCTATTCAGTGGTTTTACTGTATATAATATTGATAGTTATTTTACAGGGCCACACAAAATAATAAGAATATATGAAATTAATATAAACTAAATTCAGGATTGGTAGATCGCTGATGGTAATGTAATTTTAGGATGTTGTTACAGTCATCCGCAGCATGTTTTTAGAGTTTTGTTCATCTAACGAAACCCTACTTGTCTCACTCCTTTGTCTGTCTGTCTGTCCGTTTGTCACAGAGCCCGTTCTCAGAAACTATACATGTCGGAGACTTGAAAATTTGCATACTTATAGCTGAACACCACACATCAAACGGCAAATAATAAAATATTGAAAAAGTCTAATATTTAACCCTCTGGGCTCTAACTTGTGTATTTTAAGCAATTTTTCTAACTCAGCCCCTAATTTAATTAGGTTGGTGACATGAAATTTTGCATACTTATAGCTGAACATCTCACATCAAACGACAAATAATAAAATTTTGAAAAAGGTTTAATATTTAACCCTCTGCGCTCTAACTTGTGTATTTAAAGCAATTTTTCTAACTCAGCCCCTAATTAAGTTGGAGACATGAAAGTTTGCATACTTATAGCAGAACACTTGCGATAACACGATAAATCATAAAATTTTGAAAAAGTCATATTTAACCCTCTGGGCTCTAACTTGTGTATTTTAAGCAATTTTTCTAACTCAGCCTCTAATTAAGTTGGAGACATGAAATTTTGCATACTTATAGCTGAACTCCTCACATCAAACGGCAAATAATAAAATTTTGAAAAAGTCTAATATTTAACCCTCTGGCATCTAACATGTGTATTTTAAGCAATTTTTCTAACTCATCCCCTAATTATGTTGGAGACATGAAAATTTGCATACTTATAGCTGAACACCTCACATCAAACGACAAATAATAAAATTTTGAACAAATCTAATATTTAACCTCTAATATTTTGTCTCGCGCAATTTTTAAATTTAAACTGTTTTGCAATACTATTTTTTGTTCATTTTGCATAATAAGTGTAATGTGACGCAATTTCTTCTATTTCAGACTTCTAACGAATGTTAATGAATTTATTTTACAATATCCTTTCTCTTTCAAAATTCACATGTAAATATAGTTTTAATGGCGTAATTTCCAATAAGTGCCTGCTTTTTATACCTAATTATTTAATTCTAATTTGAAGGTTTTTTTTCTGTTTATAATAGTATCGTGTAAATAATTTTTTTTATTTGAAGCAAACATTATTGTTTGCGCTGTTTATACAGTTGGCAACAGTTTAAATTAATACCATTTTCTAAAATATGTAAAAAATATCAGTCAAGATGCTGAATATTTAAATTTAAAATAGAAATAAAACCTCAAAAAATGAGTCAAATTAAAAAAATTAATGAAATCTGCACACCGGGATTTTCTATTGAATAAAATGATCTAAAAATGATTAAATTCACATGCATAGTTTTTGCTCCTATAAAAATTTTTTTAATGGAACGATTTTGTCCAACTTTAGCATTAAATATCTCTTAAAATAATTCTTCGATTTGAAAACTGTATGCATTAGCGTATTGATCAAACATTTCGCTATAATACCACCGATTTTCACATTTTTTGTATGCAATAGTTTTCTAAATATTAACGAAGAAAGAACTCCGGTCACAAAAAATTCAAAACCAGCGACGGCGGCAGTGACAGCGTTAGTTACTTTTTTTTTAGAATAGAGAGATATATAAAAATTAAAACTTGTCTATCTGTCTTTTTGTAATTCTATAAAAATCCACAATTTGGAAGCCAAAATTGTGAAAAGATACGTACATGTGTATTAAAACATGGCCGAGGCAACTAAAGTAATCCGGAATGGAAATAATTTATAGTTAATTTTTAATTAATAAAAAACCACCAATTTAAAAGCAATTTCTTATCAAATTTAAACATTTTTCGTTATAGCAGTTGCCAACAATTAAAAAAACACAATAAAATTATTACTACAACAATTAATTTTCTACTGCAGGATTTCCACGTGAAAAATGAAAATGAAATAAATAGTTTGACGAATTTTTAAAAAAGGTGAATATTACGTCATAACTTTTCTATTGAAAGATATTCACGTGAAATATGAAAATGAAATAAATGGTTTGACGAATTTAAATGAAAGTGAATATAACTTCATAATTTTTCTATTTCAAGGTTTCCACGTGAAAGAAGAAATTATTATGTCATATTGGAAATATAAAGGACGTGGTGGATATAGTATAGCGTCATATGAGTGTGAAAAATGTATTGAAGCATGATAAAAACCCGATTAGGGAAATATTGGCCTATTTTAATATTATTGCTTTAATTATAAATTGAAATAAGTTCATTTATAGCTGTATTCTTTTGCTTCTGTTATATACATTTATACATTTTTATATAGAGTTTTCATATGATTCATTCATACAACATTTCGACTGCTTTTTTTAATGTTTGTTTTGTGTTGTATGTTAAATTTTGAAATTGATTTTTCAGAACAAACATCCTTCAAATTCTGGGCAACGCCGGCACTTTAGTTTGTAACAGATAAATGGCTTTTGTATCTGTACATCTAATGCTAATATTATAAAGCGTTATAATATTATAAAGTATATAATAGTATTAATGCTTGTACGTTTGTGGGGTGTTATCTCTGAAACTACATAGCCAACTTAAAAAAAATGTTGGTGGCCATCTCTGCTCCGAAAAAAAGACTATTTTATGTCAGTGCAAGAACCTACATAGCTGTGGGAGCAAAAAAGTTCTAAAATTGCGATTTCTGAGATATTGATTGGTTTAGAAACTTTAAATTTGGTGCGGTAGTTACTTTTAAGATGTAAATACTCGTAATGAACGCTCTCTAAAAGGTTCAATTTGACGGATAAACGTAAAAATTTCTAGAAAGTTTCTAAACTATGATTTATTTGGAATACTGAAATTTTTGGGATACTGTTGGGGTTAGAAACTAGAACTTTGGCATGGTAGTAATTAATAAGATGTAAATGCTCGTTGTAGAACGAATTCTAAAAAATAGAAAGACTAAACAAAGCGGAAAAAGATCTAAAGATGATCTGAGTAACGAAGTACAAGGATTTGTTAGGAATATAAACATGAAAATTGACATGGCTGTATTTATCATGACGTAAATTCTCGCAATAGAACAATTTCTAAAAATGTCGCTATATAAAACAGTGCAAAAACAAAAAACTTTCAAAAATTTTCTATTTCTGTGTTACTGCTGAGACCAAAATCTTGAAATTTTTCTTCGGGTTAGTTTTAAAATATACAATTGTCTCTATGAATGGTTTCTAAAAAATTTAAAATTTAAAAAGATGAAATTAACGGAAAGCGATCTCAATTACCATTAATTTGGAATTATTAGGTATAGAAACTTTAAATATTTCATAATGCTGCATTTCCTCCGCAAAACATGCAATTTAAATGCAACATAACAGATAGATACCCACCTAGCATTAAATAAATTGTGTAAATATTAAATAAAGACCTGTATGAAACAGTGAGTATTTTGCCCGAAAGTACTTGTTAAAGTGTTCCTTCTCTAGGCTTTTCTCTCTCTCGCCAAGGCCACTAACAGAGGGAAGTGCCGTTTTAAATGTGATATGAATTTTTTATCCGATTCATTTTTCTAGACATTTTATCATAAGGTCATATTCTCAATTATCATTAGTAGCTTTTTTATATATTAACTTATTCTGGTGAAATTTTATAATCGGGATCATATTGGCGTATGTTAGCTTGCATGATTTCCTGAATAAATATGTATGGATTTGCAAATTACTTCAAGTGACACTTTGACAGCTCAAAAGTTATGCAGATGATATATTCAGATCTTGTGTCATACTTTATGTTGTAATCATTGCCGATTTCTTTTATTTAATACATGGTAAATACAGCTCAACTTGTGCAGAATATGTTTGAAAACAAAACAATACAGCGTATGTAGTGGCCAGTATACACTCATCATTTAAATCCGATCGAGCATATCTAAAACACACTCTAACGAAGCATTGCATGCCACTGTTGATGTATTCGGTACTTTGATACTATATTAGATTTTGAGGAGAGAATTCCTTAAATGTTATCGACAACCTCATTGCATCTGTGGAAAACAGATATTGTACAATATTAACTATTCCGTGGGAGCACACACCATATAAAGTATAGTCCATTCTTTTTAAACATCATATATTTGTCATTTAAAATTAGTCAAATTGCTGCGGAGCGTCTGATTATGCTCTTGACATCATTTAATACAGTTAAAATTCCGATATAAGTAATTTAGTGTTTCATTTTCTATTTTACTTTTAATTTTATATCCATGCATGGCTGTCTTGAATGGTTTGATTTCCTATTTTTTTAAACAGTGTATACGAATTTATATATAAGATTTTGTAATTCTACGATTCGTTTATTTTCATCATTTCAGTTTATCGCAGTATATGGACAATTAAAGATAACATCTCATTTTCTTTGCTTCCACATGTTATTATTAAATCTATGTTCTCAGTAATATCGCTCAGACTAATCCCTCTGAGGGAAGTCCTAGTAAATAATATTTATCGGAGAGCTCCATTAAAAAACCTCATTTAATGATATTTATTGTAGAAATCTCTACAATTAAAAAAATTCACCCCCGCCCCCTTCCGGAATTCAAGTCTGGGAGGAGAAAGGTTCATAATATGAAAGAGTGGTGAAAGGACTTTCCGATGGAGAGGTTTGGTAAAAGTTTGAAAATTACCCCCCCCCCCCCTTTGTCCACTCTCGCGCCCCCCAGAATTCACTCACCTTCCTCTTTGAACTTTTTATATTTAATAAATAGTATTTATCTGAGTCTCCAGGTATGGGGCAGCTTGGCAGAGCTAAAATAAGAGAAACATTGAAAATCGGGGCAAAATGACACTAAATTTAACAGTAAAGTTTGAAACTAGGACTATACAGAACTGAATACATAAACCACTATGCTTCATAACCCACATCGGTTAATAGCAATAAAAAGATAAGTGTCAGTTAAACTGATGGCATTGAGCTCACAGGTTATTCACATTAATTGTATATTATACTCTTATTTCAAAGAATAATGTCCCTCAAAAAATAAATGAAGGGAAATATACCCCGTTTGCCCCTTTTATACTTAACCAATGAACCTCCAAATAAAATCAGGGAAACTCCTTAACTATAATAAATCAGTATATCAAATTTGAAGAAAATCAGATAATTCTGCATGAAAAAAAGAAACATATCGCTAAATTAAGGGTGGTCTAACCCCTTTAACCCTTTTATACTTAAATAATGAACCTCCAAATCTAATCAGGAAAGCTCCTTATCAGAACGAACATAGAAAAAAAAAATAAATTAAAGTAAATTGAATAATTCTCCATGAAAATCCATTTATCTAAATTCAGGGGAGGGGACTTGCCCCCTTTTCCCTTGTATACTTAACCAATGAACCTCCAAATCTAATGAAGGAAGCGCCATATCGGAATAAATCGGTATATTAAATTTGAAGCAAATCGAATAATTCTGCATGAAAAACCCTTTTATCTAAATTAAGGGGGAGGCCAGCCCCTCCCCTTTATACTTAACCCATAAACCTCCAAATCTAATCAAGGCAGCTTCTTAACATAATAAACCGGTATCCCAAATTTGTAGCGCCCCACCAGTGGCCGAGAGGTTCTGCTCTCGAAGCTGGTAGACGGGAGGTGCTGGGTTCGATCCCAATCGCGCCCGTCGGCCTAATCGTTCGGAGTTTTCGCGGTTTTCTTCGAGCCGTGGATCTTCCATGCGTTAATACGGATTAGGTTCCCTTAGAAAGACCCCCACGGAGGGCACTCCCCCCGGGCCTATATCCCTCGTGTAGATAATTGGCCGTCAAAAATCAACCCAACCCAACCCAAATTTGTAGCAAATTGAATAATTCTGCATGAAAAACCCATTTATCTACATTAAGGAGGGGGTCTACCCCCTTTCCCCCCTTTATACTTAAGTAATGAACCTCCAAGTTTAATCAGGGAAGTTCATTAACATAATAAACCGGTATACTAAATTTGGAACAAATCGAGTAATTCTGCATGAAAAACCCAATTATCTAAATTAAGTGGGGGACCAGCCCCCCTTCTCCCCCTTTATCCTTAACCAATGAACTTCCAAGTTTAATCAGGGAAGCTCCTTAACATAATAAATCAGTATACCAAATTTGGAGCAAATCGAATAATTCTGCATGAAAAGCCCATTTATCTAAATTAAGGGGGGACCAGCCCCCTTCTCCCCCTTTATACTTAACCCGTAAACCTCCAAATCTAATCAAGGTAGCTTCTTAACATAATAAACTGGTATATCAAATTTGGAGCAAATCGAATAATTCTGCATGAAAAACCCATTTATCTAAATTAAGGAGGGGGTCTACCCCCCCTTTCTCCCCTTTATACTTAACTAATGAACTTCCAAGTTTAATCAGGGAAGCTCCTTAACATAATAAACCGGTATACCAAATTTGGAACAAATCGAATAATTCTGCATGAAAAACCCATTTATCTAAATTAAGAGGGGGCGGGCAGCCCCCCTCTCCCATTTTATACTTAACCCGTAAACCTCCAAATCTAATCATGGCAACTTCTTAACATAATGAACCGGTATACCAAATCTGGAGCAAATCGAATAATTCTGCATGAAAAACCCATTTATCTAAATTAAGGAGGGGGTTTACCCCCCTTTCCCCCCTTCACACATAACTAATGAACCTCCAAGTTTAATCAGGGAAGCTCCTTATCATAATAAACCGGTATACGAAATTTTGAGCAAATCGAATAATTCTGCATGAAAAACCTATTTATCTAAATTAAGGAGGGGGGGGGGGGGACCAGCCCCCTTCTCTCCCTTTATCCTTAACCAATGAACCGTCAAAACTAATCAGCGGAACGCCTTATCAGAATAAACATAAAAAAAAATTGAAGCAAATCATACATTTTAATCAAGAGTTATCGCGTTACGTACATACGTACGTACGTACGTACGTACATGCATACACACAGAACAGACGGGTACATTAGCTCTTAGGCTTAGATAGCCTGTGAGCTAAAAAGAGATTGGATAAGCAGATGGACTCCTTTGAGAAATTATGACTTAAACCAACCGGTAAGTTTGACTCAAAGCTTCATTTCCATCTCGCATTTCGGCAAATCTCATCTCGATGATTTTTCCAGCATTTCGACGCTTCCAGATGGGAAGCTGCTCGATGGTTTGTTCTCTCGCGGTTTTAAACCTTTCGGAATGGGAAGTCTCTCGAGAGTGTCTCTCGCCCTTTTCAACCTTTCCCGATGGGAAGCCTCTCGCTGGTTTCTCTCGTTCTTTTCGAAATCTCCCAACGAAAAGCCTTTCGAGGATTTCGCTCGCGCTTTTCAACATTTCACTATGAGGAGCTTTTCGAGGATTTCTCTCGTCCTCGGCAGAGAAGAAAAGTAAGAAAATTTATCGAGAGTACCAAGGGACGAGATAGAGAAAGAGGCATGACAATGAGCTGTGAAATGAAGCCCTAATTTTCAAAGTTTCTCTTATTTTAGCCCTACCAAGATGTCACATACATGGAGCCCTCCGATAAAAATTATTTATTAAATATAAAAATTTCAAAGAGGAAGGTGGGTCGGGTGATTTCGAGGAAGGAGGACGTGAGAGTGGAATCATGCGGGGTGGAATTTTAAAAATTTTACCGAACCCTTCCTGTGGCATATAATCGAAAATCCCTTTGACCACTCTTTCATACTATGAACCTTTCTTCGCCCAAAAGGGGATGGGGAAGGGGCGAACAAATTTTTAAAACCGTAGCCGATTTCTATAATAACTTTAAATATAACTTTAGATGTGGGTTTTTTATGCAGTCTTCCGGTAAATATTAATTATTGAACATAAAAATTTTAAAGTGGCGGCTGTGTGAATTCCGGGACGAAAGAGTGGGCTCACGGGAGGTGGGAGGGGGAGCAATTTTCAAACTTTTTTTGGACCAGTCATGTGATATGTCATCGGTAAGCTCTCGGATGACTCTTTCATATTATGAGACTTTCTTCCTCATCCTCCCCAATTTGGCCCCCACTGCGAAGGTAATTTTTTCCGTTTTTATCATTTTAGATCAGATTTTTTTATGGAGCCCTCCGCTAAATATTATTTATAATATATGAAATTTCAGGACACTTTTCCAAATTTAGCCAAGACCCCTCATGTGACATATCGTTGGAAAGGTTTGTGAATACTTATTGATGCTATGCACTTCCGGTGGCCGACCCCCCACTCCCCCCCCCGGAGGACACTTTTCCAAATTTAGTCAATACCCCTCTTGTGAGATATCGTTGAAAAAGTCTGTGACCACTTATTGATGTTATGCACTTCCGGTGACAGTCCCCCCACACTTTGCCCCCCCCCCCCCTGGGACACTTTTTCAAATTTAGTCAAGACCCCTAGTGTGAGATATCGTTGGAAAGGTCTGTGACTACTTATTGATGTTATGTACCTACGGTGTCCCCACCACCACTTTGCCCCCCCCCCGGGGGCACTTTTCCAAATTTAGCCAAGACCCCACATGTGAGATATCGTTGGAAAGGTCTGTGACTATTTATTGATGTTATGCACCTCCGGTGACAGTCTCCCCCAATTTGCCCCTCCCAGGGGACACTTTTTCAAATTTAGCCAAGACCCCTCATGTGAGATATCGTTGGAAAGGTCTGTGACTACTTATTGATGTTATGCTCCTCCGGTGTCCATCCCCCATTTTGCACCCCCCCGGGGGACACTTTTCCAAATTTTGCCAAGACCCCACATGTGAGATATCGTTGGAAAGGTCTGTGACTACTTATTGATGTAATGCACCTCCGGTGACCGCCCCCCCCCCACTTTTCCCCACGGGGTGTTTTTCTAAATTTAGCCGGGACCCCTCATGTGACATATTGTTGGAAAGGCTTATGGCCACTTACTCATGTTATCCACCTCCCGCACCCCTCCCCCCTTTGCCCCCACGGGTAGGGCTTTTTTATAAATTCAGATCCAGACTTCTCATGTGACATATGGTTGGAAAGGCCTAAAGACCTGTGACGACTTAATCATATTATGCAGCTGCTGTGTCCCTCCGCTCGCTTTGACCCCTCCCCCAAGAGATCTGGTCCGAGGTTCATTCGTTTCGATATTATATTTTTTACAAGATTTTGTAGTGCGTGCACACCACACCCGCCTGCTATCATATATCAGTGCCGTATATAGCGGGTAACCTGTTCGTGATTTCATATTACAAGATTACGTATAAATTAGGGCCCCCGATTAAAGGAGGGGCCCACTAGCGGTCGAAGTCACCTAGTCTTTATTAACATCGACGCATTCCAGTTCACCCGCAGACGATTCTTGATAAATGTAAGACGTATATAATACATAATATATGATTTATAAAAGAAATTTGCAAACTGCAGTCATCGAGAAAAAATTTACACAATCGAAAATTATCGAGATGTCCATACAATCGAGAAAAATCAAGAAAAACATCTCGTTATCGCCCATCACTACTTCAGCTCATCTATACAAGTTTTAGTCTATTTGGTTTATTTTTACTTGTCTATTTAAGCGACTTATGCTAATCCCTTTATGCTAAGTCCTCTAAGCTACTTTCAGTCCATTTATATTAGATTTAGTCTATATATCAAATTTAGACTAGTTTAAGATTATTTATACTACTCTATTTAAACCACTTATGCTAAGCCCTTTATGTTAGTTTCAGTCCTTGCATACTAATTTTAGTCTATTTAGAATATTTATACTAGTTTTAAATTATTTATACAATATATTCAAACCACCTATTCTAAGTAAACCATTTATGCTAGTTTGAGACCATTTATACTAGTTTTAGTCTATTTAGCACATTTATACTTGTTTTAAATATTTTTACAAGTCTATTTAAGTCACTAATGCTAAGCCCTTTATTCTAGTTCAGTCTATTTGTATTAGTGTAAGTCTATTTAGCACACTTATACTAGTTTTAGATTATTTACACGAGTCTATTAAAACCACTTATGGTAAGACCTTTATCTAGTTTCAGTCCATTTATATTAGTTTTGGACTGTGATACATTATTATTGAAATAAATATATTATTATCGAAAGAATCTTCTTTCAGATTTCTGCAAATCTTGCATTGTTCCAAAAAATCTAATTTGGCGTATTATTAAATAAAGAAAATGTTATTAATTTTTCCGATTAACACGCAGTATGTTTTCAGAAGAATCAGATTATGCGACCTTATTGAGATTGTTTTTTCAAAGGTAAGTGATTCTTATTTAATTAATCATTTTCGACATTGTTAGCTTTAACACAGGTTAAGCGGAAGGTTATTTTAGTTAAAGTAGGGAATTCCTTAATTACATATAAATGTAATGTTTTAACTTTGGAGCGGCAATGTTGCCTATAAAGTTCAAAGTTTATTTTTTGGAAATTAAGAAAATGTTTGTTAAAATTATTTTCAAATATTTTAAGATGTATGGAGGATGTAAGAAAAAAAAGAAAATGAATCATGACAATTTTTTCGCAAGTATATCTTTAAATATTCTAGTAGCAATATTTTGATTCACAAAATATAACTGCCTATATCTGTAGCTATTTATCACAGTTTCACTAGTTGTAGTCTTTTCAGCACATTAAAATAATTTTACTTGATTTATACTAGTTTTATTTAGCGCATTCGTACTACACTGTTAAAAATCTGCAGCATTCTGGCAGGTGATTTGACCGTTTTTTCTGAAAACGGTTACACAACCGTAATTTTAACACTATTCTGAACATATTATTGGCCATTTTATGGTCAGAATATAGTTAAATTATGGTTATGAAACCGTTTTTTCAAAAAACGGTCGAATGACCTGCCAGAATGCTGCAAAATTTTTAACAGTGTAGTTCTATCCCATATATACTTTTTTTTATTGTATTTAGGTCTTTATTTTAGTTTCAGTCCATTTATACTAGTTTTAATCTATTTAGAACATTTATACTTGTTTCAATGTATTTAGCAATTTATACTAGTTTTAGCCAATTTTTACTACTTTTAGTCTATTTAGCACATTTATACTAGTTTTAGATTATATATACCAGTCTAATTAGCCCACTTATACCAGTTACATTATATTTAGCCCTTTGCGCTTATTTTAGTCCATTTAGTCCATATTTTAAACTATTTAGACTATTTTCGACTATTTATATTAACCTGTATATGCCTAACTTTTTTGGCCATTTATAATCGTTTTAGTCTCTTTACTATATTTATACTTGTTTTAGACTGTTTATACTAGCCTATTTAGCACTTTTATAATAATTTTAGTCTAATTAGCATATTTATACAAGTTTCAGGCTATTTATACCAGACTATTTAGCTTATTTAAAACAGTTTTATTTTATTTAGCCTATTAATTTTAGTCTATTTAGAATCTTTAATCTAGTTTTAAACTATTTGTACTAGCCTATTTAGTCCATTAAAAATAGTTTGAGTCTATTTAGCATTTTTATACTAGCGTTAAACTATTTTTACTAGCCTATTTAGCCTATTTATAATAGTTCTATTTAGGATATTTAAACTAGTTTTAGAGCATTTATACTGGCCTACATAGCCTATTTATAATAGTTTTAGTCTATTTAGCACATTTATACTAGTTTTAGAATATTTATACTTGTCTATTTAACTCATTTATAATAGTTTTAGTCAAATTTAGCATATTTATACTAGTTTTGTAATACCTTACCCGTGGCCCTAATTTTTCGCGAATTAGTTTATGGATGCTTTTTTCATAATAAAAGTAAAAAATAATTCGAAATATTTTATGTGAATTATTTTTAATGAAAAACAGTACATTTCACTATTCCATAGAGATATTTAACAAAATATAATAAATGACACAAACTTTGTGGCCAATGAAATCCATTTCTTTCCAGTTTTTTATGTCGCTAATGCTTTGCGCATGTTCAAATGAGACGGAATTAGTAAGTCTTACCACTTCGTTGGTCCTCCTTTGTCAGCGTAAACATCTCCCACCCTTCTCTGCATGGTTGAAGCAAACGTTGCCACTCAGAAATTGATTTTTTGCCATTTTTCAAGAAGAATTCTTTTTAACTGCTGATTGTCATTGTAACTGTTTTGTGGTGCCATTTCTCGAACTTCCTCCTTTAAGTATCACCACAAATTCTCGATATAATTGATGTCCGGGTAATTCAAAACCCAATCTAGCACAGGGTACCATTTTGATGAAGACAGGCTTTTATTGTCCTAGCTGAATGCTTTTTCTCGAAGTCTTGTTGAAAAAGATAACCCGGTTGAAAACCAAGTTTTTGAATTAAAAGTAACAACTGATTCCGCAAAATGTCTCGATAAAGTTGTGCATTGATAGTCCCGTCATATGGCACCATTTGGTCGACGCCATAATAAACAAATCCTTCCCAAATTTGAACATATGACGGAAACTTGCACTCTTGTTGGACGCGTTTTGGGTTTAAAGCTTTATTTCGTTTGCGTTCGACCAGACAACCGATATTTCCCTACAAAATTTGAAAAGGGGATTGATCCGACCTTATAACACTTTTCCATTGCTGATCTGTCCATTTTAATTGGTACAAAGCCAACAGAAAACGTTTCCTTTTTTGAGCTGGAGTTGACATCGGCTTACGTTTGCTTTTGTAAGATTTGAAGCCCATTTTATGCAGTCTTTTTGTAGACATTTTACGATTCACTGGTCGCCCTATGCTGTTTACGATGGTAATGCGGTTTCTGTCATCGTTCCTGGTCTGATGTTCATTACCACTCGACGCAGAATTCAATATTCTCGAGCCGTTGTCGTTGATGGGCGACAGGTACTGTTTCTTGGCTGTATATCTCCAGTGGCACCGAAATTTTTCAAAACATATCGCACTGTTCATTCAGGAATCATCAGATCCCTGCCTATTTGCCTCATTAGACATCCACTATTTCGTTTTCCGATTATTTTTTAACGCAAGTCTGCCGATAATCTTTTACCACCCAATTTCTTCTTATTAATTGATTTGAAACCGCTGTTCTTTTAAAGAACGCATGGCATCAGTTCCGAATGCGATAATTTGCATAGTTGAAAAAAAAAACAGTCAATCGCAATTGTCGAAAATCTTCTTTAAATGCACATGCGCAAAACAATAGGCCTTTCTATTTTTAAGAGAGAAAGCGTTTTAGATACCCAAATCTAAGTGTGCGATTCTTTAAATTTTTTTATTCAATGTAATTCATTTTAGCCGATCTCCATTTGAAGTACTTGATTGTTTATTTTAACAAAAAAAAGTTTTCGTTTTCTTTCTTTGAAAAACTTCACTTTTAAACTAGTGCGTAAAGAATTAGGGCAACGGGTAAGATATTTATACTTGCCTATTTAACTCATTTATAATAGTTTTAATCAAATTAGCATATTTATACTAGTTTTATAATATTTATACTAGCCTATTTAGCACATTGTTAATCGTTTTAGCCTATTTAATACATTTATAGCCTATTTAATACATTTATATCAGTTTTAGTCTACTTTAGCACATTTATACTAGATTTCTCTATTAAGTCAATCCCAAAACATCAGTATATTTTTAAATGTTAATTTATTTGTAACTGGGATAGAAGCAAAATTAACATTTCTTTTCGTACTTTGTGATATCAAATTTATGCAAACTAGAGGAATTCCGTACTAAAAGCAGATACAATACGCAAGAGAGCGTTTTGCTGCAACTTTTTCGTAAGGTAAATTATAATTATCGTTTTGTTATTCAAACAAATATTTAAAATTAAAATTGAATATTTAAAACTAATTTTTAAAGTCACGTGGATGTCTTTTATTCTTTAAAACTTTTTGGGAGAAAGTAATTATTTCTTTTTACTGTTTGAATGATTCACTGACACAGCAACATAAGTAATTTCAAAATAAACTAACTCTCTTCTTTAGATACATTTTAAAAGCTTTATTTTACTCAAATATTCTGGTGTAATTGTGGCAGTTGAGAATTGTATAATGATGGTAACAAATGATGTTAATAAATGGTGATAATAAAAGCTAATGACTGTAATAAATGATGGTAATAAATGGTGGTAATAAATGATGGAGGTATAAATGACTGGAAGTAGTATAAATAAAATACCACAGCCTTTTAAAGTGTAAAATAGTATAGCATTGGCATTTTATGAAATTGACACTTATTTTTCTTATGAAAATGTAAAATGTAACTATACAATTAAAATATGAAACATTGTTATACAAAACTGTTTACACATTTAACAGTAATATATATTTCTTTATTAAATTGTTAAAATAGATATATGTAAGTATAATTTATATTGAGAAGTGATATTTTATATAATTGATATATTGAAGTGGTAATAAATAATGGTGGCAATAAATGGTGGTAATAAATGGTAATGATGGTAATAAATGGTGGTAATAAATGGTAATGATGGTAATAAATGATGGTGATATAAATGATTGGAACTGGTATAAATTAAATACCACAGCCTTTTAAAGTGTTAAATAATATAAGATTGACATCGTATGAAATCGAAAGGGATTTTTTTGAAAATGTGAAATTATCCAATTAAAACTTGAAATACTGGCATACAAAACTGTTTATACATTTAAAATTAATATATGTTTCTTTATTAAATTGCTAAAAAATATGTATATTTATGTATAGTTGATATTGTGAAGTGGTATTGTGTATAATTGATATATTGATATTATATAATTGATATATTGAAATGGCTATAAATAATGGTGGTAATAAATGATGGTAATAAATGTTGTTAATAAATAGTAATGATGGTAATAAATGATGGCGGTATAAATGACCGTAACTAGTATAAAATAAATACCACAGCTTTATAAAGTGACATTGACTGACATTGTACGAAATTGAAAGTGATTTTTTTTTATGAAAATGTAAACAGTTCTTTAATTATCCAATTAAAATTTGAAATATTGCCATACAAAACGTCTTATAATTAAAATTGATAAATATTTGTTAATTAAATTATATATATATATATATATATATATATATATGTAAGTATATTTGATATTTTATGCATGTTTCATTCCCAATCATTCAAAACTCTGTTACAAAATTTCTGCTTCTGTAATAATTTTATTCAAAAATAATACAGAAAAATAAATTGTATATCGCAATGTAACATAATAATAAGATAAATAATTCAAGTAGCTAATACATGCTAACAGTGATATAAATTTTATTCAAAAGGCAAAACTGGTAAGCAAAAAATCCCGAGATCACATGTCTTATGAAATCAAGCGGAATAATAACAAGAACGAAAAATCACGCGTGAAGCATAGATTATAAAACACTTTCCAACACGTTCATAATACTATAACTAAACTTCACAGTTTACAATGGTGAAAGATGACTAATGGTCTAAATGAACAATTTCGAAAATGCACAGCGCATTTGAAACAAGTAAAAATTAAATTTAAAAAATCAAAAACCCGACTGCGTAAAAAGCGAACTAATTAACTATTTCTCATCAATGTGAAACTATTTTTTATTACTTTTTGATTATTATTTACTGGTATTGATGACTTTTAAGCTGTGTTTAATTGTTATTTCATATCTATAAACACTGTTTTGGTGAGGCCTATAGATGTCTATGAAGGTTAGTGTTGCAGTAAAGCTAGAGATCCTACCTACACAACTTCCACATTGTGTAATATTTAAACGGAACTTCTGACTGCAAAATAGTCAATGAAACATCGTCTTCATTTTGAAAGATCTATCCAATGAAATGCAACTGAATAGGGGAAGTAAAAATTATTTTTCGCCTCTACCGCCATTTTGTATTTTACGGCCGCCATTTTGAATTTATAAAAACAAAACCTAGCCTATAACAATCGGACTGTTAAGAGGATTTTATAGCAACCTCATACAGTAAAATCCATCCAGCCGTTGGGATGTTTCGGGGATATAAAGAAATCCACATACCCAGATACGCGTGAAACACATAACCCTTCTCGGCAGTCGGGTAAAATTTATTTCTGCTATTACCATGAATAGCCACTGAAATATACGATATTTTTTGTGCAACTCTGTATCTGGTCTACAGATTTGTATACATACTACGTAGTACTCTGACAGTCATTTCATTTAAACACATTGTAGTTAAAATTTTCCACTCAGCAATTTCCGCCGATAAACGGATGTTGTTGAGAACTTTTGTGTGATCATGTATAGGATCTATATAATTTATACATACCAAGTAATAGTTAAAAATCTGTTAAATTTAAAAACGTATACCACAACTGAAATCGCACATCCAGAAATTGTTGTTCTTAGGCTTCGATAGTTCGATTACTGCTCATTTATTTCTATTCCAAAGTATTTTGTGTGTCCCTGTAAATGAACGATAAGTTCTATGCACTTTATATTTTATAATAAAAACTTTTTAGTACACTTCAGTTCTATATATATCAATTTAAAATTGTTTAAAATACTTTTAATATCGTTAAAGTACACGGAGAACAATTTTCCCCCGTAGACCGTAATGCAATGGAATTCTTTTGAGTTGCCCGGTAAATGAACCGAAAGCGCCACACACTTAATTTTTAATACCCGACATGTCATGGTGAACCTCAATAAGATATATCAATTTCATGGCAATCGGACTATATTTAAGTGAGTTAGAGGGCGACAAACCGATAGACAAGCGGGTAGACTTGCGGGCACATAGACAGACAGGCAAACGGCCGGACACCTTAAACACTTTTCAACTATGTTGGAAAGTGTTAAAAATGGACATTTGCGAACGTGAATTATTTTATGCTTTTGTTTCTTATTTTGCAATTTCAAAATTTTAGGTAGGTCCATGGAGGCTAAATCATTGCATACATTCTCACGGTGTAAATGTTTTTCTCGGATAATGGACGTGAAATAATATCTTGATGGATAAATTATTCTACTATTTTTATAAATCAATATATAAATTTTATGGAAGTATTTATATCATTATAGGTCTTGAGAATGTCGTCGTTTGAGCGAAGAAACCTGTATATGGGAACGTCTATTGTTACTCTTGTGACCATCAAAGGAAATTTTCATAAATATTTCCAATTCTTTTATTACAAAATATATTTAGGATAAATTTGATGCAACCACTCAAAAATACACGTGCTTTACTGTCATAAACCATATGCAATTTGTAACTAAAAGCATTTTACTTGTCTAGATAATAAATGAAAATTTTGTTACTCTTGTGACCACAAAAAAATGCAATATCCAAAAATTGTATTCGACGTAGAAATTCTGTGAATTATATAAGAATATTGAAATAAAATTTATAGAAAAAAGTAGAGTGATTATACCTTTTAAAAAAAAAGGATTAGTTGTTGAACTCATCGAATAACGCATGAGTTAGTGACATTTGATTTAATAAAATGCTAAGTGTTACCTCTTGTGACGTTGCTCTTGAGAAATAGTGTAATTTTAGCAAATATTCATTTTAAATTTAAAAAAATAGAACAATGTTTTAAGAAATTTATTTATTATACAAAACAACTTTTAATGCTGGTTAAAGTTTAAAACAACATAAAAGAATGTAAAATAAAAAACTCCTGAATATAAAATAAAACATGAGTTTATCTATCTGGTAAAAATAATGTGAACCGCAATTTGAGTTTTTTGTATCAAATAATGTGGTCATCAGATTCAAATTTCGCAATTCCTTTTGTGTTTCATGACTTTAAGTACTTTATTTGATAATAATAATCTACTAATTCCGAAAAGAATATCATGAAATTTTAAATACTCATATTTTACTCACCGTAACCACATAGCAATCAACCAGTTTCTGATACTGAAAAGAATAAATCTTTGTCTTCATTATCATTAGTATCATTTGCAATTTCTAATGTATTCTAATTTTCTTATTGAAAAGTAAATTCTTTGTACGAATCATGCTATATGCATGCTTTGTAGTAGATAGTGGCATTCTTCATGCTTTTAGAAATTGTACTTGTTGAGTGCTCTTCGCTGTTGGTAGTTTTTCTCAAAATAATAAAACGTGTTATTACTATTTTATTTTCCCATATGATACACGTAGTATGCTTACTTTGTTTTTCAATAAACAGTTTTGTCAAAGTCAGCAACATTCCATACAATCGCTTTTTTAGGACGAACTTCATTCTACACATTTCGTTTTACAACAACACTAATGAAGTCTACATCATCTTTACCAGGAGATTTTGACAAAATATGTGCAACTAAGTTCATTGAGAAAGAAGACTGATTTTTCCCGGCATATTCGCAAAGTTATATTTTTGTTTAGATTGGAAAGTAAAACCGTGTAAAAAACAAAGAAAAAATGGATACAATTTTGGAAAATACATGCCCTCTGTTGAAAGTTTTCCAAGGAAATCATTTACAGAAAAGTTGGTATGAGTTAAATTGTCTACATTAATAGCATAAGATTTTCCTGTATTGCATCGTACTACATAAGAGCTGAAAATACAGTTGCTTGTGGATTTGATCCGTGGTGCAGAATTTCGTATCAAAATTTCGTCTTAGCATAAAATTGTATAGTTTTCTGGAAAATCTGCTTACTGAACGACCGTTATCAATACTCCAGTGTACAAGTTTGAATTAATGAGTGCCACAGAAATGGATTTATTTGCTTTTGAAAAAATCTTAAACAGTGAGAAATGGTTTCTTCAATTGTTCCCTTTTTTAATCGCTTATCAACGTTTTGCTATTACAGTAACTTATAAGAAGTTTTTATTATGGACTTCCGTTTCAAATAATTCTCCGATGTTATCTTCGCAAATTAGACATTCTGAATTCCTGCATCCTAGTTATGATGCATCACAGCAAACAAAGTCATGAAATCCTTCACAAAATGTTTAATACAGGAAATACACCAGTCACTGCCTCATGATTTGCTTGAATGATTTCGTAATAAGGACAAATTCAGATATTCTGAAGAACAATTTTCTATTGTGTTATGCAACTAGACCTTAAAGCTGCAAATGAATCCAATTTTAAAATATATCTTCAAACAAAAAGTATTCTCTTAGAAAATGTCAAATAGAATTGGTGAAATTGTGTAATTTTTGCACGCTTAACTAATGTAGATTTATCTGAAAAATGACCTCTTCTTGTATCTTCATCAACATAAAATTCTCTACAGTTGTGTAGTCAAAGGTATTTTTATTATAGGGTCATTCCAAGCAAAAATGAGCAAATCAGCCGTGGCAGGCATGTCACAGATTTTAATGAAAATCAGTCTATAAGTAGATCATATCTATTTATGAGTAAATGTAAAATAATAGATTTCTGGATTTTTAATTTAAGCATTAAAATTTACATTAAAAGAGAATGCAAAATCGAGGTATTGTCTACGTGCTTAAAATTTCAATTTTCATTATTAGCCTTAGGAATGGAAATAATATGTTAAAAATTATTTATAAATAGGAATGAATGATAATTAACAGACTGGCGTAAGTTAGTAATTGTATTTTTATTCCGTATCGAGAAAAAAATTATTTTTGAAAATTTTAGAGGGAAAAAGCAATATTCCTCTTCGTCCTTTACACACGAAGGACAGCTCTTACAAGCTGCAAATTGCTACACCTTATAGCTAAAAGTATATATTTGAAATATCGAAAGTTTCATTCTTGCCTTTTTATTCCTTAAAGAGAAAAAAATAAAAAGTAAAAAATGTTGAGGGTAAAATGCAATATTTCTATCACTTCTTTTTAAGTGAAGGAAAGCTTTATTAAACTTTTAAACTATTTTATATTATACATAAAAGTGTATACTTTAAATATAGAAACTTTTATTCTTGCTTTCAGTTTATTTTTGCCTCAAGAGAATTTTAAATTAGAGTAGAAAGAACTGACTGAGCTAAACGAAAAACTATATATCAATTCTAAATCCAAATTAAAAAAAAACTAGATGGCAGCACTAAATTTGTTTTCCTATGAAATCGTGCAGTATTTTAAGAAACGCGGGCGAATTCAGAGAGGTATAGTGAATTGAATGTAGAAAACATTATTATTTTGAACTCATTTTTCTTATGTTAGGAATCAAAAGGCAATCTTGAATTTTTTTGAGCACATCATGGACTTATTAATCTTTATGTCTATGCAATATTGTTAATCTCGGATCTGTCCTTTATTTATTTTTTGCTCATACAGAAGAGGAAAAATCATGATTTTGTAATTTATTTTAAAGTTTCTAATTTTTTAAGATGAAAGAAATAAACGGCGACTTTCAAACTTGGGGAATTCGATCTCCATACATCATACTACATCAGGCATTAATTTCACAGATGTTTTTTGATTCCTTTGACTTTTATAGCGTTTTTAATTTTCGCAAAATTCACAAAAATTCAATTTTTACAACCAATTTATAAATAATCATGGTGTTACTGGATTATTATTACTCTGTAAATAAGAAGATATTTTTTCAGAGTTTACAAAATTATAAAAAAAAATCTTTTCTATTAAATAGTTTTCAAGATACAGAACTTCAAACTTGCAACTTTGGACGATTGCGCTCATGCCATTCTATATCACAAGTTTTTTAAATTTCCGAAACTGCTAAAAAAAATTATTTTTTGTCAAGATATTTTGCAGAGCATTACTTGAATATGAATTGAACCTGTGCATCGAATTTTATTAAAATTGGTTAGTATGTGGCCACGACTTTTTTTTTTTTAATTTTTGCTCATTTTACATGGAATGACCCTATAATTATCACAGAATCTGGTGGTAACTAGTTCTCTATATTTTTCCTTTTCTTATTTTTTCCTGTCTGTTGCTGATGCTTTTGGTGGATTTAAGACTTTTCTTCAGTTTATCATAATACATTTTATTTTGTTTCTTTCTCACCTCAACATATCCCACTTCATTCTTAGTTTTTCTATACAATTTTTGTCGTTTAGCAGACTTTTTTTCTGCTCTTTAAAACAATGTCGTGTATAAGATGCGATATTAAAATCGTTCTTTTAAGTATATTATCACAATCATTTCCATAAGAGTTAATATGAGAATCTCCGTAGATCATACAGCAGAATTTAGTAAACGAAGCTTAACAAAGCCTGTAAAATAACTGACCAAAGACCATGCGATTTAAACCAAAATAAGCACACAAAAACAGCACGAGTTGAATTGTTTTAATCTATCTTTAATAACTTGTTATGATTATTTTATAATCTGAAGTAACAATAAAAATTAATAAAAATAAATCCATTCACTAAAATGAGCATACCAATAAAGATGATTTATCTTGCTTAAAATTTACAAAATATTCTTAATCGTGGCTAAAACTATTTCAAGAACTGTCGTAATAAAAGAGAAAACAACTAAACTTCTCACTCAATTTTGTAACTCAATGTTGTAACTCAATTTTAAGTCAAACTATGGACAAAAGGGTTATGTGTTGCTCTTGTGACACTGACATTTGCCACTCTTGTCTTATACCTTGAAATCAGTGAGTTAGAAATTTTGAGTTAAAATTTAAAGTATTTTTTTTTATAAAATTAAAACTTTAATATGCTTTCTGTTACTCTTGTGACATTTAATAATCGACAATTAAATAAAGTTAAAATTGCATTTAATACCTTAGTCAAAAAGTTTTAACTACGTAAATCGGACGGATATAATAATAACTTGTTATGTTCAATGCATAATAATTTCATTTAATGAACAGAAGTAAAAAAAAAAAAAAAAAAAAAAAAAAAAAAAAAAAAAAAACTCAACAAGTGGACCTTTATAATCAACTGTAAATAAATTTTAATACTGTCAGTTATAGACTTATACTTATGAAATTAAAACTTACAAATTCATATGCTCCCATACTTTAGCTTTAAATTGATGTATTGCACTTATATTTCTGTTTAAAAAAATTTTCAGCAAAAATTTTCTATTGCCGTGGATGTTCCCATATCAGAATAAAGGTATTTATATGCCTTTTAAATTGATTTTTATCACTCTTAATATGTATTAGCTTAGTGTGATGATTATAATGATTATAAGTTATTATCTATATATTTTTATAATATAAAAGATGATATTTATATTTATAAATGTTTGATAATTGAATATTTTACATATAGAAATCTTATTTTTATGCAGGAATTTTGTGCATTTTTATAAAGGATTTTAAGGATTTAATTTTTTTTTTACTAGTGGTAACAGAAAGAGTTAATTTGTATTTCATTTATTTTATTTGTCATGTTTTTTACTGTCGAGAAAATTCTGATTTCTTCATTGTAGATTTTTCTGTAGTCTCCTCAAAATATCGGTTTAAAATTGGACGACTGGTGAGAACTAGGAGGTATTTTTTAAAAAATGTACAATAATAGCGTCAATGATCGGTGATTTCTCTTTTATTGTACACCCATCACTTCTGAACATCACTTAATGTCAATTGTACATCACCGAACAGAAAAAATTGCAATGAAATTTGTTTGAAATTTTTAGATAAATTTAGTGACATATTTTCAGTGCCGAATTTAGAGTTCTAAAAGCGAAAAAGCGGAAAAATTGCAAAATATTGAGTCTAGGAGTTATGATCGGCGTAGATCTGTAAAAATGTTTCAGAAATTTCAACACAGGAGAGAATGTAATTGGTAGAATTTCGTACGAACATTACCTAAAAAGCTAACATTATTGCGCAATTTTCACAAAGTTATCACTCGCAATTGTACAGCTAGTTCTCCACCATCCTCATTCTCCACTAGTTAGGGCAATGTATACTGGTTAAAATTGACGGGTTCAAAGTCGGACTAATTGCAGTTTGTAGGATTCCGTTTTAAATGAATTCGCGGTCTGCATAGCTTTCGTGCGCAAAATACGAGCCCCATTTAGAGGGTCCGCAACACATTTTAAAATAATTTTTATTTATTGAGTTAACATTTTGAATTTTTTTGTGATGGTTAACCATATCATTTGTAAACAAAATCACATGATAAAACTGCTCATAATTTTTTTTTATTAAAAATTTAAAATTTATTAAAAAAGTGGGATAATTTAAATCATTATAACTCCATATAATATTTGTCGATTTTAAATTTGTTTTCATTTAAATAAACAGACATATATAAGTTTTAATATTCAGTCAGCATTTTTAAAAATATTAATTTAAATAAAAATTATAAATATTTAAATTAAAAATTAAAAAAAAAATGATGTAACTTTAGAAAAAAAAATCATATTTTCAAAAGTAAATGTTTTTTTTTCAAATTTTCTGAATCAAAATTAAAGTAATCAAATTGAAAAAGGCATGTTCCAAGTTTGAACCGTTTATTTTTTACTGTTTTGGACTTATAACAATTTAAATTCGAGAAATTCTTAAAGATCCCATCATGAAGAAAAACGCATTTTGACAAGAAGTCGTTTTCGCGACAACCATTGCTTGAGAGCTAGATTTTGAAACCAAACCAAAACGAAAAAATTAATATTTCCTATTCTAATTAAGATAGAAATATAATTTATACGTCATTTTGAGCCGGAAAAAACAGAGAATTTTTTAAGGCAATAAAAGCTTTCTTTTTTTTTTGTTGAAGATTTTTGTTTCCCGGACCCCCTTAAAGCAAATAAATCTGTAGCTGTAACCCAGCATAATAAATGTCTGAGTAATTCTGTGGATATCTCTCTACATAATCTATATATTTAAATAACAATGCTGTTATTTTACACTAGATTAATTTTAACACAATTATTCTAATTGGTAAATAAATGCTATGATTAATAAAGTTAGCTGGGTGAAAAAGTTCCGGCAGATTCGTCCTGGATAGCTCAGATGGTAGAGCACTGGCGACTTCAGCCTGGAAATCCCTGGTTCGAATCCTGGTGGGGATATTTTTCGCCTAGTTGGAATTTACATCTATTATGCTGTTCTTTTAGTCACCTGGCCTTTTTAAGGCAATAAAAGTTTTTTTTTTTTTTTTTTTTTTTTTAAGTTGAAGATTTTTGTGTCCCGGACCCACTTAAAGCAAATATATCTGTAGCTATACCTCAGCATAATAAATGTCTGAGTAATTCTGTGAATATCTCTCTACATAATCTATACATTTAAGTAACAATGCTGTTCTTTTACACTAGATTAAATTTAACACAAATAACTACTGAACCGATTTTGAAAATATTTTTTTTTATGAGAGAACTTTATTTGTAGATGTGCCCGTACTCGCAATTTTTTAAAATAATCCAATTTTTTATATTTTAATTTCAATTTTAATTTTAAAAGCCCTTTAAGAAATTTCTTCGCATCGGTGGCAATCGGGTTACTTCCATTGTTGAAAAGAGAAGGGAATTACCATATCACTGCAATGCCACTTTTGTATTACAGCTAAAAATGACTTCTTTAAAACCTTTGAACAGAAAATGACGTCACAATTAACGCATTTCTTCTCATAAAGCTTTTACATGTTAATTTTTTTCCTTATTCCGCTGATAATGAGATTGCGACACAGTAGGCGAGAGTGATGTCATAGTACAAATTAAATGAGTTTTTAATAAAACTAAATATTTTACTACGAATACGTCTAAAACTAAATTTCTGGATTTCGCAGGCACTCAGATTAGAACCTGAAGTAAACAGTGCGAATGTTTACAGGCAAAAGCAAAATTGTAATTTGTAAAAGTGACATCAATTTTGCGAATATATTTATTAATAATCTTTTGCACTTTATAATATTTTTTAAAGAGTGAATATGAATACGAAAAGTATACATTTTGCGACGGTGAAAAAAAACCTTATTAGCCCCGGTACGGTATGCTATTTCTTTCTCCCAGCTTATTTTGTGCGTCTTCAAAAACTAACGTTACCTTACAGAAGCCAGCCGTAAAACAAAGCAGTACGATTAAATACTCTATAGCAATTTTAAACTTCTAAACATCGCACATTTTAAATTTTTATACTGTCGTATTGGAAAAAAATACTTTTAAATGCAATTTGTTATAAAAGTGTATCTCCATTTATTTTTGAAATATTAATTTTTTTTTGTACTTTTTAGAGCCATTTGCTTAATATTGGCAACAGAAGTACACCATTTCTGTAGAAAGTAAATGTAAAATAGTTGAAAAATAATAATTATATATTTTTGTTGCCATTTTCTCATAACAACCGAAAAAAAATGTTATCAAAATACGTGAAATTTTGAAGAAATATAAACGAATGCTTTCTGCTAAAACATGGAGCTATTATAAACTATATTTAGTTTCTTAGTATCTATATTAATGTTACAAACATAAAAAGGCCTATGAATCACAGATAGCCGGGTTTTTTTTTTTATCGAGTTCCTTTAATGACGGCATCTTTTTGCTGCATTTCTATATTATTTTGCGATAGTGACGCCCTATGCATGCTTTACTGTAAATGTTTAAGAGTGGATCGTAAATGTGGAATTCTTAAGCTGATGCGAATGACGTCATTTCACATAAAATAAAAGCGTGTGCTTTAAGTCTTAAAATTGAAGTATGTTTTGTACTATTTATATAGACATATTTTTTTTTTTCATCTGGGGCGACATTAAATTCTGAAAAAGCAGAATTCCTGTTTTCTAGTTTTTAGATTTCATTGAAAACAAAAAATATAATTGTGTCATAGTGACGCAACTTTCATTGATTTTTCAGTACGTAATACCGAAGATCAAATCCTGATTAATAATTGCATAATTTTATTATCTTAATTGTATGTTACAGATTACGTATAGGAATAAAGTTTAATAATTCAACAATTAGAAAAGTTGAAAAAAACTTTATTTAAAATTAATATTTGTTTTATGAGTAAGTCTAGCAATTATAATATTGATTAATTATTTTATTATGTTTGTTAATTTTTTTAATAAAATCAGTCAATCAGATCTTTTAAGCATTTTCATTCCTCGAATTCAGCGGGTTGTCAACTTGTAAATGTTAAAATATATGGTCATCGAAAAATAATGCCTAGATTTAAAAAAATCATAACATCGAAACCTTTTATGTTAAATGAGTAATTCTTTCACTACACGATATCTGGTGAACGCAAGTTTGGTTTTAGTTCCCCAGAATTCGTTTGCGTGTTGCGTTATTCGCGGATTAGTTGCGTAGTCGTCAAGGTTAGCCGACGCTTTGTTATCAGAAGCAGTTTGACTTGGATAAGTTCTCCAAAAAAGCCGCTGTGAACTGACTATTGACTTTGACTCCACATACCAAATCACGCACTGTGCTTTTTGTTGCACGGTCAACATTGTACTGAGCAGTTGCAGTCTGGCACGTCGGCTGACCTTGAAGACTGCGCAACTAATCCGCGCATAACACAGACACGCAAAAGAATTCTGGTGAAATAAAACCAAACTTGCGTTCACCAGTTATCGTGTATTGAAAGAATTACTCATTTAAAATAAAAGGTTTCGATATTATGATTTTTTTTAAATCTAGGTATTATTTTTCGATGACCCTGTGTTTAAATCATAAATGTATTAGGCATTTTAGTTCTATTATAAACAAATAATAAACCTGCTAATGTATTTAAATGCTTAAATCTAAAGTTCGTTTCATTAAAAATTTAATTTTAAACATTTTTTTAGTATATATTTTTTGCCTGAATATACTGGATGCAAACAAAATTTAACCAAATGATATACCAACAGGATTACCGAATATCTATTATCTCGTTTATCTTCATTTAGGGTGTGATCATTAATGTACATATTTAAAAAATATTCTCTAGAGATATAATCTCTAGAGATCTCTAGAGATTATATCTATTAAGACGATCAAAGTAACATTAGAACGGCAGTTAGTAATTTACCAATACTTCAACTAACTACAGCTGTTTACCAAGACTGTCTGACGAAATCAATAAAGCAATAATGAAAGTAACGTTTACTTTTATCTTCTTTATGTTGTTCACTGTATATATCGATAGTATTTATATTTCATTTATAGGTCGTAGCGTACTTTTTTCATTTCTATATATATAAAAAAATTGGAAACATAAAACTATATATTTTTTAATTAAAATAAATAAAAATAAATTAAATTAAAACATATGAAAACTAAACAGATAAAAATGCCTTAATAAACGAGAATTGAATGTCTACTGGATAAATTCAAATTATTTTTTCTTTTTTATTTAATCTTAAAATATTTAGTTCGATACATGCTCATTTGTTTTCATGATAAAATAAGGTTTTTAATCATAATTTATTTTTATGGTTTCAGAAAATATTTTCGAAATAAAATATATTTATCCGTGTGAGTTTCCCTGTTCACAATTAAACAAAAATTTAAATATTAAAACAAATTTTGAGAAAAATATTCTCTAAATGTTTTAACTTAATTAAAAACCCAGTGTTATTTCTTTGATAAATAAATTTATTAAAATAGTATTTCATGATAATTCCTATATTTGTGCTCAAGTTCACATAAAATAGATAATAATAATAATAATAAAAGAAAAGGAAATTATTTTTTGAGTACTATTTTAAATTTGTCGCCACACGGTTTCATTTGCAAGAGCAAATAATTTTTTTTTTCAAGTCAAAAAAAAAAAAAATAAATAAAAATAAAAATAAATAAATAAATAAATAAATAAATAAAATAAAAAAAAGAAGAAAAAATATATATATATAGCACATTATGTATCAAATGCATTTGTCAGACCCCGAATCCTGCACCATAAATAAACTAAGAATAACCATAAAATATCCAAGAAATTTTAACAGATATAACCTGAACAAGAAAAAACCAAGGAAAAACAACAAAAAGCTGTGGCCTCTTCAGCGGTGGGCATTTTAAAAAGCACAGCAATGTTTCAGATTAATTACAATTTACAACAGACTATTATTCAGTAGTGGCGTTGGGTTTCGGCCAGAGTGTCGCAAAGCATAAAACAAATGCATAAAAACAATTGAAAGCATATCGCGAACACTCTCCCGCCGGACCCGACGCCACAATAAACAGTACATCTCGAAGATACAACTGCTTCAAAACGTATGTGTAATGTACACTGAAAGAATAAAATTATTTTACCCGAATCCGAGCAACACAGCCACAAAAAACAATAACCAATTTCCAGTGATCTATAATATTTCCATGCACGTTCCATGTCTGTTGCCACACAATTGCAGACATCTTTGTAAAACCGTCCAAATAAGGCTTTAAGTTATACAAATCATTAACTGTCAATCGAATAGCAACTCCTGAAAAATGAAGACTGTCTGTAAAACTAGTATATTTATTAATGGAATTCAAAGGTATATTATTTTTATAATACAAAATGCTGGTTAAATTAAAAAGTTCTTTAAAAAATAAATTTTTATTCGAACAGAGTTTATAGTAGGGGAGTTTTCGCGATATGCTTTCAATTGATTTTATGCATTTGATTTATACTTTGCGACACTCTGGCCGAAACCCACCGCCACTACTGAATAATAGTTTGTTGTAAATCTTAATTAATCTGAAACATTGCTGTGCTTTTGTTTGTTCTTGTTTTTTTCTTGTTCAGGTTTAAATTTCTTGGATGTTTTATGGTTATACTTAGTTTATTTATGGTGCAGGATTCTGCGTCTGACAAATGCATTTAATACATAATGTGCTATATATAATCTGTGTGGTTATTTGCAGCTGTAGCGCTTATCACATGGATTTTATTTTTATTTTTACATTTTATTTTTACTTTTACTTTTAACCTTTTTTATATATATATAATATATATATAGAGAGAGATAATATATATATATATATATATATATATATATATATATATATATAATATATATATATATTATATATATATATAGATATAATATATATATATATATTATATATATATATATATATATATATATAGCACATTATGTTTTAAATGCGTTTGTCGGACCCAGAATCCTGCACCATAAATAAACTAAGTATAACCATAAAACATCCAAGAAATTTAAACAGATATAACCTGAACAAGAAAAAAACAACAAAAGGCTGTGGCCTCTTCAGCGGTGGGCATTTTAGAAAGCACAGCAATGTTTCAGATTAATTACAATTTACAACAAACTATTATTCAGTAGTGGCAGTGGGTTTCGGCCAGAGTGTCGCAAAGCATAAATCAAATGCATAAAAACAATTGAAAGCATATAGCGAACACTCCCCCACCGGACCCGACGCCACAATAAACAGTGCATCTCGAAGATACAACTGATTCAGAACGTATGTGTAATGTATACTGAAACAATAAAATTATTTTACCCAAATCCGAGCAACACAGCCACAAAAAACAATAACTAAATTCCAGTGATCCATAATCGTTCCATGTCTGTTGCCACACAATTGCAGACATCCTTGTAAAACCGTCCAAAAAAGGCTTTAGGTTATACAAATCATTAACTGTCAATCGCATAGCAACTCCTCAAAAATGAAGACTGTCTGTAAAACTAGTATATTTATTAATGACATTCAAAGGTATATTGTTTTTATAATACAAAATGCTGGTTAAATTAAAAAGTTCTTTAAAAAATAAATTTTTATTCGAACAGAGTTTATAGTAGCGAAAAATCTGACCTATTATGATATTGACGTAAACGCGTTTATGGATATTTGAACTCCAATTAACTAAATGGTTAACTTCAAAATTAAAGTTATCCCGTTTATTATAAATTGATATGTGTATACCGTTTGAAATGTTTATTTTCAAATCAAGATAATCAGCAGCACTATTATTTTCATTTGTTTTTTTTCAAAACCAGCATATCAGGATAAATGTTACATGATATCCCCAAAAAATCGCGATCACAGTTCAAAATTATCAAATCATCGATATATCTAAAAGCCAGAAAATTAACATCTTTATTGACACTACAAAATTGAAATTCATAATAAAATAAAAATAAGTTAGCTGCCGTTGAAGAATAACTTGTTCCCATTACTATTCCATTATTCTGTAAATATATATTTGAACCTGTATAAACATAGTTGTTATATAAACAAAAATTACATAATAATTTAAATAAATTAAAATCTAAATCTGTGTCAGCTATAATTAAATCGACAACCTTTAAAAGGACATCATTTAACCCTGCAATAGGAATGTTTGTGAAAAGATTCTCAAAATCATATGTCTGGACACTTTGTATATCATCTTTAATTAGTTCATTCCTGATCTCATAACTGTTCAAAATAATCCAATACATATTACTATCTTTATACTTAAATTTTAGTATATTTAAAATCTTTTTTAACATTTCCTCAAATTTGCGATTAAATCCGTTTCCAATGCTGTTTACATTACTACAAATAAATCTGTACTTAATTGGTATCTTATGAAATTTAGGTGTTACGAAAAGAAAAGGAAATGACAAATTTTTTACTTTAGGCAGAGGAATATTAACCTTTTTTGAAAAGGCCAGATGTTTCTTAATCAGTGTCTGAATAGTAGATTTATACAAACTGTAGGTGACATTATTGTTAAGCTCAGTAAATATCATATTAGCATAATAGCTTTTTCAAATAACTGCAAAATTGTTAGATGCTTTATCGACTGAACAAAAAACAAAGGTATTTTTTAATTTCGATATTTCCTTCTCTAAATTTGCATTTATTCTATGGTAAGTGTAATTAGAAGAATCATTCATATATTTTATTTGAAATGATTTAAAATCATCCAATATTTTAAATTTCCATTCATTGAAAAGGGGGATTTTACTTTTAGTTTTACTTTTGATTTTTCTGAGCTTATATATATATATATATATATATATATATATATATGATGTTTTTAATTATGATATCGTTTCATTTTGAATGTCAACTATTCATTTTAAATTACTTTTCTTTAGCAATTTTGGTATCTTATATATATTTTTTAATTATATAACCATAGTAGCTAAATGTTTTTTAGCAATCTTTTAAATATTATACGCTTAGATCTCTGCAGCAATAGCGCATATTCTTTGTGTATTAGCTATATGATTCCTACTCTGTAGTTATCTGATACCTCTCTTAGGAAATTCCATTACATTTTTTATTCTTATCATCGCAAAGATTCATTTAATGATTTTTACCAATCTAGTTTGTCTGTTATATGTATTTTCTTGTTATTATCCATGTTAAGTATGTTGGAGGACACTGTATTATTGTCTTTTCATTCATAATATCACAATTTTTGTTGGTGGTCGGTAATGTTTATTTAATGGTTCTATATATATGTATGCATCTGTAAATTAAATTTCACTTCGTCATTTACGAAAATAATTCAAAGAAGAACATAATTTTGCTGCTATATTTTAAATTTATGAAATAAATCAACACGAAATTTTCTTGGATTTGCCGTTAAATTTATTTTAAATGGTTAAAGAGACATTACATTTCATATCATATTACATTGGCTTGTTCTGGCCAATGTTCTGGGTTCGATTCCCAGCCTGGGCATTTTTCGCTCAGTTGGAAATATTCAATTCGTATGATAACTTTACCTATCAGTTTGATTGTGTTAACATAATAGTTCATCTACGTATCCATCGTTTATATGGAGTTCCTTTACCTGCGGTTTATTCTGTTAAGCTGTCTACATGACAGACCAGATGTTATTACCAATAAGGTTTTCTGAGCGAGATATGCTGGCTGGTTGTCGGCCCAGTTAGCTTAAATGGAAAAGCATTGGCCTTGTAAGCCAATGTTCTGGGTTCGATTCCCAGCCTGGGCATTTTTCGCTCAGTTGGAAATATTCAATTCGTATGATAACTTTACCTATCAGTTTGATTGTGTTAACATAATAGTTCATCTACGTATCCATCGTTTATATGGAGTTCCTTTACCTGCGGTTTATTCTGTTGAGCTGTCTACATGACAGACCAGATGTTATTACCAACTGAGCGAGATATGCTGGCTGGTTGTCGGCCCAGTTAGCTTAAATGGAAAAGCATTGGCCTTGTAAGCCAATGTTCTGGGTTCGATTCCCAGCCTGGGCATTTTTCGCTCAGTTGGAAATATTCAATTCGTACAGTCATTTTAATTAATCAGTTTAAAAACTCATAAAAACTTTAAAAATAATAACACTAAACGTCTCGAACTTGTTTAAAGTTCCTCATCAGTATTATTATTAAATAAACGCGAATTCGTGAAAGATGATATAAAATTAACTTGCAGTTCAGAGCGTGTGTTGCAAACAGTGGTGTAGTCGAAAAAAAAAAAACAGAGGTTATACGCTCTGAGCAGAAGGTATACGCTCAAGGCAGAGCGTATACCCTAGAGTGTATTTACTATAGCTTTTTTGAGAAACAGAGGTTATACAGTGTTCCTCAAAAAAATACAGAAGGTATACGTCGTATACCCCCGTATACCCTCCACTACATCCCTGGTTGCAAACAATTAATTACGGAGGTGTGTATTTTAGCCATATTAAAGTTTCATATTCAGCTGGAAGTGGACTACCCTCATTGAGTGGGAATTTCGCCGATGTAGCAGACCATCCCTCCAGGAAAATACGAATCTTGTATAGGTTACAATTTGATTTTATGAGCTTGGTAATCTCAAAATCTTGAAAATGATCGGCATGTATGTCGTGGGCTACAATTTCAGAGTTTACGTTTCTTGAATTAAAAGCATTATTGTGTTATTTTATCCGATCTCTAAAATACTGTTAATCTCTACGATATATATAGCGTCAGATTGTTTACATGGGATAACATCGAATATTCATTTCTGCAGAGAACTTGAATATTTGTATTTAAAATTACAGAGGGAGCCTTGTAAAGATTTTTGTCGGAAGAATATGTAAATACAGTGACTGGTTTAAAAAGAGGAGTGATATATTCCGATAGGTTTCTGTAATATGCGTGAGTTGCATTCTCTATGGGTATGAATTGATTGTTAGTATTTCTTTGAAAGGGTGAAAGAGTCACTGTATAAGCATGTATAATTTTAGAAAATTTCTGTTGCACCATCTTGAAGAAAATCGATTATTCTTAAAATCATTAAAAATCTTTTTCTTTTCGATTTTGTAGAATTCGTCATTACTGCAAAAGCGAAGGGCACTGATTAGTAAAGTTTTAATTAGAGCGATCTTATGAGAAATGATGCATTTTGATCTGAAGTGCAGATAGTGTCCAGAAGAGGTGTCTTTACTATATACAGAGATGCATTTACTTTTATGAAAAGCGTCGTCATTTCTTTAATTTGGATGTTGAGGTAGTGTAACCAGTTGTTCATTTAATCATGTTCACTCATTGGTCATGAATCATTTTCATGAATCATGGAGCATAATCTTCATGTTCAATCATTCAATTTCATGTTTACTAAATTTTATTTTAAATAACGAAATTATATAGTTTTTCTAATAAATTAATTATACTAAAAGTAACTATTAGTATTTAGAAAAATAGTATTTTTTTACAAATGACTTATGTCCGTGTGATTAAAAAAAGACATGTTATCAATATTTGGAAAACATAAACTATTTTCCATTTTCCGTTTTACTCTAGTAATGATATTTCTGTTTGCGATCTTTTGTTTTAATATTAAGAGGTAAAGTTATTTGAGAAATAAGTTTTCATTGGGAAAAATTTGACATAATGGAGATAAATATTTATAGATCTAGCTATTTGTCGAAATGTCTGTATGTATGGAATTCGCAGGAAATTACTATACGGAAGAAGCTATATTAGCTAAAAATTCAATACTTGCATACTTCCTAAATTATGTGTCTTTTTAACTGAAATAGTTTTAATAACACAAGGGTGTGGTGGTTATAATTTTAAGCTATTTATAATTAATTCTTATGTTTGTTTTCGCACATAATTCGGAAATGAGGTTACGTTTTTACCATTACGTGAGAAATATTTGCTAATCGTCAAATTCAATTTTTTTTTTTAAATATAAATATTGTGAAAATCTGATACTGTAAAATATATCTTAAACGATTTTTAATAATATTTTTTTTTCAATTCAGACTATTTTATATTATTTAACAACATATTTTATTCACTAAACTGTTGAAGGTGAGAGTTTGTGGGCTTTATTCATTGACCCGAGGGAAATGATAAGCTACAACGTGGCTCAAAGTGAAAAGTAAACATGCACCGTGCACGGTATAAGACAAAAAAATAGTATAAAAAAAACACTTTACATCTTTTTTGCAGTAAATGATTTTAAATTTTTCGATTATCGAAAAATCTAAATGTGGTAATAAAACATGAAGGTCATTTTCGGATTCAGCTCTAATAAATAGATAAGAATAAATTATCAAAAGCTAATGAACATATTACAACCTAAACTTGCAGGCTTTTGTAATATTTAATGATTGCCACTGAAGTTCTATATATATTTTGAATTATAATCAAATAAATGTCTAATTTATTTCCTTTTTTTTTACACTACACACTTACACTACAGAGAAAAACTACAGTTACTTTATTTCAAATGGATCAACTAAAACGCATAAGTTTCCAGAAAATATATCACTACATATTAGCATGCAATAAACGATTGCATCGTAGTTTATATATGAGGATTTTTTTTTTCACTGAAGCTTTCGAAACGTATAATTTAAAATAACAGTGGCAATTTGATTTTAGTCTTCTGTTCATTAAATGATTATTTTAATTTTAATTTTTTTTATATAAATCTTATGTATATTTAAATATATCTGTCGTTTTAAAAACAAACTAAATTAAATATATATATATTAGCATTATCTATCACAATACTTTATAACTTATATGGCAGATCGAATAATAATATCTATTTCAACAAACTCGGTTAAAAAAATTAAAAGAAAAAAGAAAACTCCACATCTTCTGTTGTTCTGTTTGAAACCATAATAATTATATGCATCATGATGAAAATTATTTATCATTTAATACTTCTTCCTAACATAGTCATTTATATTTGTTGAAATACATAAAATTTTTCTTTCAAACTTTTATTACATTAAATAAATTAATTTCCCTAAAAAAAAAAGTTAATGTTTAGTTATGTCTATATTAAAATTATCTAAAATTGAAATATATGCAAGATAATAATAAAACAAAAGCTACCCAAGTATGTTTCTCAACAATTCATGGATACAATATTATGATAACAATCTGAATATAAAATGCAAAGAGTTATTATTTAATAAACAGCTTTTAAATATGTATTTTCCTGAAAAAATTCAGGAAATAATAACATTTCTGAAGATTGTTTAATCTTATTTTGTTCATACACATGCACATATATAGGATACATATTATCGATTGCATTACGAATAAGGAAAAGGCACTGTAATTTATATTATAAATAATCTATTTTAACAAGTGCGTCGTAATCTCTGAAGTGAAATTCCGAATAGATTATTTATGCTTGGCTACATTATATCTTAATTAGTTTTGTATTTATTATAGGCTATATATACATATATCTGCTCTTTGAATTGAAAATTTCTATTTAGTATATAAGAATCATAAATAAGCATCGGCATATTCTTTGAAGTAAAGGTAGAATATTATCTTCCACTATTTTTTCTTTTTTCTGATAATGTTTGAAATATCGTAAATTTTCAAGTAGATGAAAAGAAAACACTAAGAATAGTAAAATAATATTGCTTTTCTCTTTTTTTCATTTAGAAATGTTATTTATATTTTTCATATAATTGAAAAAAGATACATGTAATTTTGTGTATGATAAAAGTTTTTCGATTTTTTACTAAATCAACCTATATATATCAAATCCTAATGAAACGAATTTATGAAACGGATATTATGAAACGACTGAAATGTACCAAATTTATGAAACGACAAATTAAACAACTGATTATGTTTCACAGCGATTTCACCTAAAATACGGCATTCTTTGACATGAAATTAACACAAAAAATCCGTATTGATCCACAGATCTCAAAACTGGTATTATAAATTTTAAATTCGAATTAGTTTTCAAAATATGAATTTTTTTCTAATTTTATATACATTTCTCTAATGATGGCAACTTAAATTTTAATCATAACAGAAAAAAATGTTTATATTTTAGAAAAGGTTATTATTTTAAACTAATTTGGCGACCAATTTGACCTCCCTTAAATGTATGCTAAGAAATGTATCAAGTTACTTTTATTAATAATTCAATTTGTATTTCATTATCATTTTATTTAATGCAAAACTTTAATTTAAAACTGAGACATTTAAAATAAATGGCTTTCACTTCTTTTTTTTTTTTTAAACGAAACGAAAATAAAAATATTAGGCACAGATGTCATATACGCAACGCTGTACCTAATTGCTGCCAAAATGACGTTATTTTGCCTGACATGGTAACCCGGCTATTGTTGCTTATATATTAATAAATGTTTATTTGAATTTTTTTTTTTTATTTATAAAAAATGTTACAAATTGTTTTGTTCTACAGTTATTAATTAAACTTTTTTTATTAATTGTTATTTCAATTTAAAAATAACAGAAAATAATTTAAAAATACGTATGTAACTGGTATTCGAAAACGAGGCTTTCGCCAAATTGTCGTAAAAAAAAATGCACGCCAAACCCGGTGCGTATATCACAATACAACAAATCATGACATTTAATTTCAGCTTCAAACAATATTTTAATGGTGCATCTCCTGTCTACCAATTTTGCCAAATTATATAAATCGCCAAACCACTCGCCAAATTATACAAATTGACATAAGCTTTTATTTTAAATAACGAAAGGACAAATAAATTAGTATAAAATTAATAAAAATGCAAATAAAACGTCAAAATAAAGATCACTTGATGGCGTAAACACGTATAACTTCCTTAAAGTCAAGGGAATGCGACATTTACGATCAACCTTTATTGACATTTAATCTTATAGTTTGGCGACAGATTTTAGATATAACAGACAACAAATTGTGAATCAAACACGAAAAAACCATTGGATGTCTTAACAGCAACTGATTCTGCCTTAAATTTTTGCAATAAGAGGGAATTGAATGGAAATCCGTTTACAGGAAGATCTCTAAACGTTTATTCAGTATAATTCAATCTTCTCTAATCTTTTTATAAGCGATCAAATTAGCGTGCTTTTAGATTTTGCAGTGTCTGAACGGATGTTGGCGAGCGTAGCTTGCAGGGGGCAGAGACCCTAATTTGATCTATAAAGTTTGAATCGTCTTGAAAAACTTTGAATCGTGGGACATTTTTACGACGCACAGTGAAGTATTTGACCCGAAATCCTGGTCCAAAATGTTTTTCGATGTAAATAGAGTCTGATTGGCTTGAAATTCTTAGATGTTATTCGGTATCACTATGGCATGTTTGGTATTGTAAATGAAGTGTAATAGCCTTTACGGTTCATTTATAGAGACATCAAAAAGAATTCCCTTACATTATGCTCTATGGAGAAAAAGCGTTTCCTCTGTATTTTAATGATACCACACTTTTAAACGTGCTGAAATTTATATACATCACTAAGGCGTACTAAGGAAGTTATTGTAGAATATGGTGTGCATAGAATATATCGTTCATTTACAGGGACACACAACAGAATATAGCTGAAGAATAAATTTAACTATTGAAGTCTATGACCAATAATTGCAGGAAGTGCGCTTGTAGTTGTGATAGGCGTTTTAAATTAGAACAATTTTTTTTTAACTATTACTTGGTGTGGATACTATACATCATATACAGGGCTGTACAAAAATTCTCAAGTTGCTCATCTTCAGATACGAATATGTCCATTAAGTACGACATTTTACGAATATCAAAAAGTCAAATTCTATAATTTATAAACATTATCTTATAAATTTTTATACATTTTAGCTATTTAAGATTAAACAATAACGGTGAACTATTTTTTAAGGCGGAATGTTAGATTCTCTACCTTTCACAATGGGGCCAAGTTCAGGTGAAATAGAGTGTAGACATGAAATACTCCTGACTGTGTTCGGACAATAGGTTGTGTAAATATATTGAAATTTGGAACAAAAGACAGTCTTTACAGCCTAATATCATACCATGATTCCATTTGGCACTTACTATGGATTTGTATTAATAATATATTATTAGATTACAAAATATGTCAATTTTTAATTTAAAAAAAATTCAAACCTTGGTAGCGACCCCTAAAAAATGTTTTAAAATTTTGAAATTTTTGTGAAGGTCTTTATTTTATACATAGAACAAAATAGAAGGGTGCCCCATAGAAATTTTAAAAGTTAATTTTTTAAGGACCACCCTAATGGCCGGGCAAAGTGCGGCACATACTTAAAAAAATTTTGATATGTATAAATTAGAGCCAAAAGTGCTTTAAAAATAACCCTTTTACACATTTATTTTACTATTTTTATGTTTTTTATTACATTAAAAACTAAACTATTTAAATTAACATATTGTTTAACACTAAACTCTGACCTTTGTTAAACACGTAAGCCCTGTTTAGTTTCAATTCAACAATTCATTGAACCAAAAAAAATTATATTTAAACATAACAACAATGCCAAAAAACAACAATAAACCACGTTTTCTCAGAAAGAAACTTCCTCTTCAGCTGAGGCCAGAAGCCACCGGATATAATTGAAGTTCCGAGAATAGACATAGATGGATGCACCAATTAGTTAGCTATTAACAAATATGATTTTTACATTTGTTGACGAAATTTTAATTTTTGCATGTTTGGCCAGGTTTTTGGGTTAAATACTCGACTGTGCGACGGACAATATTTAAATTGTTACCTAACCATGTTTTGTATACATATTGATGACAGTTTGTGCAATCCGATGCTAAACGGCTGGTTATAGTTGTTATACAGGCAACTGTAATTTGAATCTTATTTGATCAGGACTCTGAGTAGCTAACTTTTAGACCACCGTTGGATATCTGTTAGCAAACGGTTAGCAAAACAATGGTACAAAAATATGGAAAAATTACTCTAGGCCGTCATGGAACAACAATTAGCCAAGATTTATCAAACATTAAACCAAAAATTTAAATCATATCTGATCAGGACTCTGAACAGATAACAGTTGAATGACACCGTCGGGCCTTTGCTAGTAAATGGTTAATTGAGAAATGATATAGCAAGGCTGACGCTTGTTACTAGGAATCACGTGAAACAACATATTAGTCCAAGAGCTGACAGCACAAAAACCTATGTTATCAAGCACAAGAAAAAAACCCTTCATTTTATAGGAGAGTAGAAGTAGGGGAATCTATTGATCCATCTCTGCCGGAAGTGAAGTGATATATAAGCCAAAAATTAATTCCACCAGTGGTTGACTCATACGTTTATCATTGTGTTTGCCGTACAACTATCCTCCATGTTTTCATACCGTTGTTTGTACGGCAAACACAATTATAAACCTTAATTCACTTCAGGCAGACATGGATCATTAGATTCCCCTACTTCTACTCTCCCATAAAACAAAGGTTTTTTTCTTGTGCTTGATAACATAGGTTTTTGTGCTGTCGGCTCTTGGACTATATCGTCAACAATTAGAAAAAAGTTGGTCCAACGATTTTACATTACTTGTGCTGAGCTAATACTTGACAATAGTTTCGAGTGAAATTTTACCATTATCTTGAAACAAGTTCTAAACATAATTAAAGCTTTAATCGTGCTTGTAAATAGTCTGTTTAGAGATATTCACCACTATATTTTTGTTTTCCAAACCTTTATTAATTTATTATTATTTAAAGAAAAAGCTTTTAAAAGATATATTGAATATAAAGCAAATTCAAATATGATTTCAGTACGAGGGTTATTTGTAAACTAAGGCACGCTAAAAAATATCCATTTAAATTTCGCACAATTGTAGCATAGTGCATGCGCGCGAACACAGGGCATCACTTGCGCTATAGCAGATGCCAGTTTTGCACCTACTTTGTCAATATGTTGCTTCAGAGCAAGTGATAAAATTGTTCAAGTTGATTGATCATATCACAGACTGTGAAATACGGTCTTTTTTTCCGGATTTTCACATAAAAAAACATAACAACAGTGGGCATTCATAACCTCGTATGTGAAGTGCGTGAAGTTAATGCAATGGGTGACAACCCACTGCTGCTCAAACAAAATCTTTCGTAGAATCTTTTGGATGGGATCAATATGAGTACACACCATATGCTCCTAAAGTTGCGCCGACTATCACCTTTTCTGATACCTGAAATTGTTTCTCGGCATCCAGGGATTAAAAACGGACGAAAGAGCAGGAACGGCAGGTAAGATGTAGATTTCCTCACAGGCGGTGTCATTGTATGAGGAAGATTTGCAAATCTCGTGGGGCGTTACGACGAATGACTAAAGAGACGGGGAAAACATGTAGAAAAATAGAAAAATGTATGAAAATTCCCACCAAAAATAAATTTTCTATATATCCTTTGTATATATTTTTTAATTGTAAAATAGACCTTCTTTTAAAAATAACTCCCACATAATCGAAATAAGAATAAATTTATTGTATAAACTATTTTGTCGTATTATAATATGTAAAATATCATTTAAATATGCTTGCTTTTACGCTCCTTGCACAACAAAATTTCAATCAGGTATTTTTAAAATTTTTATCATAATTAAGTACTATAGACAAACGTTCATATAAGTTCAGTGTATATAACAGCATTCAATGTTGAATTCAATGTTTTATTTATCTCCATAATAAACTGAGGATTACGTTTTGAGAATATACGAGTATACAGACATTGTGCATAAATAATTTTTGAACATACATTGATATTTGTGATTTGTCATTTTATGTAAGTATCGAAATAATATAAATTCAACAGAAAATGTAGAAAATATATTTTATATTTTAGTCGAAATTGAATATAATCGGATTAAGTTTACACTGTTATTTATGTTGTATTGTACTTATTTTAGGCCGTAATAGAAAACTTGTATTAGAAACTGTGTTTCTTGAGTCTCATTTTTTTTATGTTGATACCCGAATTGAATTTATTTGTAGCTTTTAATATTTAGAAAAATAGATGAAAATATTTCGAATTTCTACAATTTTCATTATATTTCATAAAATTTTATGTTCTGTCTCTTCAACTGTTCTCATTACCATTTAGTAACCGGAATATACAGAGTGTTTTATAAAGGTCTCCCTAACTACTGTACAAGTTTATTATAAATTTCGCATATGATTTATAAAGAACTCTCTAACTAATGGCCCAGATTATAGAGTATTTCATAAATGCTTTATAAAGGAGTCCTTAACTAATGGACATGATTATTAGGTATTTCGTAAATGTTTTAAAAAGAAATCACTAATTAATGGTCAAGATTATTATGCATTTCATATAAATTTTATAAAGGAGTCTCTAACTAATGGACAAAATTATTAGGACTTTCATAAATATTTTATAAAGGAAGATCTAACTAATGGACCTGATTATTACACTTTTCAGAATTTTTGTATAAATAAATATTAAAAACAAGGATACATGCTTGAAAATATATTGCAAAGGCTGTTTCACATCGTACAAATGCTCAAAATAATTTCAAGATACAAAATGATTTCAAAATAATTTCAAAATAATTTCAATATATAAAAATATATTTTGCGTCTCAATAGTTATTTGAAATACAAAGTAAAGACACAGCTTTACAATAAGTTTGAGCTTTATTACATTTTGAGATATTTCAAGGCTATCTATTGACGAATGTATAAAGCATCATTTAAATCGTGCTTATAAGATTTGTAAGGGCTACCTAATAAACATTTCACTTATTTCCTCTTCATATTTAGATAATTAAACACTATTAAATAATTGTGTAACATTACTCCATAAAATTGGAAGCATTATGCTGCCACCAATTTTATGGAGTAATTTAACGAATTTAACTGCTGTAATTTAAAATGATGTAACACTACACCATAATAATTTGTAAATATCAGAATTCACATTACTATGGTGTAAAGTTACAGCAGTTATATCGGTTAAATTACTCCATAAAACTGGAGAAGCAATGCTACCACCAATTTTATGGAATGACGTTTATAACGGTTGGAGTAACGGTTATGGAATAATTTTATGGAATATTCCTCTTTATATTTACATAATTAAACACTGTCATATAATTGTGTAACATTACTCCATAGAATTGCTAGCAGTATGCTGTCACCAATTTTATGGATTAATTTAACTAATTTAACTGTTGTAATTTAAATTGATCGAACATTACACCATAATAATTTGTAAATATCGGAATTCCCATTACATTGGTGTAAAGTTACAGCAGTTATATCGGTTAAATTACTCCATAAAACTGGAGAAGCAATGCTGCGAGCAATTTTATGGAGTAATTTAACTAATTTAACAGCTGTAATTTAAAATGTGTAACATTACACTATAATAATTTGTAAATATCAGAATTCACATTACTATGGTGTAAAGTTACAGCAATTATATCGGTTAAATTACTTCATAAAACTGGAGAAGGAATGCTAACACCAATTTTATGGAGTAATTTAACTAATTTAACTGCTGTAATTTAAAATTATGTAACATTACACCATAATAATTTGTAAATATCAGAATTCACATTACTAAGGTGTAAAGTTACAGCAGTTATATCGGTTAAATTACTCCATAAAACTGGAGAAGCAATGCTGCGACCAATTCTATGGAGTAATTTAACTAATTTAACAGCTGTAATTTAAAATGTGTAACATTACACCATAATAATTTGTAAATATCAGAGTTCACATTACTATGGTGTAAAGTTACAGCAGTTATATCAGTTAAATTACTCCATAAAACTGGAGAAGCAATGCTACCACGAATTTTATGGAATAACTTTATAATGAGCTTTTTACAGTGAAGGATTACTGAATTTTAAATATCTCGTCTGGATATAAAAGCAACAATGTGAAGAGTATTTATTTAGAACCAGTGATACTTAGAAATTGACACATTCCATAATAAAGAACATTGATCACTTGCGGGGATGCCATATTATCTCCGAAATATACGTCTGTCCATGTTGGACGTCTCTTATATTGGAATGTGATTATGTTTTAATGACACGTTCTCAATTAACCTAATTTATTCCAAGAAACATTTTATAAATAGCAATTTAAAAAAGTCCTTCCGACCTGTGCCGGGAGGAAGAGGTAGCTTACATATGCCTTATTTTAAAAAAATCCAGGTTATTTTACTCATACACAAGAAGATAGGATTAGTGGAACCAGATTATAGAAGATTCAATATCAATTTTCGTCAACACTGAAAATGATTGTGAATTTCGCCAAATTAGTCATCTGTATGAAAGTTTGTTTCATTTAGGAAAATTTATGCTTGGTCTCCAAAGTAGGCGGTATTTTGAAGTACCAGTCATTGAACAAAACTACTGAAGCTAACCAATGAACTTGGTCGCGACTTTAGTAAGCCCTGTACACATGTTCACTCTCATCGAAATTGATTAATATATGAGTGGGGCAAAAATCAGAGGTTTTAAAATTCCAGCCACATTAGAAATTCATACTGCTATGTATTATTCATTTTTTAACATAAAGTCGAAACAAAAAATGCTCCGAAATAATTAGTATATCAAAGTCAAAAACTTAAGAAAAAAACTCTTTTTCAATTTCTTTTTTTATGTAGCTCTTTTAATATGATTTTTTTTTTTTTAATTTTCATTGGCTCCCACTTGGAAACAAAATGGCGGAGCGATTTAACATTTTATGTACCAAATTATGAATTCATGAAAATTTTATCTTCTAAAGCATTTTTTGTGAATTTTTTTAAACTGCATTAGTAGATTTGCATAATCATTTAATAAATTTTCGAAGTATTTTAGAAGAATTTAAGGATTTAGAAGGATTAATTAAATTTCCATCTATAGGGATTTTGTGCACTATTTATAACCCCGCTCAAGTATTTTATTTTCAATATTTTTCTTAGTATTTTGTAGAATTTGGAAATCTACAAATACAATGTTCATACAATAGAAATATAAAAATATTTCCGAATTGAAAAATCACCCCCCCCCCTCCCAACACCAAGAAAGCTGAAAAGATGCAAAGGCAAAATAAATCATCCTTTTAAAAATATTTTTGTTGTGTGTAACCCATAATGCTTTTGCAACAAGATAAAGTGATGTAGCTATAACTCATTCTATACTGTATTGCAACTAATCAGCGTATTAAATTAATTTTATAACAAGTTATTTTTATGGTACTTATAACTTCACAACTTTTAAGTATACTACCTAAATTCCATCACGATGTTCATGGCTCGAAATAGTTTATCTAAAATACTAAAAACAAAATAAAACGTATTTATCTAATTTCTTGCTGAATATATTTAATATTTTTATTTGTTACTATCTGACCCGCCGGCGTTTCCTGCGCCCCTGATAATTAATTCAATGCTGAATGCTTTTTCACATTTAACCTAAAAACTTTTTAAAAGATCTTAATGTAAAGTGTCTCACACTTTCAGTAGTGTAGGCCCTCTTTTCTGTATAATTTTTAATTTCAAATGAGAATATATACAAACCAAATAAGAGTTGAGATTGATTATATATTTTAAGCAGAAGCCCCTTATTTTCAGAGCTTTAAAGGTACCTGTAATCAGTGTTAGATGAATTTATATATTTAAGTGAAAATCTTTTCAAACGAACCTAGTAATACAGGGCCTTTGACAGCTAAAATACGTTTTATTCTCACTTTTAATTTCTACATCGGGTCAATTAATGTGTAATAAAAAAAAAAGTTCCTATAGTTCAAACGCATTGAATTTCTTAAATAATAAATAAAATATTACCGACTCCCGTAAATAATGTGTATGCTAAATTATTCATATTCATTTGTAAAAAGTAGTGTTTTTCGTCTAACTTTTTTTTTCTTTACACATAGAAAACCTACGGTATTTTTAAGTGAATATTTTATTCGTTACTGTAAACCAAGAGTCTAATTGAACAACTGCTAGAATGCTAGTTTAGGGTATTAAAATATAAGATCAATAGGGCAAAAATAACTTTACACTAATTATTTTAGATTCAATATTATTAATTAATATTTTCGAATCAAAGGTTACAGAGTTTCAAAGAGAATTGAAAATTAATGCTATTCGGTATTTTACTTTCTGCGTAATTTGATTTTTGGAGTCTAAGCGCTAAGTTGAAATATGCCGGAAAAGGGAGTATGGAGAGGTGTTTTAAATGCTTAAAAAATCGTCGTTATCGTCCAAACTCTTCGAATTTTTTAGAAGTTATAAACTTGGTGTTTTCATATCTGGGTGAAAATGTCGTAAAAAAGTATTGATATTTAGTAGTAAAAAAGCTCATAAGAAGATATATTTTTTTTTACTTGATCTCTTTCAGTTAAAAAAAAAAAAGTTCTTACTCAAATTCTTTGAGATTATCAGCGGTTATAAATGTGATGGTAAAAAAAAAAAAAAAAAAGTTCTTGCTCAAACTCTTTGACATTTTCAGCGGTTATAAATGTGACGGTATAATTTTTTTTTTTTTTTCTTTTGCTCAAATTCTCTTATATTCAGCGGTTATAAATGTGATGGTAATAAATAAATAAATAAATAATAAAAATTTCTTGTTCAAATTCTTTGAGATTTTCAGCGGTTAAAAATGTGACAGTTTGTGTGGCACCTCATGATAAAATTTTTGAAAAAGTATTGACATCTATTTGAAAAAGAAATGTGTTTTCTTCTTTTCTTTTCTTTTTTTTTAACCATTTGGAAAAATGGTTATTGTCCTCGTCAAGGTAGGAAATCAAAAGCATATATGAAGCTTTTTATTGGTTTAACCCGCATTTTATTCGTTTTCTGATTGGTTTATACAGTAATCTGTATTTCTCTTTACTTTCAACAGGGACGGATACTTCTGTTGCCACTACAACAAAAAAGTAATAAAAACTACAAAAAAAAAAAAAAAAAAAATTAATAACTCAGAAACAAATTTACAGCTTTCAAACAAATTGCATTTAAAAGTACACTTTGTTTCTCTATACGACGGTGTAAAAAGTAATATTGTGGGATCTTTAGAAGTTTAAGAATGAAATTTCATTTAAAATTGGTCGTCAGATTTCTTGGACGATGGAAAAGACTTTTTCCCGAACAGCCAATGAAATGCTTGGATAATACGTAAGTTTCAGGTGGATAATACGTAAGTTTTAAGAAATCTGACGGATCGCAATCGATTTTTGTCGCTTGCAATTTTTAAGTGTAATAACACTATTAATGTTTAATTCATGGCGTACGCAATGTATGATCAACTCCGTGCGATTTTTTATGTCTTAAATTTTAGCCTTAAAAAAAATCATTTTCCAAATGGTCGTTGTAATTTGTTAAATTGCTTTTTTATTTTATTTTATTTTATTTTTTTGTTTGTTTTGTTTTCGCATCGGTGGCGTTAGCATAACAAAATGAGTAGTTCTTACCATCCGAATTCTCTGAAATTATAATAGGTTATAAACATAACTGTATTCGAACGTTCGTAAAAAACATATCTACCGTCCGAGCATTTTAAAATTTTTGTAGATGATGTGAATCTAGTGTATTGAGATGTTCTAAAAAGATTGTTTTAAAGTACGGATGTTTTGTTACTTTTAGCGTAGAAAAAATATTGAAGCGCAAAGTGATTCCTTGGTATATTTGGAAGGGTTAAAATTCATGGTTTTTAAGAACACTTGCACCATTGATTAGAATAAGTTTTTAGCTTTAATAGCATGTTTTTGGTCAGTTGATACCTCTATAATTACGAATTAGAAGGGCGTTGACAAAAGGGAAAAAAAGAACCCTTTTAAATTTGTTTTTCAAAAGGGTTAACTGCGATGTTTTATTTATTTATTTATTATTATTATTATTATTATTATTATTATTATTATTATTTGTATATGATTACGGCGTTTGAAACATAAGAGTACCATTTCTGAGAATATGTCTTCCAATTTTAACTGTACAGAGCGGTTTCGTCGATTAGTTTAAAAGAAAACTATTAAAACAGCTAATAAATAGAAATTTAAAATAATGAGACTGGGGCGCACCAGGAGAGGCCTTTGACTAAGCTCACACAAATTTTCAGTCTCGTACGTGTTGTACATTTCGCTAGCCATCTCACACAGACAGACAGAAACACATCCAGAGCGAAACTAGTTTTTAGTAGTATACGATTTATTTATTGTGTCACTACCTGATCCGCCCGACTTTGCCTGGGACCATGATAATATTCTTAACCCTTTAGTGCGCAGCTTTGCATATATGCAAACAACACTGTTTTGAATTTAATAGATTTTTTTTTTATTCGCATATACCTAATTTACACCAGAAAATTAAAGTAGTAATATTTGCTTTAATTAAAAAACAGACATTCCGTATTTAAATAACGCGAAATTAATCATTGAAACTTTCTGGTGTAAAGTCAAATTCTCGGAACTACGTAATTTCTAAAACGTATTCTATTATGGAAATTAAAGGGTTAAATTTTAAGTGTTATAAAATAAATAAATATATAAAATAAGGTGTTTGGAGACATATTTATGTTTTGTATGTTAAAGTATTTACTAATTTGCATTATTTTAGCGTAAAACAGCCACACGACATTAGTTTTTACTTATATTGCAGATTTGTAACATAAGAAAAGCTTGACGTATTATATGAAAAATGTATCTCTGATTTTTTTTATTATTTTTGCTGTGTAATAAACCTTTCAGACAATCATATGTAATTTTTTCAAAACAAAATAAAAAATCGCGCATTTAAGGGTTAAATGAACTTTAAATTTGTATGATTTTATATCTTTAACTCGATTTTGTTTTAAATACGTGGGTGCTGAATGTGTGAAAAACCGGTTAAAAAAAAAAAAAAAGAAAAACTGATATTTACCGGTAAAAAGGCTTTAGATAACTGCCGCGTCAAACGAAGGGGGAGGGGACGATATATTTTCGAAGACTGTGTAATGTTCGTGCTAAAATTTTGATAATTAATTGCACAAATCTCTGACTTAGGCGTAACCATTTTTTTTTTTTTTTTGACATCGAAATCCTAAGTAATTTGTTTTTTAATTTACGAACTGAATATTGCCACCGGCCGACGCCGGGCGGGTCAGATACATAAAAGAAAGAAAATAAGTAAATGTAAAATTATAGGGATGAGAATCTTCTTTTCATTCTGTGATTTCCTCTTATAACTTCATTGAAATCCCCTTCTCCTTGCAACCTCTCCCGAGTACAAAGGTTCAGTATTTTTCAAAAAGGTTAATTTCAGTAATAATTAATGACTTTACGTTGTAATATATATAATACTAAACAAAACAGATGTTGCTATCCAACGTACACTATATTCATAAATCAAAAGATGACACACGAAATCAAAACACATGAATAAAACAAATCTCAACGTTTCGGTTAACTCTTTACAACCATAATCAGGAGAAAATTTTCAAAAATATAAATACACAGGAAACACTCAATAGTCTACATATTTAAAAATTAAATTCAACTGGGAAAACAAAAACGCAAAGGAAACATAAAAAAATGCTTTAAAAACAATATAGTGTTATTGCTATAACTCAATCTGTTATTCAAAGCAAAAAAGAATGAATGACATTAAAAAACATGGAAAATTTATAGTTCTTTCAAAATACAAAGCCAGATTTCCGGAATGAGAAAGGAAACATTATCGTTCAAATTTCTTGCTTCCTTATCTGAAAAAACTCAACGGAAACATCAAAAATCCTGTAAAAACAACTGTGTGGCGCCATCTCTTATACAAGTTAAAAAGGAATGTTAATGTAGATTCGTGAATCTTTGGAAACTCGTTTAAGGAACAACAACAGCAAAAAAAATGTAAAGGTAATGTTTCCTTTCTCATTCCGGAAATCTCGCTTTGTATTTTGAAGGAACTGTGAATTTTACATGTTTTTCCTGTCATTCATTTTCAACTTTTTTGCCTAAGTAGTGCTTATAGTAACTCCAGCGATTTTTACTGCGATTTTAAATTTTTTTCGCATGCGTGGAGAAATTTTGACATTCATAAAAGGAATTCGGTATCAAGCATTTAACCTAACATAGCAGATTTTGCTTTCCACGATTTTCAATGCGATTTTTAAGGGTTACTTCACGACGAATTTCGAATGCACGAAAGGTATCACACTGAAGTAAATCTTGTTTTTCTCCATTGTTGAACTTTTAGCAGTTTTTTATAAGGATTTTATCGGGGTTTTTTTTAGTTTCACCGCGGTTTTACCACATTACAAAAAAAAAATTCATTTTACGCTTTTAGAACAATATTGCCAATTTACTCCTATTTTCAATTTTTTTAATTTTTCGCGAATATCATAAGCTATTATTGCATTTTTTTCGTGTTGCGGTGATTTTTCTACATTCATTAAATAAATACTGTTTTCATCTTTTAACCAATATGGTAAATTTCGTCTTCTGAAGTATATTTTTGAAATACTTTTGAAATATATTTTCGTAACTTTAAGCTTTTTCTTGCGATACTCTGTTAATTTCTCACATTAGTGAAAGGAATTCGGTTTAATTTTTTTTTGTCCGAAATAGCAAATTTTGTTCTGTTTTCAGCAGAGATTATTCGAAGCTCGTGGAGGAAATTTTACAGTTTTTTTCGGTTATCTTGCTAGTTTTTGAAAGATCTGGCAACGCTGGGCTCAAGAGTAAGTATAAACCGGGTGTTACAAAAATGACTGATGGATTTTAAAATTCAATAACCTCCAAACGGTGACAGATATTAAAAAACAAATTCTTGCAGGATTGTTATGTATGATGTCGGGAGGTTTTGTACAGTGATTCTTGATTTTAGTTCGAATTCCAAACAATAGATGGCACTGAGAGCAATAGGCGCTCAGTCCAGACCCAGTTTTTGTTACTTCGGGATCCCTTCAATACGTTTTAATCTTCTTTTTTCGCATGGAAGAAGAGAGAGGCCGAAAAATCGAGCCTGGATTTAGCGGTTATCACATGCAACGCCATCTATCGATGCTATTTGTAACTAAAACAGAGAATCGCAGCATAAAAACTCTTGACATCTTACCTAACACTCCTGCAAGAATTTTTTATATATCTGTCACCATTTGCAAGTTATGGAATTTTAAAATACATCAGTTATTTTTGGGACACCAGGTATATATATTTATATAAGATTGCAGTTCAAGAAAAAAAATTATAAAAAATATTTAGAAATCAAATAATAAAAGTTTGTTACCCATACATGATTTAAATTGCATTTTGTTTATAAATTAAATAAATTGATCAAACATTCTCCTAAAAAAGATTATCAATTTTTTGGATAAAATTTCTTCTTTTTAACGAGTCTGTCAATATACAGTATCCACTTCCCCATGATAAAGAAGACGGTGACGATGATGAAGAGATGGATGGCATGTCGCAATTATGTAGTGTTAGTACACTGACTTGTAAAAAAAGATCGTGGATCGAAAGTCTATTGGATACAGTTCCACGTGGCAATGAAAGCTTCATATTGATGACGTCATGTTGAACCGCATTATTCGTTATCAGACATGTACTAAGCGAAATAATTACTTAAAATCATCCACCATAATCTGTTTTAAATTTACGAAAATTTACTACAAATATCAGCCTGCGAAATTTCATCTAATTATAAAATTTCAATTAAAGATAGTCACAAATTACTGAGTTAAATTGAATAAAAAATTTTCAATATAAAAAACACAAATCTCTAAAAATATGCAATTCTTTTTAGCAGGTACAACTAACTTATGTGTATGAGAGCTTCGCGCTTATGAAAACAAAACAAAAACATCAGTAACATCAGCTAACACAATTGTATTGGAATCTCTTAAAATATCAAATTATTTTTTGCTGCGAAATCTTTAAAACTATGAGGTAACTTTATGAACGCTATGCGTTTATGGAAACTAAAAACACATGTCTTGATTTAGCTGATTCGTTGTATTGATATTTCTAAAAATATTAGATTCGTTAAAACAGTGAGCTTTACAAATATCCACGTGATATATAGTGCTAATATAGTTTTAGTTTATTTTTATAGCTTAATTAAATATATTTAAAAAAAATAATGTCCCATTTTTTAGTATTCTTGCTATCTAGGCACGAACTCCGGTCTAAATCACACTAAATAAACACCAGAGCCCTCTTGTACTCATGTCGAGTAAGCTTAGAGCAATATTTTAAATTTTCAATGCACGCTCTATACGCTATTTATAAAGCCAAACTTAGATGTTCGGAGTGTAGACGCTAGCATAAATTTATACACTTTCTGATGGTATAAAAGAAAAATCGTATAAATATCTCTATTACAATGTACCTTTCAATGCACAATTTAAACTGGCACTTGAAGGCCATCGTTAATATATATATATATGAATTTTGGCTCAATTCTATCCATAACTTCATGCACTTTCCGATGATAAAATAAGGAACATGGCACAAAAATCGTCATCACAGTGACTCTTTCTGCACAGAGAAAAAAAATATATACCGCGTTCACCTAGAATACATAGGTAGTCATTTTCTGTATCCCGAAACTAGAAATATAGATTTTCGAGCTATACGAATAGGGTAAAGAACTAAGCTGAATAGACGAAATGATCTAGAACTTCTAATCTCTTGTTTTCTAGGTGACGAAACGATAAAGAATTGTTTCAATAGCGAGAAATTATCGCTTAATTTCTGGAATGGTTTCATAAACAAGAATTATAGTTACTAAAACTAACCTCTTGTGTTCGCATCTATTTGCAGGTATTTTTAAATAAGTTTTACCACGAGAATATAGGAAACCACTCTTGAATTCTAGTAGGAGACTCTAGAACTCTCTATCAAAGGGAACTAGAATTTATAAGGATGACATGGAACTATTTTTTTCTAGAGCCACAATTTAGATTCTATATGCCACAACTATATTTTTTTCTCAGTGTGTGAGAATATCCCCAATTCTAAGTGGGCCCTGCGGGTCAAAGCCACAAACATATGTAACACTGCGTAACTGCATACAATTTTCAATGGTACAAAGAGGAGACATAAACTTAAGGACACACAGACTTGGGGTCACTTAGACACACGGACAGACAGACATTGTAGAAACGCGTTTTTCGGGATCTCTAACAGTTAAAACCTGCAAGTCCGTGAAAATCCTGGCGTCTATAAAAATTTCGATTGCAATTCTTTGTTCTATTACATTCAAATGTAAGAAAAAATGGATTTAAAAACATACCCTATTTGAGCAATTATTTAATAGTCACAATATCGATTTCGTCGAATAAATGTAAACGCATTATCTACAAGGGAATTAAAAACGTTGAGAATAATATAAAATGTATAGTGAGATAAATTTAAAAGATGCGGAATAGTTTTAAAATTTCAATGAAAAGATTGTACAATAAAGTCAACGAACTGTAAATATAAAACTATTCACGGTGGATCATTTTCAATATTTTATTCATGTAACGCTTGGCTTAAGATAAAGAATGCTGATGTAAAACAATGTAATTCAAAATTTTAAACATGATTATACTTTGAGCAATATGATCTCGCACATAATTATTGCCTCGTAATGTGTTAAATATGTACGTTTATCGTTAATGAAGAATTGTCTTCTTTAGAGCCGTTTTTATTCTTTAGGTAAAAAATCAATTAAATAAATTTATTTATGAAAAACCCCTTAGCAGTTAGAATCGATATGAAATGCTGATGCAATAACATAACCGACTGTGGAGAATGAATTTAAATATTATTTTCAAAATACGAAATAAATAAAAACACATTAACAATGAAATAAAAATGAAGTGACAATTAGATATAAACAGTTTTAAAAATTGCAAATATAATCTTAAATTAATGTAAGATTTCTCCATAATTACCAGTCATATGCATTCGTATGTTTTTCGTGTAAATGGAATAAATAACACTTTATAAAGGGAACTCAAATTTATACATAGATGTTTTCCAGTTGTTTTGTTTTCAAAAAGTTGAAATGAAGACCACTATTAACACTTAAATGCCGGGTGTTGCTTTTCGGAAACATACCCAATTTAGGCTTCTAAAATACTATTAGAATAATATGGATGCTATAATGCCTAATGTGGCCAATAAAATATATTCTGAAAATATTATTAAATCGTTTTTCAACATGTAGATGGCAACACTTGTGCTGTTTAAGAATAAAGATAGATTAATTTTTTCAATTGTTGATATTTGTTTTGTTTGGGAGCTTGCGTAATACCCTATTTTGTTTTGAAGTGAGCAAGTAAAATTTATTTCTTATTACAGTTCCTAAAATTGTTTTTTAGCCGTAAACCATGCTTAAAACAAAATATGATTTTTTAAAGTATTTTTCCCATAATTTATTTTAAAAATGAAAGCCGAAATACATTATTACAGTGATTTTTGAAAAAGCAGGCATTTAAGTGTTAAATAGTAAATTAATTCATTTATTGGAAGTTTCTTTTTAAGTGTACAAATAATAGCAAAAATAGTTCAATTTTCTACAGGTTGTCCCACATTTACATTAAGCTAAACGAATTGTAATTAAAGAAGTGTTTTTGCTTTCAGATTCATAAATGGTAATGGCTACACATTAGGAAAAGGAGCTGTCTGTGGTTTGGATCATACAGATGAAGTCAAATACACAAGTGCAGAGGAATTTTCAAACAAAAATAGGGACGTCAACCACTATTCAGACCCCCAATACCTCCAAGAGGTTTATCTTGCTTCAAACTTTCTGTTAGGTGGATTGAACATGAGGGTCCAATTCATTAGCCTGCATGTTCACCGGTATAACACATTTAGATTTTTCCAGTGGGTCTATATTAAAGATAGTGTGACACACACAGGTTAGGTATTTGCATGAGCAGAAACATTCATTGAGAAAATATATGGTTCTGGCATCTACAATCTAAATTGTGGCTCTAGAAAAAAATAGTTCCATGCCATCCATACAAATTCTAGTTCCCTTTACTAAAGAGTTCTACAGTCTCCTACTAGAATTCAAGAGCGTTTTTCTACATTCTCGTAGTCAAACATATTTAAAAATCTCTGCAAATAGATGAGAACACAAGAGGTTCGTTTTAGTAACAATAATTCGAGTTTGCAAAACCATTCCAGGTATCAAGCGACAAATTCTCGCGACTGAAACGATTCGTTATCGTTTCGACACCTAGAAAATAAGAGGCTAGAAATTCTAGATCATAACGTCTATTCAGCTTAGTTGTTTACCCTATTCATATAGCTCGCAAATCTATATTTCTAGTTTAGGGTTTGAGAAAATAACTACTTATTCATTCCAGGTGAAAGCGTTTTTTTCTTCTCTCATGATTACTGCGGTCATCGCTACAATTCCTGTGGATATGCTTCAAAGAATAAGGCAGGAGGTTGAATACAGTCCCGATGTTGTTCGTGCAACTAAAGGTGCTCATGTGGAGTTCTAGCATCTTATAAAACTTTGGAACCTGCTCTTCAATATACCATAAACAAAAATTTGTTATGTAAATTAATTTATGTTTCATGGAGGATCAAAGCTGTAAAGATAAATTTAGGACATTCTGTATATCTCTGGAAAATTTTATAACAATTACAAAGATTAATGAATAGTGTTTTTTAGATAAAAGGTACATTCATTAAATTCTATTATTGAAACGTACAAATTTTGTGACGAATGGCATTCTTCAATCTTATTAAGAGTGTTATTCTGACAGGTCTTAAATTATCCTTACCAATGTTATACTTATGTGCGTAAAATTCACTTTTATTCTTAAAATATTATGAAAATTAAGAAATTAATAATTTAAATTGTGAAAATTAATATTTTTAACTTTGTTTGTTACGCGTACACTTCTTAAACGATGTCAGCTAAAAGCAACTATTAGATTAAAAAAAAAACTTTTATCAAATTTATTGTTCTATATATATTTTGCACTTTGAAATGTTATTGTACGCTAAATGACACACAACAATCAGCAGTCTATCTTATAAAATTCTGCTCCTTTTTTTAATCTTCTGTGAAAAAAGGAAATATTTTATTTAAAATGTAATAAAAATTATGTAAGAGAAAGAGAAAAAAATATTTAGAACAAAAAGAAATATTTTCTTTAAAGACATTTTTTTCATCACGACACACACACGTGCATATGGTTTATAAATATAATAAGAACATATATTTAATATTAAAAGCTTAAATAATAAAATCAAATCAAATCCTTTAAACACTAACATGTTAACTTTTATTAAACTCGATATAGAGTAATTTAAATGTATAGAAAATCCAAACAACTGTCAAAAAAGTTAAATATACCGTCAAATCTATTGAAAATACCCGAAGCTATATTCTTTTCTTATCATGATAAGTTATGTCACAAAATCTTCACAACGTTCAGTCATCTGAAAGTATCAACATTTTTCAGTGTCAAATTCTCAATAAGATGGCATATATTTTAAAAGAAGAAGAGCAATTTTTTATGTCTCATATATTACAGTTCTTACAGATTTTCTCCTCTAAAAAGTGACACATTTATGAAGTTGATATGTGATATAAAATAAAGGTTATACACGTGTTTATATACACATGTACATACAGTGGTGGCAAAAATTGTGGACATTTTTTGAAATTTTCATGTTTTATAACTTTGTGTGCTTGAAGAATATAATAAATTACACTTAAATACAAATGTTTATATATCAAATTCAAGAAAATGTAATGTAAAATTTAATTAAAAAACATAATTAAAATATCTGCATTACAAAAAAAGTTACGCTTTCAAAAATTAAGATCTATCTTATATTTCATTGTATTTTAAAGTTACACTTAGACATTCAATATTTAGTAGGATACACTTTGTTTTTTTATCACAGCTTCACAGCGTCTTTTCATTGAGAATGCTAGTTTTGCAATTCATTCTTTTCAAACACATGATGCCAAGAATCAATTATATATTCAATAAGTTGCGTTTTATTACATGGAACTTTTTTGTAGAAGGATTTTCAAACGTCGCCACAAATTTCCTATAGGATTCGGATCAGGGCTGTTTAATGGCCAGAGTAATAATTACATGCTTTTATTTTTAAACCGTTCTTTGCATATTTTTGCTGTATGGCATAGAGCTCAATCCTAAAGAAAGATAAAGGGTTCTTTATTGGGGAAGAGATCACTGATGGAAGGTATCAATTTTGGTTCCAGGATAGTTCCGATGTATTTTTTTTTGCATTCAGAATGCTATCAATCACTTGAATGCGGCCCACACCATCTGCAGACATACAGGCCCAAATAATGACCTTTGTTGGGTTCTTTGTAGTTGCTTCAATGCAATCAGGATGCAGCTCTCCTACTCTACGTCTCACATATTTTCGCCCATCACTACCAAAGAGCGATATTTTACTGTCATCGCTCCAGATTATTTGCTTCCACTGATAATTTGACTAATTAATGTGTTTATTTGCCCACTGAACTCGTTTCATGTATTGCTGGAGATTTAAAAATGGTCTTTTACTCGAAATTTTTCCTTTCTGTCCAAAATCTGTTAATCTTCTTTTTATTGTTCTTGAACTAACTGAAATACCCACTGCATTCTTTTCGCATCTAACAGCATCTGATGAAATTCTTCTATCTTTGAGGCATATCCTTTTTATCTTTCTATCGTCAGAAGCACTTGTGATTTTTTTTCTGCCTGATCGTGGCTTATTTATCACTGATTAAGTTTCTTCATACCGTAAGCACATCTTTCGTATGCCAGATAAAGTGACAGATCCACCAACCTGTCTTGCAATTTCAGAATAAGAGAGACCATTTTCTCGCAATATGACAATTCAGCTTCTTTTTGTGGTGTCCCATCATTTCTTGTTATTGATGACATTGTTTTAAATTATTTGCATTAAGAAAACAATGGAAATATTAAAAAAATATTGTATTATTTAGTTACACTAGTATTCACCCTTCTGCAAAATGCATTCCAGCGAGATATCACTTTAACAAAATAAAACATACTACAGTTTAGTTACTGACATTTGATTGGTTCTCGGAACAGTTAATTTGGTCCGATAGGAAGCTTTTATTACAATACACTTCAGTATTCATATTTAATTGCGTTTTTATTTTAGACTCAAATAAGTGAAACATTTTTGTAAAGCAAATATTTTAATTCTGTTTTTTTTAATTAAATTTTACATTAAATTTCCTTGAATTTCATGTATAAACAATTGTATGTAAGTGAACATTTATATATTCTATAAGCACACAAAGTTATAAAACAGGAAAATTTCAAAAAAATGTCCACTATTTTGGCCACTCTCTCTATATATATCATCATCATTATCATCATCATCAACCGTTTTCAATTCACTGCTGGATCTATGTCTCCACCAGTTTTTTCCAATGTTTCATGTCTAGTGCTTTAGTCATCCGATTTCCAACAGCCACTTTTCTGATTTCGTCACTTCATCTTACTTGGGGTCGTCTTGTAGGTCGTTTTACAACTCTAGGACACCATTGTAAGGTGTCTGTTCTCCACCTATTGTTTTGTCTTCTTGTAATTTACCTGCCCGTTTCCATTTTAGCCATTTAATTCTTTGAATGATGTCAAAAACTTTCGTCTGACTTCCTATACAGGTTATTCTTTTTCTGTCTCTTCTAGGTAGGCCTAGCATATTTCTTTTATACTTCTCTGTGTTGTTTGCAATTTTTGTACTATCCGTTTTGTTAGTGTCCATGTTTCTGCTCCGTAAGTTGGTGTAGGCAAAACACATAGGTTAAACACCTTTCTTTTCAAACAAAGAGGCATATTACTCTTCAGAATAATATTATTCTTCTCAAAAGCACTCCATCCATTTCTTATTCTTCCGTTGATTTCATCTATGATACCGATGATATTTCCTATAGAAGGTACACATAACTTTGAACTTCTATAATCTCGGTGTTGATTTAAACGATTTTTCTTTATTGGTGTAAATGAATTGAACATCTCTTTAGTCATTTTCAAATTTATTTTTAATCCTAGAGTAATGATAGCTTCTGCCAATTTTTTTAGCATATTTTCCAATTATTCAGGGCTGTTACTGAAAATTAAAATGTCGTCAGAAAACCGGAGGGGACTTAAATATTCCCCATTTATTCTAATCCTTTTGTTTTCCCAATCCAGCTTCTTGAAAATATTTTCTAAGACAGCAGTAAAAAGCTTATGTGAAATGATGTCTACTTCTCTAACCCCTCTTCCAAGCTTCGCTTTTCCTTTATCCAAATGAATCGTTGCTGTCTTTTTCTTGTAAATCTTCTTTATGATATTGATGGAAGTTTTGTCTATACTAATGTTCTCCAGAGAATTTAGTACTGTTGATGTGTAGACCGAATCAAATGCTTTTTTTCATAATCAATAAAGGTAATGCATACAGGTAAGTTATATTCCTTGTGATTTTCTATGAGTTCTCTTACTGTTTGTGATGAATCCACTTCAGAAATCTGCTTGTTCTCTAGGTTGAGCTGAGTCCAGAGTGATTCATGTCTTGTCGTTAAGCCTTTGGTGAAAATTTTATAAACCACTGATAGTAAGCTGATCGGATGGTGGCTTTTAATGCCTTCTTTCTCTCCTTTCTTGTAAAGTAACACGGTCACAGCATTATTCTTAATTTCTGATACATATGACTTCTCGGGACATTTGGAAAACAATAAGGATAGAATTTTAGCAAATTCTTCTCCTGCTTCTTAAATAATAAGGTCAATTGTAATTCCATCTTCGATAGGGCATTTACCTTTTTCTTAAATCTAATGGCTTGTAAAGCCGCTTAGCTGATTCTAAACTTTTGTTATTTTCTAGAACTTTCTTGACAGGATCACAGTTAAACTTTCTGATATCTATTGTAACACATTTTCTTACACATTTCTTCACACATTTCTTCTGTAACACATCTTTTTTACATAATTAAGCATATTCAACTCTTGATTTAGGATAATTTTTCCTCATTTTGAATTCTCTGCGTTTCTTCATCAATATTCTTCTTTCTATTGTTATTTTCTTTATATGTTTTACTTGTGCATTGCGGCTATCTTCTTTGAAATTTCTTATAGAGTACTGGTTAGTTTCTTATGCAATGCTGTAACATCTTGCTTTCTTTCTAAAGTTGATTGAAGTACTTGGAAATGATTTTTAAGTTCCAAATGAAATTCTTCTAGAGATTTTTAATAACGATTGATTTCTTTGAGTGTTTCAATAGCTTCTTTCTTTTCACTTTAGTATTTAACGGCAGCTTGCATCTAACCAACCTGTGTTTGCTTTCTGTATTGAAGTTATTGAGAACGTTGCAGTCCTGAAAAAGATGCTTTTTGCTTGTCAACATGTAGTCGATTTCAATTGTTGAGCCAATTGCATAGTGCCGTGTCCAATTTATTTGTGGCTATCTCTTGAAAAATGAATTCATAATATACATCTGTTTACTCAAGCAATCTGTTTCCTCTTTCATTCCGCACCGCATAACCATGATTTCCCACCAATAACCCACCTTTCTTTTTTCACCAATTCTAGCATTCCAGTCTGCCATTATTAATTTCATGTATCAATTTCCCTTTTCATGCATTGAAGTTACTTCTTCATAGAAATCCACAATTTCTTCATCAGTATAGCTTATTGTTAGTGGATAAACTTGGATAATTTGCAGCTTGTATTTCTGGATACTTGTATTATGATTTTGTTATGATGATGTATGATTTGCGTGCGTAGTATAATAGATGTCCGCTGGCAAGATCAATCTCCTTTCCTTCTTAGTTCACATAATCCTAGTATGTCGCAGTTGATTCTTCTTAAGTTTTCTTCAAGTTCCTCTAAACGATTTTCCGAAGATAGGGATCGTCCATTATACGTAGCCAAGATCATCAATCTATGGCAGCCAAGCCGAGCCCGGTGATTCTTAGCATCTTCTGTCTTCACGTCATTCTGATCGCTGCCGTAACCAGGAACATTCAGAGCCGGGAATTAAGGGCCGTGATTTGTTTTGTGAATTCTTGGCAAAATAAGAAAGGTAGGTGGCCAAATTCCGCCACGCTGGCCAAGCGGGTTGGAGGAAGCCCATCCGCATTCCGACAAGGCAGCACCGGTAAATATGTACATTAACAGGCTGAACCGGCAAATTAAAAAAAAAACTAATGAAAATGTAATTGTAAATAATCGTAAAATTCAAAGTTATTATTAACTATTAAATATTCTATCTACTAACTTTAATTATCCTTATTTAGTTATTATTCCCAAATTTCATAAAAATCCAATTAAATTTAGGACTGTAACTATTGGTTGCAATACATATAATAATAAAGCCAATAAACTTCTATTAAAAATTCTTAATCAATTATATATACTTACTACAAACAATGATAATACACATTGTATAAAAAATAGCTATCAACTGATCAATATTAAAAAAAATCTTAACTGTGTATATAATATAACGACATACGACTTCAAAGATCTTTTTAATAATATTGACTTATTAGATTTACATAATATTATAAATGCATTATTTAAAAAGTATTATAAAAAACTGGAATTACCATCTAATATTGATATCGCTTATTTTAAATCATTAACAAACTTCATTATCTATAATAATTATATATTGCAAGATAACACATTATATTTACAGCACGTCGGTATACCACAAGGTGGTTGTACATCCAGTTTATTATCAGACTTATACTTATATCACTATGAACGTACTTTTACTAATAATAATCTCCATTTATATAGTTATATTGATGACATACATTTAAATACCACTGATCAATATAAAATTTCTCAATTTCCATTTGATTATCGCACTAATTTGGAATTAACGGAAAACATCTTCTCTAACAATACAATTAACTTCTTAGATCTTAAAATTACAATAAAAGACAACAAAACAATAACTGATTTATATGATAAACGTAAAGAATTTAAATTCAAAGTTAATACATTTACAAATTTTAAATCTTGTCTTCATCATTCTGTATATCGAAATATACTACTTAATCATTTATATAGAATAAAATGTTTATGTTCTTCTCATCTAATTAACAATAATATTAAAAAACTAATTTATGAAGCATTAAATCATGGTTTTCCAAAAAAGTTCATATATTCATTAATATACAATTAGTACTTACATGATCTATAAAAAAACAAAAACAAAAAACAAATTAACACATGCGTAAACAAAGTTACCAAAAAATTTATAAAATAAAAAAAATATTTATAAAAAATTAAAAATTGTAAAATAATAATAAACAATTACTATATGATGTTTGGGTTAGTAGATGTTAGAGTACGGAGGAGGGTGGTGTTGTCTGGATAATACGCAATGGTTAATTTATAATTTAAAAAAATAGGCTTTTGTATTATAACTACATTTCTATTACGTATTTTATATGGATGCTGATTTGATGTTTTATATGTAATTGGTGACTTTTCCTCTTTTTTATTTCATATTAAATTTAACTTATTTAATCACATTTAATGTTAACTTATTTTTAATTTTGTTTACCCAAGACAATATCATATTAATTAATAATAGTATACCATCTTTTTAGTGATTATTATGCATATAAGTTTATTTGATATAACTAATGTTATACTGTATGCATTAAAATTGCGTAAATAGTTAACATTATTATTCATCTATACTATTTAATATTGTTTTATTTTCAACTTTGTGTTCCATGATTAATTATCGGTTTATATGTTTGATTGTTACAATCATATTTCTTTAGCATTTTTATGGCTAATATAAGGATAATTCACGCACTATATTTGTGTTCTTTAGGCTATTGGGAATTTTAGAATCTGACAATCTTATATAAACATCCATTTTTTATTTATTTATTTTATAATTAATTAAATAATTTTTTTCTTTCCTGTTCATTTTTTATATGTAATGGTAAATATTAAGACTTTTATATATTTTTATAATATAATTTATTTTATTTTATAGCAAATAGCAATATTCCATATATTATCAAGCTTAAATTTATTTATTTATTTATTATTATTTTTTTAATTTCTCAGTGTAGATTTAATGGTATGGTAATAGAATATATTGTAAGCATTTTATTAACATTTAATTTATTTAAAAAAATTATTTGAATAATGATTACACTATGGTATTGTTTATATTAGGATGTGTGTAGGAATGCAGTTGATATATTTTAATTTCATTAGCATGTATTAGGTCCTTTTTTGTGACATTTGTATAATAATAATTGTTTTTAAAATAAAATAATAGATGGCAGCACCATAAATTTTATTTTTAAAGCTTCTAATAAAGTAATAATTTTAATTTTTTACACCAGGTGGTAATTAACGCTGAATACTGGCAATGTTGCAAAATTTTTATTAAAAAATTTAAAATTGTTTTTAGGTATTATAAATAATGTAATTATTTTTTTATTTATATTATATTAATTATATTTATCGCTGTGTTTCAACATGGATTAACTGACTCCATGGGTTTTAATTTATGTGTTAACTTAACTGTTTTATTCGCCTTAATCTTATCATGCTTTTTGGATTCCATGTGCGGGAATATATTTTGAAAATCTACTGGGAATAATTCGGTATGTTTTGTAAGATTTCTATTGCTATAGATTGAATATTTAATGGGTTGTAGTTTTTTTTCCATTTCATATCATTTGATTATGTTTTGTTTTCATCTTGGGGCTATACCTTTGGTTATATTGGTTGCTTGAGTACAGGGGAAAACAATTTTCAGCTTATAGCTTTTTTCTCACAGAAAACAACCAATTTGCTTATATCATTGAAATCCGTACTCTTGAAAACGTAATTCAATATGTAAGTTTTTCAATTTTTTTCGGAATCCATATTCTTCTTTTTTTTCTTCCATGTTAATTCTTGTAATTAGGTATGAGGTACTTTATTTTATACATACAGTTCTATATTGTTGGTTTGTGGCGCTTTGTTGTCAATCATTCACAATATTGCGGTTTTTGATGAAGGTCGGTAATGTTTAATTAATGGTTATATATATATATAGTATAGTAAAGTAGTAATGTGGTACAGAATGGAACCGCCTATGACGCTACCTGGTGAAATACTGCGGAGTGAGAATTCCTATCTCTAAAACGTAAAGAGATAGGGAAAAAGTGATTTAAAAAGTTGTAGAGCGTTATCGAGCAGAAGTAATTCCCCGAGCCAAAGAAAACGAAGTTGAGCTTGGCTTTTCCCCATTGGAAATCAAGTCTGTAATGTCAGATGAAGAATTCGTTACCAAAAATACAGGTAATCTTCGTTTGAGATCAATGTATAATCTCATGATATTCATTGGTGTCAAAATGTATGGTCGGGACTAGAAAATGTCTGAGGGATCTGCCCTTTGTGAGAATATCTTTGGATTTCAGTACCAGCCGAAGTCCAAGCTCCGGAAGGTGCTCCCTATCATCTACTACCATTGAAAGGTGAAGGTTTTCCGTATGGGCAAAGAGAGCATTTGTTTGAATGACCTTTTTCACAACTTCTTAGACTTTTGCAGGTAAGCTTCTGCATTTCTTGATGCATTCAAAAACATTCTTAAGTCTCTCAACTATTTAAGATCGTGTCTTAATTTCGAACCACAGTTCAACGTATATTGTTATGTATGTGACAATGTTGATGAGATTTTCGGGTGTGATTGCCAATGAAATATATAGTCTCAGCAACCTGTTTGCTGTCGTTAACCAACAAAAGATCCCGTAACACGATTCGCTAGGTCAGGAGAACAAGACACAACAGAAATGGAAACGGCAATGTCGTGCAGGGTATCTCTTATCTTTTCTCATGACTTTTGGGTCACTGTGTGGAATGTGGCATTCAATTCTCTTAAAAGCAACTACAGGCAATAACTCGCAACCAACCAGCTGTCTGCCAAGAAGGCCACGAAAAGACTGAGACTCTGTGGTTTTTCTTTCAAATATTTCTTCAAGATGCCTCAAAGTAAGCTCATTAAAACTTACAAAACAGATAACTCACTGTGTTGATCTCTTTAAACGGATTTCTATGTTTGATTGCTCCACTTTTCCAGCCAGAGTTTATTGTGTTGCCATCACAAACGACCAGCTGACATTGCAGACTTGACTTCCAAGTGGGAAATACCAAATCTTCTTTTGATTCTGGCAGACATACGCAAGCCGTAGAACTGAGTGCCAAGCTACTAACACAGGCCTCCTAAAAATGTTTTGGCCATGAACGACGTGATGGTTTCATGAGAGCCAACTTCGCTTCTCGTGCTACCATGCTAAAATTTGACATTAAATCTGAGATCGCAGTATCTTAATCTGGATAATTCTGCACGCTCACATTTTGTCTGGTTGGTTGGGTAGGGTGTGGGTGAGACCCGCAGTCCTGAGTCGTCATTAGAAGGACGGTTTAGAGCTGCGCAATTTCGACTTCTTTTACCAGTCTGGGGTAAAAGACAGGGAGTGGTATTTTTTCGACTTTTTGCCTTGAGGTTGCCTTATGTACATAAAAAATCAGTCGATTGGCCAATATTTACATATCCTGTAATCTGGATTAATTCTACGAAAATTGGACATTTTTAGCACCTTGAGGGTGTTAGAAGGGCATAGAGGAGAAGGATATGGTATTTCCCCCTCCATTCTGTGCTTCAAGGCTATGCTATGTTCAAAAAATGAGTTCGATCTGATAAAATATTTCGTATATCTGTTCAATTTTTGTTCAAATTCGAAAACTTCGAACGCGACGGAAGATGTCCGATTTCAAATATTTTTCCTGTGTTTGTATTGACGAGTAGCAACATTTCCGCACTATTACAATTCGATTCGCAAACTTTTTTGTTTCTCACGCCAGTCTATTGCTCAACTCTGCGAAAATGTATTAAAAATACGACACGAATTTTGCTAGAACAAGCCATGTGTACTTCATCAGGAGAACGTACAGGCTCACACTCAGTGGCGTGGCGTCCGGTCATCGCTGGATGCGGCGATGACCAAGCAATATTTTAAAACTCTTAATAAGCTTTTAAAACTCTACGATCCAGTTTTAGCAGAACATTTGGAGTTCATGTATAAGTGAAGGTAAGGTTTAAATTTTCTTTTTTGAACATTCAACCATTGAATTTTAGAGTTAATAATTTTTCACCACAAATTTAAATAATTGCGATGACCACCGAAAATTTTCACGCCACGCCACTGCTCACACTTCATTGTCTATCGTTTCTAGCCAAGTATAACACACCAGTGTTGGATCATAAGCCTTATTCGTCTGAACTGGAACCATGGAACGTTTATCAGTTCCCCAAGGTCAAATCTTCATTAAAAGGAATCTGATTTTAAACTGTTCAACCTGTGAAAAAAAGCAGCACGTGTCATGAAATAGCTCACAGAGGAAGTCCTCAAACACTGCTTCAAACAATGAAAATTCAGATGAAGCATAGTAGGGATAAAGGAGTGGTGTATAGAAATAGTATATATGGTATATACAGGGTGTATCTAAACTCTCGGTCAAAATTTTAATGGGTAATAGTACATATCAAGACAAACAATATTAAATAGGAAACTAAAGGTCCCAAACCTCTTCCGTAGGAGATAGGCGCCATTAAAGTTTAAGTTCCAAAACGGAAAAATTGGTCGATTCCGTTACGGTTTTCGCTAAAACTATTCTTTATGTCAGTATTTTTTTTTTCAATAAATTTTAAAAATAAAGTTCAAAAAATGCTGATAGAGGGCGCTTTAGACTTTGGAGTAACGAACAACTATTTTTTGCCGTTATTTTTTGTATCTCATTAAATGCTTTCAAAAGCTTAGACTTAAATGCAAAAACCGCAAACGAATCGATCAATTTTTCCGTTTTTTATAATGATTTGAAAATTTGGACCTTAAAATTTAATGACGCCTATCTTCTTCTATTTATCATTGTTTGCCTTGATGTGTACTATTAATCCTTAAAGTTTTACTCAAGAGTTTAAATACACCCTGTATATTGAACTGGATAACAATTAAATACGTAAAACTTTTAAATAAAATATCTTACGGCATTAGTCTTGCTATTTAATAGCCACGCCACATCTTGTATATTGAGTTAAATGGTGACTAAATGGCGTCTGATTCTATATGTGGCCATTTAAAGGGTATTTTACATGTAGTCACATAAAACATAATTATACAATTAAAAGATAAATATAAATTACATTGTTGAACTTTTTTGGAAAAAACATATGTATACCATATTTGCATTATTTTTTAACCAATATTATTATGAGGTGTGAATTATTGTTTATATTACTTATAAAATAAAATAAAATAAAATTTGAAGTTAGCTTATGCGTTTTTGTCACATCAAATGTATTATTTTCTGTATAAATAATGTTAGATAGCTCACAATACATAAAGCTGCTTATTGTCCAAAACCGCTATGTCAAAATGCTATGCCTGAAGGAAGATTTAAAATAGGAGCTGTTTTATCGATAAAAAATATTATTAGGACATCAAGTATGAAGCTTGCGATTACAAAGGACCAGATTACCAACGGGGCAAACTTCCACCGGTAAAAAATTAGACATTTTCTGTTATTCATGACAGTAATTTTTCATGAATATGACGATTATGTACGATGAAAATTTCTATAAACTTTACTAGTAGGATATTGACTCGTTGGTAATCTGGCCTTTTTGTAATCGCAAGAGTTTCATACTTCATGACTGATATAAACGCTTCCTTTCAATTCCCTTTGATCATATGAACTGATTAATTACAAGAATGATTAAAAGCATTTTATTCATTACATTTTTTCAACACTTATATTGTCAAATTACAAATCATTTTTTTTGTTCCGAATGTTTAAATACAGGTAATAAGAGAAATATTTAACATCTAAAAATAATTTTCTTAGTAAGAAAATGTATCTCATGTATTCTTTGAAGCCTTTTCATTATATAATAAACATATTTAACTCGACAGTTAAAGAGCAGCGCTACTGTCAGAACTCGTTACACTTCTACTTTCTCTCTCATTTGAAATAATGAACGTTGTCGCCATCTAAAATAAGAAACGATTCCCATAGGAACATTCCGACTCTGGTTTTTACAAGTGGAATAATCAAACAGTAGTAAGAAATAATGAACTTCACTAGAGAGCAATAAAATTAGAGTTGTGTTTCAGACGCATTTCGTGTTAGATGATATTTTTCGAAAGAGTTTAAGAGAGAAATGTACTTTCTATCGTTTTTGAGATACCTAGGAAGACGTACTTATTGTGTATGTACTTCAGTTAGAGAACTGTATACAGAAAATTAAAAGACTTATGAAGTTAGATGTTATTTCTCGAAATATTGCAACAGAACTGTGTACTTTATTTTTTATTTTTATGTACGTAAGAAGGCATAATTATTCTTAATGATTATGTATATATATATATATATATATATATATATATATATATATACCGGGTGTTTCAAAAGTTCGGTGCGAAAGTAAAACGCGATAAAAAAAGATCTATGGGGCGGAGAGACAAGCGGTTTGAAGATAAATATTCTGCGTAGTACGGGATTTTATATGACATAAATAAACTAGTATGTTGTGGCCAGCACAAAACTTTCTTCTATATAAATCACGTCAATTAAATCATTTAAATAGTAAAAGAAATTACATCAATTTATTCATATAAAAGTATACCTGAATTTGAAGTTTGATGAAAATTCGTGCATTAGTTATTGAGATAGAGCTGTAGAGGAAATTCTGAAAAATGCAGCATAGCAGTGCCACCTGTTGAGCGATTTGCACCAAAACACAAACAGCACTAATTCATATTAAGGTATACCGGAATCTGAAGTTTGATGAAAATCCGTGTATTAATTCTGGAGCTAGAGCTACTGTGGAAATCACAAAAAATGCAGCACAGCAGCATCACCTGTTGAGCGATTTACACCAAAAGGTACAAAACATCAATTCATGTCAAGAACTAACGGAATCTGAAGTTTCATAAAAATCCGTGCATTAGTTCTGGACATTGAGCTATTGTGGAAATCGAGAAAAATGCTACAGAGCAGCATCACCTTTTGAGCGATTTACAGCAAAACATAAACAGCAGTAATTCATATCCAGATATACCTGAATCTGAAGTTTGTTGAAAACCCAAGCATTAGTTCTTGAGATAGAGCTACTGCGAAAATAGCTATAGCTGCGATAGAGCTATTGCGCATAGCAGCGCCACCTGTTGAGCGATTTACACCACCAGGTGCAAAACGTCAACTCATGTCAAGCACTAACAGAATCTGAAATTTGATGAAAATCCGTGCATTATTTCTTGAGATAGAGCTATTACGAAAATCGTGTAAATGCTGCAAAATGCAGCATAGCAGCGCCATCTGTTGGGCGATTTGCACCAAAACATTACCAGCACTAAATCATATCAAGGATTAACTGAATCTGAAGTTTGATGAAAATCCGTGCATTAGTTCTTGAGATAGAGCTAGTGCAGAAATCGCGAAAAATGCAGCATAGCAGCGCAACCTATTGGGCGATTTACACCAAAAACTAATCATCTCCAATTTATATTAGGGACTACGTGAATATAAATTTTTATTAAATTCCGTGCATTAGTTCTTGAGATAGAGCGCCCACAAAATTTGTGTCACATACACACAGACAGACAGACAGACTCACAGAGTCACAGACAGACATTTTGTAAAAACATGTTTTTTGGAATATCTGACCTCTAAAACGTGTAAATCCGTTGAAAACTGGAAGTCGAAATTTTTTACGAATCCAATACTTTCTTCTTGTAAAGATAGAAGAAAGTAAAAAATTATTTAAAATTTCATCAAGAGATAGTGCCATTGCAGATAATTGCATGGAATAATTCCATATTCCTCACACAACGCAAGATTTGGATACAAAAAAGTTTACATGCAGTATTCTCTAATGTTTTTGTATCCAAATCGTGCGTTGTGTGAGCTACATGGAATTATCCGCCGTAGCGCCCTCTATTGTCGAGATTTTGAACTAATTATTTTGTTGGAGTCATAAAAAATCCCGTACCACGCTGAATATTTTCCTGCAATTCTCTCCGCATGTCTCTACGACCGACAGATCTTTTTTTATAGTGTTTTACTTTTGCACAGAACTTTTGAAACACCTGGTATATTAATTGAAGACTAGCCCTTTAAGCGTCCTTCAGAATTTTCCATTCATGTTTAACGATTCATGAAATAGTAGCTATGAAAAGTATCGGTATGAGAATTGTTATTTAATAACCTCACATATTTATTTATCATATTATCTTCAAAATATTAGTTTAATATCGAGTTTGTGTTAAACCACCCTTTGATTCCAAAAGTTACGCGACGGTAAAACACGGTTAGGACGCTTAAAAGGCTCGTACAGGGCTAGCCTAAATGATGCATCGGGTTTCAAAACACTGTGTATTGAGAGGTATAGGTCTTATAAAGACGGTTGATACATGTCAAGATACATACACTCACCAAGTTTAAAGGCTCGTCTCATGACTAGTGAGCAGTAAAGCACCACTGCTGCTGTGACGGACATTGACAGAGACATGCTATTGAACATATGGACGGAACTGGCATACCGTTGGCATGTGTGTCTTGTGACTAAGGGCGCATACATTGAACATTTGTAGTATGAACCATAATCTCGGTAAGTGTATTTAAATTTTCACGTATCAGCTGTTACTGTGCGTCGTATACTCGTTGATAAATAGTCTTTTGAAAACAAATGAATCATTAAGGCTAATGTCAGTCGAACGTCTATTTGCACGCTTTTTGTTTCAACAGGAAAAAAGAAACACCTGCTAGCGAAGGTGTAGGAAAGCTGTAGGAAGTAAAAAACCGTGCAAATAGATGTTCGTCTGACATTAACTTTAGGCTAACTCTGTATAAGAAAAATTAATGGACTCTGTTTATGTTAGATGATAGTTCTCGAACAATTTAAGAGAGCAATGTACTCTATATCTCTTTTGAGATACTTAGCAAGACATATTTATTAAAAGCGATTCTATATATACTTCATTTGTAGAACTTTATATAGAAAATTACAAGAACCGTTTCATGTTAAATGATACTTCTCAAAATAGTTTAACAAAGCAATATTCTCTTAATCTTTTATGAGATACACTGGAAGGCATGATTATTCTGTATATGCCTTATTTTTAGAACTGTATATAAACTTACGAGAACTTATTATGTGTGATGATACTTCTCGAATCAGTTTAAGAGAGTAATGTTTTCTATGATTTTTAGATACTTAGTAAGGGATAATTATTCTCAGTGATTCTATATGTACTTTATTTGTAGAATTGTATATAGAAAATTACAAGAACATTTTCATGTTAGATGATACTTCTCAAAATAGGTCAACAGAACAATTTTATCTCTATCTTTTTGAGATACATAGGAAAGCATGCTTAATCTGTATATAGGTTATTTGTAGAACTATATAAAGAAAATGACGAGAACTTTTTTTATATTAGATGATACTTCTTTAAATAGTTTAGCAAAGCAATATTCTCCATATCTTTTTTGAGATACACAGGAAGACATGCTTATTCTGTATATATGTTATTTACAGAACTGTATATAGAAAATTACGAGAACCTTTTATTTTAGATGACACTTCTCGAAATAGTTCAAGAAAACAATTTTATGTCTATCTTTTTGAGATACACAGGAAAGCATGCTTAATTTGTTTATACGTTAATTGTAGAACAATATATAGAAAATCACGAGAACCTTTTCATGTCAGACGATACTACCCGAAGCAGTTTAATAAAGTAATATTTTCTATATATTTTTTGTGATACACAGAAAGGAATGCTTATTCTCAATATTCATGTATGTATATCAATTGGAGAATAGTACAATGAAATTAAGTGAGTAATATTAAAAAAAACATTTATGTTCTTAGACTATTGTAAAAGTTAAAAAATCCCGAATTTATGTTCAAAGAATATGCTCCGTCATGTGCTTTTCTGTTATGTGCTCGGTTATGTAAAAATTACAAAGCAAAATGCCTATGAAATAACGAAAACATTGGCAATTATGAACAAGACGTAGTTTTATTTCAATGTGGTGTAAATTGTATTAAAATTCTTTTATAACGATAACAGTCTGATATACGCATTTAATGAAGCTTAAAAAAATTAAACGAGATTAACTCAAGTGATTGTTTTATGGTTTTATAATTCTAAAACTACAGAAAACTTAATCATTATACAAAGCTTAAAATCTATCCATTGATCTCGAAATAAGAAGAGATCGCACAAATACATAATTTAAAATTTCGAAAAAAATGCATATTTAACATTATCCATGAATTATTTTAAATTAAAAATATTAAGAAACTAAATAAAATTTTTGCTTGAAATTTTAATTTTACAGGAACAAGCTTTATTATATATTATTATTTGAAAATTATCGATTGCGGAGAACTGTTTAAAATATATCACGCGCTTTTGAAATGATTTCCTTCAAAAGAATTCATTTTCAAAGCAAAATACAAGAGTTTATTTCCTAAAATGTATCAAGGAATAGCCTATATTTCAAACTTTAGATTAGTATTTGAAATTAATTCACGAGAAAAATGTTCTCCATAAAGTTTATTTATACAAGATATTTCCAACCAAAGTTTTCTCTCCTGGTGAAAGCAGAAATTTTAAGTTTATCGTTAAGAGAGATTAAAAAGAATGTTTATATTCTGACTACATTACTGGTTTTAAAAATTAACGAATTTTTGTTCAATGGAACATTTTTTTCAGTTATGTACAGTCGTAGAAAAAAAGGAAACATCCCCTTCTAACTCTTCAACTAATTATAATAGAAGAAAGTTACTGGTACCAACAGATTGGAAATAAAACCTATTTTTAAATGATGTATAATTTTGATAAATAGCCCGTCTAAAAATCAAAGTCAGATCAAACTTTTTTAATGACAACACCCAATTTTATATATTGCAACTATGTCTAGAAACGAAATATTAAATTATTTAGAAGAAAATTTTGCAATTATAAACATTCAAAGTTTAGAGCTTCTACTGTTAAATTAAATTTTCATATTTTTATTAATATACTCTGAAGTTTTAATGCTAATGTGATAATATTTTGTTTGGTTATAATACTAAAAACCCAATTACTCAATTTGTAATTTAAAAGTACCTATTATATGAATTATGAATTATGAAATTAATATTCGAAAAGAAATATTAATTGCAACCAACATTTTTTTTTGATAGATTTATATTTATTATGTCCTGCTTTATGCAAATTGTCGATTTAAAATTTTTCTTCCAAGTAGGTTTCAAATTACGATTAAAAAACATCAAAATGATAAAGGGGCCGTCTATGATGTGCAGAAAAGCATACTTTGAAAGAAATATATTTTACTCATTTTATTGAAAATTTTGGGCTAACAATATTTGAAACATATTAAGCGAGTAAAATTGTCACATTGGCAAGAAATAATACATTAATAGAAGTAACATAGTCATTCTAAAGCATTTCAACAATCGAGCAATTAACTTCAATTTGGATGCAGCCTCTAAAATAGGCCAATTTTAAAATAATTAATTTCTATAAAACTGATGTTACGAATTTCAGGAAAGTTTGTATTTACGCTAATTGAAGTGTGTAGAATTTATTTATGGTGTCAAACTAGAGCGTTGTTATTGGGGAAAAAACAAAGTTTGGGTTTGTTTTGATATGTAGATGGCTTCCTAAACAAATTTTACGTTCTAGCATTTAAAAGTAAATTTTATTTCTAATTGTTTGGTAAAAGTAGCTTTCTTCTACAATAATTTGTTGCGGAGTTAGTAGGGAGTGATTTATTATTTTTTCCACCACTGTAATTTCCAATTAAGTAATACTTATAATACAAAATTCATCGGAAATAACGGAAACATTGACAATTATTAAAAATATGGTCTTATTTCAATCTCAAGTAAAGTCTACTAAAATTCTTTTATAACAATAACAGTCCTTTGATATACGCATTTAATAAAATTTGTCAAAAATTTCCAATCTCTAGATCGGAAAAATTTACAAAGAATATGTTTCATGAATTATAAAACTATATACGATTTAATCCCTTAATTTTTTTGTTCGAGTGCCACTTGGGTAAAAAGAGCTTACTATTTTCGATACCAAAACATATTGTATACCACTTAAATTTAACTGCAATCTATAGTTTGTTAATGCCATATCTTTTTCGATTGTACAAAGCCAAATATTTTAGTAAAAAATAACTGGTGCCGGATCGTTAATTTTATGTTATTGTGTCAAAAATAAGAAACAGTTAAGGGGTTAAACATCATAGAAGGGAAAAAATGTGCTCACTGGACCCCAAATTAGAAGAGATTATACAACTACACTGTAAAAAAAAAAAAAAAAAAAAAAAAAAAAAAAAAAAAAAAAAAAAAAAATCGATTAAAATACGGAAATTGTACTGGCAATCGAGACGCTAGTACTATTTCCATATTTTAATGGATTTTTTTTTCCTTAAATTGAGTGAAAAAACAGAATTTTTTCTGGAATTTACGGAAAAAAAAATCCATTAAAATACGGAAATCGTACAGGCATCTCATTTGCCAGTACAATTTCCGTATCTTAACCCATTTTTTACAGTGTATATAATTTAAAATTTCAACATAAAACACATATTTAAAATTATAGATATATTTTCCTTATAATATTTTAAATTGAAATTAACATGAAACTTATCACAATCTTTACTTAAACATTTTAATGTTACATGAAGAGCTTTATTATGTGCATTTTAATAAAAATCCCGTTTTACCTACAACTGTTTAAATTATATCTCGCGTGTTTCAAATGATTTCCTTCAGCAGAATTAATTTTCAAAAGGTACACAAATGTAAATGCAAAATATAAGTTTTTATTTCCTAAAACTTCTCAAGGAATATGCTATGTTTCAAACTGTAGAATAGTATTCAAAATTAATTCTCGAGAAAACATTTCAACAAAGATTATTTGTAAAAGAACTAATTGAATATAAAATATTTCATTTCAAAGTTTTCTAAAATGATTAAAGCATAAATTTTGAGTTTATCGTTCACAGAGATCGATAGTTACAGAAATCATACAAAGATGCGTGGAATATATATATTTTAAAAATAACATAAAAATTTTTGGAAGTTTAAGTTGTTGTTATCCATTAAAATACTGGATGGTGATGGATGGATACTATTAAATTGTGAAAAATATGAAAACAGAAAATATTAAATATTTTACTAGATTTACGCTTTGCTTACTTCGCATTTCATTTTTTCACTGAACCGGAGGGCATACTCCAAATCCCCTGTTAAAGAAATGGCAACGCAAGATAAGAATTTAAATGAGTGAAATATTATTTTTGTCGTAATATTTCGAGAATTTCTGGACTGAATATAATTGTAGGGCATAACATTTTTTCATTAAGATTAAAGTGCAAAATTTTGTTTTGGATATCATTATTTTTTTATTATTTTAGGAATAAATTCTAATTTTGTATATGTTAATTTATTTTGTGTGAGTTTAGGATGCATTCAATTATTATTATTTCGGTATGAATAAAATTTAATTGCTCATTTTTTAAATTGATTAATTTTTTTTATATTATGATTTTCAAAAGGGATATATTTGAAATTGTTTGCATATTTAATTTAAAGAATTTTTGAAATAGCAAATACTTTTTTTTTCATTTCGCTTTGCAACAGAAACTATCACCAGTGCGAGTAATATAAAATTTCAATTTCTTTACACATATTTTTATAAAAAATACTACAGCAATAATCACACAAAGTCAATAGTTGAAATGTGTTAGATATACAACGCGAGAAATGATCCGATATCAAAGATATATAATACTATTTTTTATATAAAAAAGTGCAAGATACTGGAAAAAACTTTAGTGATATATTTATTAACCAGTATGAGCTTGGAAAAATAATAACAGGAAATGTGTTTACATTTCCATTCTTTAATGGAAATGAAAATTATTTGCGTTTTATTCTGTTGAGTACATAGTAGATGAGGTGCTTTTGCTAAGCGGTTGCCTTAGTGAATTGTTTCGGTCGATTTTCGTTCAATGTAGCACAGTTGGAGGAGCATTGGCAATTTCAGGGACATATTTTAAGTTAAATTTCAAAGTTTAACAATTTTGCACTCAGTTGGACATTTTAACTTAATATAATATCAAACGACATGATAACAGCCTTTGACATTCCTATATGCTCTTCATTATATTGAAAATTGACACCTAGGTTATATTAATGTGATTAAATTTGAGTTTTTCTTGCTAATGTGAGTTTAAGTAATATGCGATTTCCTCTTATTTTCTTAGTCAAAATAAATGAATCTCCTATTATTTTGAAAGTTTCTCTGCGTTTATGGTACTTACTGGTATTATCTAATAGTAATTCTTTGTTATCATGAAAAACTAAAATTTCTCAAGTCTGCATTTTTAAACTTTTTGTCAGATGATTTCTAGTGATCAAGTTTTCCTGAATCAATTTTTAATGCTGATTCCGGAAATGACTTCCATTTTTGTCTATCACGTCAGAATTTCACAAAAAATAAGAAGCTGTGTTTTGAATATTTTATTTAATGCTGTCAAAATATTTCTCATAACTTCATACAAAGCATTTCATTAAACACTTTAAATATACTGTAAAAAATGTCCTTATAAGTTTATGATATTTCTTTAATAAAATGAAAAGTAAACAGTATTTAGTTAAACAAACTTTCTTATTTTAGTCTTTCTTGTAGATCTTAGCTTTGATATCCTGGAAAAAGCTCTCGCCATGCTTTTCACTGTGATGTCCCAGACTTCCTGGAACGTAATCGATATGGAATGCAGAAAGTGCATTTTTACACTCATATTAGAGTTCAATTTCTTGAAAATTTCCAGCATTGTTTCAATACTATTTTTGTTATTTGGATCTTTCTTATTCCCTAGAAAGTTTTCGGTAACACATTTAAAGGCAGTCCTTCCTGGCGGTCCTCCTGCGTCTTTTCTACCACATTCATAATTTTTAAAAATCTTTGTCCTTCATGAGTTTTTTGATTTGAGGACCAGCGAAAAAACCAGCTTTTAATTTTTCGTGCGTGATGAAGGAAAACTTCATAGCAAGGTACTTGAAGCAATACCCTTCTTGTGGAAGAGCCTTTACAAGTTGCTTTATTAATCCTAAATTGGTATGTAATGGTGGAAACAAAATTTCTTGGAGGTTTACGAGTGGTTCATGCCAATCAGACTTTATTCTAAAAGTCGTTAGGTAAGTTGCCAAGTATCCAGAAGCGCATTTACCATATCTGTGACTACAACATAATGCTTATTCTCAGCAATGAATCTTCGAAATCAACTCGGATCGATTACAAACAAACTATACGTGATAGAAGAAAACTGAGAACAGTTCTGTAATCAGCATAAAAAATGCATTAAGGACAGTTATTGGTTTTTAATCATCTGATATCATGCAGACTAGTGTTATCGCATATAACAATTACTTGCGATTTACGTACATATTCCATTTCTTCTTCCCTAACGGATAAAGCTAAGAAAATATATTAAGATTCCTGTGAATACGATAAACCCCAAACGGTACTTTCGACTGAGCTCCCATAATTAAAGTTATTGTACATAACAATTATTCGCGGTTTACGTATATTTTCTATTTCTACTTCCCAAATCGATAATGCAAGGGAAATATAGTTATGATGTCTGTGTGAATATGTGTCAGCGAATACGATAAACCTCAAACAGTACTTTCGATAAAACTCTCATATTTGTAATGTAATTAACAACATACAACACACGGGTAAGTAAAAAAGCTGGAAATTGTTTTAATCCATTTAGTTTAGGTTTAGAATGAAAATACTAAGTTTTCTAATATTTTGCCATAATTTTCTTGTATATTTTTCTTGTTAAATAATTTAATTTGCTGGTGTGAAATGATAAGGAAAAACTAATTTCTTAAAAGCACCATAAACATTTTAATAAATGCGCCAACATTGAACAGCTGAACTTTAAGTTTGTGGCTTGAGTGTCAAGATTTTTTTTGCTGCCACTGTATATATTAATTCTAGTCTAAGTAGTTTTGAGTCACCTGCCTCCAAACAATGAAACCGTGAGGACACAAGTACTGGTGCTTTTACCTAGGCCAAAATATCTACAGTCATATGATTCGCTACACAGTTCGACACATTTTTCTTCGCAAAAATGTTAGTGAGAAACAATAAGCATAATAAAACTACAGTAAAAATAAATCAATTTATAAGTAAAATACAGCGACATCAAAAACGCTCACGTTTTCACCAGGGGCTATTTGGCGCTTGTACCGATATTATTTTCTGCCTGTGCCATTTTCAAAAATCCCTGCCGGCCCGGCCTACAGGCAGAGGTAGATTTCGAAGTCAAATATACTAATTTCACAAGCAAAAACTAAATCATGATTATAGATAAATCCACTTTAACAATTTTATCTGGCCGCTCTTGACGAGTTTTTATTTCATTTTCATATAATAGCTGGTTTTATCAGAATCATGTTAGGGCGGTATTCAAAAAAATACTTTTCCATGCTCAACAACTCAAAATTTTCTGGCATAATTCCAGATTCATTTTTAATAAGAAAAAAATATGAAACTTTCTGACGTGATTTTTGAAGAGATTTATAAGCGACCTGTGTTTTTATTTTTTGTTCAATTAATTAAAACTTGATATATAAACAATTATTTTCTCAGAAGGACAATATTTTTCGTTTCTAACACAATCGCTTCGGGAAATTCCGTTCAAAATGCCCACTTTGACATCATTTTTTGAAAGATATTCTGCCTCTATCTAAAAATCGATTATTACGGTACATTATATAGTTTCTGAATAAGCGAATCTACCAATTAAATGCGTTTGAGAGCAAAAATGAATTTAAAAACCAGTCAGAAAATAAGCAGTTTGGATTTAAGCGCATCCTTAATACAATGATTTTTCCAACACAATTCGCTTCGGTAAATTCGGTTCAAAATGCCCTTTTTAACAGCATTTAAAAAAATATATTATGCCCCTATCAGAAAATCGACCATTACGGTACATTATATAGTTTCTGAGTAAGAAAACGTACCAATTGGAAGCCTTTGAGAGCAAAAATGAATTGTAAAATGAGTCAGAAAATAAGCAGTTTGGATTTGAAAACACCCTTACTAAGATCATTTTTTACTTCAATCGGTATGTATTTTTAATTTGTTTTTGCTCAAAGAATTGGTCCTATCCAAAACTTGTCTATATAGATGTTGTAGAAAATATTACGAAGATATATGATAAATTCATGGGGATTTTATATCTTTTGAATTGACGGGGTTATGGATTTTTTTCTTCTTCAAACCACCTTTTTGTTTTGGTTTTTAATTTTTTTTGCGGTACGAATTGGTCCTATCAAAAACTTGTGAATATAAAAGTTGTAGATAATGTTAAGGAGATTCATGATAAAATTAATTGGATTTGATATCTTGAGAATTGACGAAGTTATGGATTTTTTTCTTCTTCAAACGCACTTTTTGTTTTCGGTTTAATTTTTTTTTTTTTGCGGTACGAATTGCTCCTATCAAAAACTTGTGAATATAAAAGTTTTAGATAATGTTAAGGAGATTTATAATAAAATTAATTGAATTTGATATCTTGAGAATTGACGAAGTTATAAATTTTTTTCTCCCAAAAACCCTATTTTTGCGCCCCTTGAGCCCATTTTTAACTTTATCAAAAATCTGTGATACATAAATTTTTGGCCCTATTTTTAGAAGTAATAAAAACTTTAAACTGATTTGATATGTACAAAAATTAAGAAGTTATGGGGGGTTTTCTGTTTTCGCAAAACCCCTCCCTATTTCCCTCCCCTTGGTCCGATTTTGCCCATTAACGAACTTGACCGAGATTTTATGCCCATTGATTTTATGTATCAGTTTGGAAGAGATTGGTGCAGAATTACGAAAGTTATCGTGTCCACAAGAAAGTGATATATATAGATAGATAGATAGATAGATAGATAGATAGATAGATAGATAGATAGATAGATATAAAGTTTTTTACTGAGGGTGGTTTGGGGTTCTAGGGGTCATGATCGGTGTAGATCTGCAAAAATTTTTCAGAAATTCCAACATAGGAACGATCCCAATAGGTAGTATTTCATACGAAATCTACCTAAAAATGCAGAAAGAAGAAAGACAATACTTATTATGGTATGCTTTCTACATGCCAGTGGATTTTTTTTTATTCTTACGTACATCATATCGCTTTTCCTGTGGCTTCAGTAGAGAGATATCGATATTGCAGAAGTAGGATATTTTTGCACAGTTTTTGACAGATTTCAGAAAATATTTTTTTTCTTCCTGAAAATGTGCTACTTATACAATAGATATACAATGTATTTAAGACACAGTACATATTTGTAGGTATTTGCATTTTTTTTAAATTACTCATACCATGAATGAGATCATGATACTAATAACTGAAAATCGGGCACCAAATTACACCAGCACCAATTTACTCCGACTTACACTAATAATTTTTACAATATATTTATTAACTCATTTTTATGGACGTATTATAAAATCAATATATATTTTAAATTTAATAAAACATTTTTGGATAACATAATTCAGTGTTTACCAGTAAAGTATGTATTTTTAATATTGGTATACAATGCAATGATGCATAATACAATTAAACTTATTTGTTCTTTGGATTCAAGTTTTTTATTTCACTGGATTTCTTTTTTTAAATAACTTCCTTTAACTTTCATTGTATAAATATATAAAATATTAAATTTGTCTCAATAAAGTCAATAGAGTGTAAAATTTTCATTGTTTTCATTCTTCAATAGGCCAGTAAATTAACTTCAGCTTTACATTGCCGAAATTTAAGAATATAATTTAAAAAGGTTAAATTGAATTCAACTTCATTTTTCCTATAAAAGTTAAATTTAGTTTATCAGTGAAAAAGTGGTTTTTCCGTTTGAACAAGTTGTATAGTACCCCGCTTTTTACCTGCCGTTACTTTTTTATGTAGTAAAAAATTAAAACTGGATGATAAAATATAAATAAAAAATAGTTTTATTTCAGACAACATCTGTTATACCTGGAAGAAATAAAAACGCTACAATACTAAGTTAATAATGGCTCTAAAAGTGATAAAAAATACACTTAAAAGGCATATTTTTTATTCAGATCGACACCGATCAGTTATCGACATTCTCAAGATATTTGTTGATATAGATATGTTTGCTAAATTTTTTAATAACTAGAAATTGTTAAATAAAATCACTATACTACATGTATAATGAAAAACAAGTGCAAACATAAAATTATAAAAAATGAAAAAGACCAGTTAAACTGATGGCATTGAGCTCACAGGTTATTCACACGAATTGTATATTCTACTCTTATTTCAAAGAAGAATGCCCCTCGAAAAATAAATTAAGAGGGGATTAGACCCCCCGTTTCCCTCTTTATCCTTAGTCAATGAGCCTCGAAATGTCATCAGGGAACCACGTTATCGAAATAAACCGGTACACCAAATTTGAAGCCAATCTGATTGAAAAGCCCATTTATCTAAATTAAAGGGGTTATTAGCCTCCGTTCCCCACTTTATATGAACTTCCAAAACTAATCAGGGAAACGCCTTATCAGAATGAGCCTGGAAAAAAAATTGAATCAAACCGGATGTTTCTATCAAGAGTTATCGCGTTACCTACATAGAGGAGATGGGGGCACATGTGGACATTTCGCATAAATATAGCTTTTTCTCATAACTGGATTAATTTCTATAAACAAAAACTACTCCATACAGTAAACAGAACTTTCTTTTACACATGGTATTATTTTAAAAATCACCTGTATAGTTCTTCTTACATTTTTAATAGTTTTATAAATTCAAAAAAAAATGTTCACATGTGCCCCATCAGCGGGGTAGTTGTGAACACACGTGGGGCACATGGAACATAAGGAAAAAATATCCTTTAACATGCTTTTTATTCTGTTATTCATTTGTCATCGTAATCATTAGTTATATTACCTTTTAAATTCACCATAAAGAAATATATATATATATATATATATATATCTAGTTTTTGTGTGATATGTTTAAGCAAAAGATTATAAAATGAAATTTAGTAATTTTTTTTTTTTTTTTTTTTTTTTTTTTTTTTTTTTTGTGGGGGGGTGGGGGTGGCTTAGATGATTCATTAAGTATTGTTGCAATAAAATAAAAAAATAAAGAAGCTATTTTAAAAAAGAAATTAAAACTTTTAAATTTTGCTTAAGGGTTTTCGTTTGGGGGAATTTTAGGGAGGGGGCATTTACATACTATTTATCGGAAATTTGCCGAAATACGAAAGCTTCTCACTCCTGAATTTGCCTTATTTACTTGTAAATTATACATAAAGAAGGATTTGCTAATGAATTAAAAAAATCTCGACTATAACCCCCCCCCCCTTAACTTCTTTTCTTTTGAAAGAGGGGGGGGGGGGTACAATCGGGATTTTACGGTAGTTATCAGTTTAAAAATTTTCTTTCTTAAAATATTACTGGTATCTCTATTCAAAGCATCATATACATAACTGTTTCAGAGATGGAAGTAAGGAATCACTGCAAGTTTAGAACAAATGTAATAGAAAAATTTGCAAAGTTGTTCAAGGTAATACATTTGTATTAACAATGCATAAAAATATTGTTGTAAACCGTTTCGTAAAATAATACATAACATTTATTGCATTTTAGAGAACATTAAATTTATTTAAAATACAATTAAACGTAAACGAGCTTGTTGCTCTTTATGTATTTGCTGAAAGATGTGTTTGTGGAATTTTCAATAAAAAATCAACTTTGTGCGAGGAAAATATCTTCTATTTCAGGAAAATTGTAGATAATGGAACTTACGTTATTTCTCATTAAGTTAACTGAAAGAAACAGAATCACAGAATGATTATTTGGCAATTATGAACTGTTCATATCTGCCCAAACTAGTCTGTTCACAACTGCCCTCATTGCTGCTTCTGTTAATTTGATAAATCATTAACATTTCTCAATTTTAGAAGAAAAAGAACTTTATCAAAAATGTTTATTAGTATTCATAGTCTATGTTAAAACACTCAAATTCAAATAAATGAATAAATAAATAAAGTTATTCGCATATCAACTTGGAACAATGATTTTACTTTTGAGATCTAAAAACTATGTTTTGGCTACAGAGGACAAACACAATGTCATAGAGCTTCAAAAAAAAAATTACCATATGTCTACAGGGGCTATCATATTTAATAATTTTTTTCAAATAAAAATTTTTATAATAATTATCGAAAAATTGCGATGTTCACATCTGCCCCGTGTTCACATATGACCCCATCTCCCCTACATACATACATAGCCGGCGGACACATTAGCTCTCAGGCTTTGACAGCCTGTGAGATAAAAATTGGTGTTTGTGAGCGTGAATTAATTTCTACTATTGTTTCTTTTTTTGCAGAGCATGTGTTTCCAAGCTTTAGGTAACTTAATGGAGACGGAATCATTGTAAATAATCTAACTGCGTAAAAAGATCTTTATTGATTCCCGGATAATGAAAGTGAAATAAAATATTGATGGATAAAATATTCTACTATTTTTTAAAACAGTCTCTATAGGTTCTTTGCTACATAATCTATAGTTTTCTTGCTGTATTTGATGGCTGCTATATGTTCTTTGATTCTAGTTTTAAGTTTTAAATTTTAAAATACTTGTATCAACAAAGATCTTGAAAATACCACTGTGTCGAAAATGTGAAAACCCAGCAGACTTGTTGACGAGAGCATTGCAATTGAGGTCTTTAAAGGAAAATTCATTATGGTGGCTAGGACCGCCTTGGTTAACTAGTTCCACAGACTGGTGTGTGCAATCAAAAAATTTTTCAGGTAATGACAACGTGCTAGAACGTCGAAAAAATATTCTGGTTAATGAATGCACTATTGAAAACAATGAGCTCATAAAAAATTTAGGAAACTTTAGTAGTATGCTAAAACTACTTCGAACAATTGCATGGATTAAACGCTTTATAAGGAAAGTTAGAAAATTACCTGGAAACGATGGTCCCTTATCTGCCGATGAAATTCAAGAAGCGGAAATATTCTTCATTAAGTCAGTCCAGAAACAATTTTATAAACCAGAAATTGATTTGCTTAAATCGACGAGTGAGCTTCCAAAACAATCTAGCTTACTATCATTAGCACCGTTTCTTGATGAAAACGATTTATTAAGAATAAAGGGAAGACTGGACCAGAGTAAATATACTTATGTAGAAAAGCATCCAATCCTCCTGCCAAAGGACTCTCGATTTACAGAACTGCTAATATTACGAGAGCGCAACAATATGCTTAATAGTGGTGTTACAGCTACACTATGTAAATTGCGTGAGAATTACTGGATTCCCAAGGGGAGGCAAGCAGTCAAAAAAGCCATCAATAAATGCCTCATATGTCGAAAATATGCAGTGAAGCCAGCAAAACAAATGACGGCGCAACTTCCCAGAGATCGAATCTCAGAAACCCCGTTATTTTCCATCTCTGGAGTAGACTTCACCGGTCCTGTTTATATAAAAAATGGAGATAATACCGAAAAGGCTTACATAGCTCTGTTCACGTGTGCTGTGACTCGTACTGTTCACCTTGAACTAGTTTCAGACTTATCAACTAAAACGTTCATATAGACAATTAGACGTTTTCTTAGCCGAAGAGGAAACTGTCGTATATTCTACTCCGACAATGCCAAAACCTTCAAATGTGCAAATAAAGAAATTCAATATTTCTTTGACATACTTAAGCACCAAGATTTTCAAAATTTTATCTCTCCAGAAGGAATAACATGGAAATTCATCGTTGAACTTGCCCCATGGTGGGGAGGTTTCTATGAGAGGCTGATGAAAAGTGTTAAAGGCCCCCTAAGAAAAATTTTAGGAAAAGCTTTGCTTACTTTTGAAGAGCTTATGACTGTGCTTGTAGAGGTGGAAAATGTTCTCAACCACATACCACCAACATACGTTTATGATGATTCCTCTGAGCCTGAGCCGCTAACACCGGCCCATTTCCTGCTTGCTGGACACAAGGTAGGATACCCCTTTAACTTTAACGAACTGTGTAACGCCTCTATAACTAGGACTAGCCAGATTAAAATAAAAAAGCATCAAACAAAACTTTTGAGCCAGATTTGGGAGAAATGGAAGACTGAGTATATACTAGCAACTAAAAGCTTGCATTCTTTCGGAACTCCTAATGCTCAAAAAGACATGAAAGTCAATGACATTGTTTTAATTGAAGGTGTAAGTAAATCAAAGTTCCTATGGAACTTAGGACGAATTATTGAGGTCAATAGAGGTCGTGATGGACTAGTCAGGTCTTGTGTCGTCAAGACCTAAACGGGAAATTTAAGACGACCTATTCAACTTATATATCCTTTTGAAATTGCTGATTAATGAAATAATTTTGTAAATAAATTTTCTGTAAATATAACAATATTTAATTTTAGTATTGTGTTTATGTAAATAATATTAATAACTTATTCTTTTACTGTATTATAACTGTAATATATTTAGCTATACTGTAAATACTGATATTATTTAGTTTTGCATTTATTGTGTTATTTTATGAAAGTTTCTTGCAAAAATCCTGGCCAGGTATATTTATGTTTTACATATTGGTAAGAAACATATGTTTTGTAATTATATTATGACTGCTTATTTAGTGCTTTATTTCAGATTTTCTTAAAGGTAAAACTTTTAAAATCTATTGTTTTGAATAATTCCATATAGTATAATTTTGACATGTATATTGGTTTCAATAATTATTGGTATAATTAGATTAAAATATAGTGTGATAATTTTGGCAATTATCAGGTGGGGAGTGTCGAAAATGTGAAATAAAAGCAGGTGGCGCTGCTAATTCGATAACCCACACTTTGAAGTGAAATGAAGAGCTTCAAAGTGTGAAGAGCTTCAGTGAAGAGCTTCAGTGCTTGTTGTTAAACCACCGATGTAACGATTTTGTGTAATGTTCGCTTCAAAAAGAAGCTATGAAGGAGAGATCCTTATAATATCTTGGAATACTCATGACGAAGTAAATGCGAATAAAATATGTTGTTAAGTTTAAGAAGCCACTATATCATTTTAGAAGTAACGCATCTTATGTAAATATCTAAACCCGGCATAAATTGGAACGCAGCCAATTTGGGTTTCTATACGCTGTCTGAGCAACAAACATCCCTCATAGCATGCTTGGTCACAGTGACGTCATTGTGACGTCACTGTAAGTCACTGTGGTCACGTCACATGTGTGACCAAAATGCCACCACTCAGTGATGTCACATTGTGACAGATGTGAACTTCTTAGAAAACTTTAAAAAATTACAAAAAATATTAAAAACATGTTATTTACTGTAAAAAAATATTTTTCTGCCCGATTTAAAAAATTTTTAAACCGTGGTCCAAGTTGCCTCTGTACCTCTAACCAAAACTTTTTATTTTCATATAACATAAAATGTAATTAATTCATCAGCGACACAAAAAGATTTCCTAATTATGCGAATTTCATATTATTAAAAAATGTTTTAGGTAAAAAGACCTCGACTTATCTTTTATAAAGATTTTTGTAAATGATCATCTGTTATACTAGAAGTTTCTCAAAGAGTAGTCGAAACATTTCTGTGGTTTCAAACTAAAAACTTTCTATTACAGTTAAATCTGCAGCTTTTAATGAGCACGCAGAAAGCGTCTTCAAAGTTTAGTCATATATGCATTTCTTGCTTTATAATTTGCATTCAAGTCATTTTTTTTTTCTTCTTAGTGTTTCACAAGTTTCACACTTAGTGTAACTATTTTTTTTTTATTCAACTTCTAGTGTTTCACACTTAGTGTAACTATTTTTTTTTTTTATTCTACTTCTTTCAGACGCTTAAAATAAAATTGACATTTTCCGAATATAAAATTAATGTACAAAATTTATGCAAAGTCCATGACATAATTAATTATTCATATTTTATTTTTTGTTTTCAAAATATATCTTTAAAAATTATTTTACAAGATGTTTTATTCTACAGAAAATTAATATTAAGAGAATGACAGATTGACAAAGAAAAACTCATATCTTTTCTCGATAATCTTGTTGTATTTTTTAAGCAGATATTTTGTATATATTACCTGTGATACATATTTTACTTTTTAAAAAAAGGAGGAGGTCATCATTATTATCATTAAATTAATTTGTACACATTTTGAAAAATTAAGCAATGTTTTATATAGTAAACTCTAATTATGGATAATATTATTATCATAATTTACGTAAATGAAACTTTACAATTCAATAAAACTGATAAAAATAAAAGGTGAAATACAATAAATCATTTTCAAACAGGAAATTGAATTAGAGACAACTTGATAAAATTATTACGCATTTAATTTCCTTCCGAAACTGTTGTATAGAAAAACAAATAAAACGGAAAACATCTGCTTCGAACTTCGAAACTTAAAAATCGTCTGCATCTGCACTATTTCAGTTGTTACGACTCGACCGCAGAATAACGGATAAAAGTAACAGTGAAGCTTTTTAGAATAAACGCGGAAAGTTCTGTGGACACTGGACAGCATAAACGTGTTGACACGGATTTAAAAACTGAAACAAGAACGTTCTCATGATGCAAGTTAGTTCAGCTAACAAAATATAAACCCGAGAAAATTACGGTAGCTTTGACTTGTTGAAGATGATTCAAGTCATTGCTATCGTACTTATTATCGGATTTAATTGGTTCCCCAAAATCAAAGTATCACGTACAACGTCAATGAAATTAGGTATGTAAAAATATTATTTTCCCTGTTTGCTTTTTTTTTAATCACAACAATTTTAGTTAGCTTCTCATAAACATGCTGTTGAACATAAATATTTCATTACATTTATTTTTTATTTTGTTGAAATATCTAAAATATTATTTTCCCTGTTTGCTTTTATTTTAATTACAATGATTTTAGTTATCTTCTAATAAACATGTTATAGAACACAAATATTTCATTACATTTATTTTTTATTTTGTTAAAATATCTAACTTCCTTTTCAACAGCTTTGATCAGATTATTAAAATTAGTGATTTAAATTGCATTTTAATCTGGTTTATTTTCTTATTTAAATATTTGGTTAAAACCACATGGTGTCATAAATAGGAAAGTATATAGACAAGCATTAAAATCAATCATTAATATAATTAATAAACATTTAAAGATAATTAAATTATTTAAAAAAAAGGCTTTTTATGGAATAAAATTATTGGCAAACATAATTTTTTAATTTTGTATTAAGTGATGGTCTTAAACAATTTGCATTGCATATTTTTATTTAAAAAAATTGCATCTGCTCAGAAGAGGAATTTATACAAAATAAGACACAAACGGAAACGTAAACTATTAAAAGAGATCGTTGATATGTAATGTTAAGAAAAAAATGATTATTTAATGTATTATTCAACCTGAGAAATGTTTTAAAATCTATAAAGAAATAGTCATAGCGGGTGAAAGCTTTTCAGTTGTTAAACATTCTTACTGGAATGTTTTCAAAGTGAACTAGAAGTCTGCTGGCAAATGAAAATATAGAAGTTACGCAATCAGTAAGTGTTTAAATATGATTTTACTTTAAAAATAACGCAAATACTTGAACGGTATGAATCTAAAATGTAATAACCATCTTTTATTATTTACTTTTTTTTCTGGATAATTGTATCATTTTGTTTCCTGAATGATTTTATCGAGATAAATTTCAAAGTATCCATATTATACACTCTTTATAAACAGCGTGATTAAAATGGATTTCTTATTTATAATTACCATAATCTTGTAAATAAAATATTAACAATAATAATGAATCTATGTGTGGCTCTATTTTGTGTTTATGGTCTCAATTTTTATACTTTATTTACATTAAAAAGTACTTAACCATTTGATACTGTGTTCATTATTTTGTCATATAAAAATTAATATGATTATTTGTATTTCTAATACAATATATACAGTAGAGCGCCGATTGTCCGAACAAGTCGGGACCGACCCTAGTTCGGATAAGCAAAAGTTTCGATAAATGGACAGACAGTTTAAGGGATGTTCCTGACTATTCTAAAACCTTCACACTTTATCTAGGTTTAGGACTGACAGCACCAGTTAATATTGGAGTGCTTAAAAAATGTTCTTTTTTAATTGTTTTTTGTTTACCTTTTTATTATTTAATTTTTTTTTTCTCTTTTTATCATTTTCTAAACTTCAGAGATTATAATTTAAGCAAAAAATAAATTGGAAGTTAGGTGTTTTTCTTTTCTTTTTTAGAGAGAGAAATATTTGGATAATTGGAAATTCGGTTAAAAAGAATTCTTTGAGAGAAATATGCTGTTCGGATAATTGGAAGTTAGATTAATTGGAGTTCCGATAATTGGCATTCTACTGTATTTATAAAACTTTCACCAGACTTTATTCTAAAAATTTCGTTGTAGATTCTAATCTCTTTCTACTATTTATGCTAATATCAGAGTTATAGATGTCATGGCAGCATATATCCAGCCAGATAGATTTTTGGCAAAACATAAAAACTTTCACATTAGACGCAAAATAGAGTAGCTGCGGTGCTGTGTTTTATAAACAATAAGGTATTATTGTTTTAAAAAATCATAGATAGTAAGAGTTATTTTTATAATATATAATTTCATAAATAAAAATGTAATTTTGGCAATCAATTATTAAAGTTATTTTTTAATAATCAAAAAGTTGTTTTATATATGGATTTTACTTCAAGCAAACCCTGATGTAAAATAAATTAACCCTTTGTATCCCCGTTCTATGCATAGCCAAAAGTTTTACTTACTTTTACAGTGAGCATAAAAATACGATTTTATTTATTGCTGCTATCTTCCAACATAACGATTATTGCCGAAATTGTTCTTAGAATTCTCAACATAATGATACTGGTGATACTCAGTTAATTTTCTATACCAAAGCTGCATTTTTCATTTGAGTAGTTTCAAATGGTTATTGCTAAAATGTACTTCGGAAATTTTGTAATGCATGTATGTGGCATAAAAGACGTCAACAATACGTATATAATGACTATATGGCACATGATGAGTGTTTCGAGTGTATATATATATATATAACGCATGCATAATCTTCACAATGATCTTAGCAATGTCGTTACTGCAATTTTTGCATAATCAAATTTATAGGGGCCTCTATAACAAAGAAGTATCCTAATTTCTCGGCCCCAACTTGTTTGAATTACAATCATATATATATATTTTATGGTAATCAATGTCATAAAACATATAAAATTTAATTACTTAATATCGGCATTTCTTTTTATCCCTCATTTTTTTATTTATTTATTTATTTATTTATTTTTTTAATTATAAATGTTGTGTAATCGAAAAAATTCAACTTCACCAGTGACTTCGAGTTTGTAATGCGTATTAAATGAAATAAATTAATTTCATTCAGTATTTTCTATCGTTTAAAGAATATAAAAAGTACTGTATATATTATAAAATATTATATTTTTAACACAAATTTTATTTTGATAAAGATTTGAAAATTTAAAAAAAATTGTTTCTTTCGTAATTTTGATGCTTTTAACAAATAGCTAATTTAAAAAAAAAAAATTGTGATAGATCGATCATTCAGTTGTCTTCAATATTCCCATTTATTGCAATAGGAAAGAAAGGTGCAACAAAAATTGAAGTCTGCGGGGCATTGCATTTTGATTCAATAAAATTCTTTTGGTATACCCTTGTTATAGCGGCCCCCAAGTTTTAATTGCGATGTATCGCCGAAGTATATTAACGTTATAGATGTAAATGATTTTACAACATGCATAATTATGACTATGTGTGACATGCATACGTGTTTACAACTGTAAAAGTATGTCATAGTGTGACTTCACAACATTGCCACTAGTCACATATTCGTCACAACGTTAATGACAAAATCGTCACAAATCACACAATTTTCACAAAATTGTCACAATGTGACTTCAAAGCAGTGTCGCTGTCGTCACAGAATCATCACAGTGTTAAAGACAATTTCGTCACAAATGACACATATTTCACAAATTGATCTCAATGTGACTTTAAAGCATTGTCACATTCGTCACAAATTCGTCACAAAGTTAATACCAAAATAGTCACAAATGACACACTGTTCACAAATTTGTCACACCGTGACTTCACAAAGTCGTCACAATGTGACGTCACAATGTGACGTCACAAAAGAGCTCTAAAACGGCCATAACGACCTCACATTCTAGTCACAATGACTTCACATTGACGTCACGTGACGTCACATCGACGGTCACAATGTCACAGAGTGACTTCACAACGACGTCGACGTGACGTCACCATGCCTTACGGGATATGTTGGTCTTAATTAAGGTATTTATATGCCTTTTAGGTATACTTTTTATCGCTTTTAGCAATTATTATCTTCGTTTGGATATTTTATGTGATTTTCATACATAATTTTATATCTACAATAATTGCGTTTTTAAACATACATCTTCCAAATTACTTCATTTTTAGACCTATTGAAAAAAATATATTTCTCCCCACATATTTCAAGCATATATACAAAAAATTAATCTTCTAACGTATTTTGAGAAATGTAGTCCCGTGAGAGATTAACCCGGACGAAGAAAGAAAAAAAATTAAACTTTTTGATGATAATATATAAATAATCAAAAAGTCTTATTTCAAACAACATCTGTTATAGGTGGAAGAAACAATATCTCTACAACAAATGTGTTTTTAAATATTCATTTTCCAAAAAACTTCATTTCTTGACATATTCATAATAAATATGTGTCTTCCCAAGTACTTCAATCATGTATGCAGAAAATTCTTCTTCTAAAATATTTTCAGAAATGAGGTACCATGAGATATTACAACTTACACTTTCAGGCTTCCATTCAATTACAATTGTTGTAAAAATAAGTTGAAAAGCATGTATCCGCAAGGATTTTTGTACTGTCTCAGGTGGTCTACTTGATTAGTATTAGAAATGAACGAGCAGTTGTTACAATAAGGATTTTAAATAAGATTCTTAAATATTTATTACACGACGTGTGCATTTTTGGCTGGAAATGAATATCACTTATAAAATAAGAAGAAACCCATTCAATTTCGACGAAAGTAAATGTTTAAAAAAGAAACGATACATTGGCTTATAATAAATCCACATTATTGAATTAAAAAAAAATTCATCTTACGTTGGTTAATGTAATTCTTTAATTTTTAGCCTAAAGTTACCAAAATTATATTTTCATAAGCTTTCGAATGCTCAAATTATTGAAAAACTAATTTTTACACGTATACGTAATTAGTAGCATGTAATAAAGATAAGTAATTGTGATAAAGTTATCAAATTAGGATCTTTTGCTTGGTATTACATAATAAAAACCAGCAAAAATTATTTCATTTTGAATCAATCATACAAATTTTCCCCCATGGAATCTAAATCTAACGTCATTTTCAATGTCTCAAAATTTGCATACGCACTTCCCATACACATTCTTCACCATTTAAAAAAATATTTTAACGCGCACTAGGTTATTATTAAATATATTTCCATAATTGAAGTCGTGTTTGTCAGCTCCAGCTCTACAACTTGGCATGCGAGCATTCGCACTCTTGACTTGAGTCTTTAATGTCAGTACCGATGAATAAAAATTCGAGCAATTCATGTCATTTAGACACATTTGTGATAAAATATTTAGTTTTATCAAAGAAAACGATCGTTTTCTTTTTATATGACGTCATTTTTACTCACTGAAATATTGAATGAAAATATTGAAAAGCGACAGCTTTATAAAGTGCACGCTTTTTTAAGCGTGACCTCATTTTATGTTCAAATATCTTTTTTAAGTTTCGTTTGATGCAAAGAAAATATGGCATCGTAAAATATATAGCCAATAGAGATTAAAAAAAAAAAAAAAAAAAAAAAAAAAAGATTATTTTTCTGCAACAATGGAAATAATCAAATTGCCACAATTGAAGGAATTTCATAACAAATTAAATCTACCCTATATATATAAAATCTTAATGAAACGAATTTATGAAACGAATATATGAAACGCCTGAAATGTAACGATTCTTTGAATCGACTGATTAAACAACTGATTATGTTTCACGGTGATTTCTCCTATAAAAAGGAATACTTTGCGATGAAATTAACACCAAAAATCAATATTGATCCGCAGATTTCAAAACTGGTATCAGAATTTTTAAATTCGAATCAGTTTTCGAAATATTATTTTTTTCTAATTTCATATACATTTTTCTAATGATGGCAACTCAAATTTTAATCAAACAGATATATTTTTTTTTTTTTCAGATTTTAGAAAAGGTTACTATTTTAAACTAATTTGGCGAGAAGTCTGGCCTCCCTTAAATGTATGCTAAGAAATGTATCATGTATACTTTTATTCATAATTCAATTTGTATTTCATTATCATTTTATTTAATGCAAGCAGAAACATTTAAAATAAATGGCTTTCACTTCTTTATTTTTTTTAAACGAAATGAAAAGAAAAATATTAGGCACAGATGTCATATACGCACTGGGGTACCTAATTGGCGCCAAAATGGCATTATTTTGGTTGACATGGTAACCCGGCTATTGTTGTTTATTTAATAATAAGTGTTTATTTACTTTATTTTCTTTTTTTAAATTACATAAATTGTTTTGTTCTATAGTTAATTATTTTTTTGGTTATTTTCTTTTAAAAATAAAAAATAATAGAAAATAATTAAAAATTACGGTACTACTTAGTTATTCCATCGACCCATTTCGTCAAATTATATAAATCGCCAAACCACTCGCCAAATTATACAAATTGACATAATTTTTATTTTAAATAACGAAAGAAGAAAGAAAATAGTATAACATTATTAAATATAGAAATAAAACGTCGAAATAAAAATCAATTGATGACGTAAAGACGTGTAACTTGCTTAAAGTCAAGTGAATGTGACATTTATCAACCATTATTGGGCATTTAATCTTATAGTTTGGTGATAGATTTTTGGTCGACGGGTTTTCGTAAAAAAAATTACGCCAAACCGGGTGCGTATATGACATCTGGCCAAATATTAAATGATGTAACAAACGATGACATTTAATTCCAACTTCAAAGCAATGTTATAATTTACCACTCGAAAAATAAAATAAATGCTATCTGGCGAGTTGAAAAATAGTTATTGGCGAGATTTGCACCCGGCTAGCGTAACAGTACCAAGAATTCTTTGCGACAATGCTTTTATGTAGTATTATTCGAGAAAAAGAATTGATTTTTTTTAATCGAAATGGAAAACTTTCGGCACAGATACCACATACGGTCCCATATTGGCGCTATTTTTTTCTGACGCCAATGTCGTATATGCAACGGGTACTTAACTGGCGCCATAGTATCGTTATTTTGCCTAATTTGATAAGCCGGGTGTAGTTGTTTATGCTGTTGATCTTTTCCCCAAATTAGCGTCAGAAAAATATCGCGACAATATGGGGCCGTATATGATATCTACGCCAAACTTTCACATGAAAAGCGAAGGGATCAGAGCGTATTTATTTCTGGCAGTTACATGACTTGGACTATTATAATATAGATGAAATGATGGGGATAGAATAATATTTGGCGACTTATCACCTGTACCTGGCTAATATTAAAGTACCAAAATGGCACCAGGAATATAAAAAGCGAGGTGGTTCGCCCGGAACTCTAGATGATAGTCACATGACTTAGGCTATTGTTATAGAAATTGTTTTAAAATACTGGGAGACAAAGTCTCTGTACACTTAATTCCTTTTATTTTTAGCTACTTTTCAAACGTTTAACTGATCCTCTATAATAAAACACGAAAACAACCATTGGATGTCTTAACAGCAACTGATTCGGCCTTAAATTTTTTAAATCAAAGGAAATTGAATGTAAACCCGTTTACAGGGAGATCTGCATAGCTTTTTTCAGTATAATTCAATCTTCTATAATATTTTTTAAACCGATCAGATTAGCGTGTTTTTAGATTCTGAGGTGTCTGAACGGGTGTTGGCGAGCGTAGCTTGCAGGGGGCAGAGCCCCCTAGTTTAAAATATAAAAATAGCAATAAAATAATAGCTACTGCGGGAATATCTACAGATGAACAGCTTTCATAAAAACAAGTAATATAAAAATTTTGTTTTTAAAGTCAATTCCTACTTAGGTCATCAAAGAAAAAATTAATATAATCCCTTAAGTTGATATTAGTTTTTGTTTCATTAATCTAAATTTGTTGATTTTCCATAAACCAGTAGGTTTACAATGGAAGTGTATGTGAATTTGACGAAATATTAGAGATATCGCGAAGTTGGCGTCACTTTTGGCGACTCATTTTGATCGACGAATCTGGCAATATATCGCCAAGTTGGCGACAAACTTGGCGGTATTTGGCGACAGAACAGGGTCCCCATTATGGTAACCCCTCTTATAGATATGAAGATGCATTAAATGCTGTTCAATACCCAATGGCTGCCATTTTGTCTCCCATATAAAACTAAAATTAATTCATTAAAATTTAATTAATGAATTAATATTTGAAAAATGTGTATTAACATCAACTGTCATCCAGTACAATTTTTAAGAAAAAATTATTTCAACTTGATAGGATGAATAATAATTATTTTATTAACAATTGAAAATTTGAACAAGATATATAAATAAATAAATATAGGGAGAATGTGAACTAATAGTAGGAATTGAAAAATAATTAGTAAAATGGCTCAGTAGGCAGATTTTTTTTTTTAACAGCTTTTTTTAAAAATATATATATAGATCCTCATTCTCCGGTTATTGTGCTACGTAAAATACATTTGACAACTGAAATTTTGAAATTTTACTTTAAAAAAGATAAACATTTAATGTAACAAAGTGTACAAACATTTTTGCTTTAGTGAAAAATAAATAGCTGAAAATATAAAATAAGCTTACACATTACAATGACAGTATTATATTATTTTATTATATTTTATGTATTTATATTCAGTGAGAGGGCGTACGTAATTTAAATCAGTATTATGTGAAATAACTTTGGAACTGTATTTAGAGTTTATTTTTAACGTAGAAAAATTTTACAAAATTTATAAAATTATTCAATTATTACTATACATTGATATTAAGAGTCATGAAATAACAATTTTGTTCAAAATTCAACATAATTTCACGTCAACTTTCTGGCCAAAAATGCTACTTAACTAAACAAGTTTTTTTTTTTTTTTTCATTCAAGTCCTACTATTAGTTCACACTCTCCCTATATCTATTTATTTACATATCTTGTTCAAATTATCAATCGTTAATAAAATACTTATTATTTATCCTATCAAATTGAAATAATTATTTTAAAACTTGTACTGGATGAGAATTGATGTTAATACAGAGTTTTCAAATATTAATTCATTCATTAAATTTTCATCAATTGATTCTAGTTTTATATGGGATACAAAATGGTGCCCATTGGTTATTGAACAGCATTCAATGCATCTCCATATCTATAAGGGGGGTTACCATAGGGGGAGACTCTGTTCTGTCGCAAAATATCGCCAAGTTCGTCGTCAACTTGGTGATATATTGCCAAATTTGGCGACCAAAATGAGTCTCCAAAAGTGACGCCAACTTGGCGATATCTCTAAAATTTCTCCCAATTCCCATAGTCTTCCATTGTAAACCTACTTGCTTCTAAAAAATCAACAAATTGAGATATTTTAATGCAACAAAAACTAATATTAGCTTAATGGATTATATTAAATTTTTCTTTGATGACCTAAGTAGGAATGGACTTTAAAAACAAAATTTTTATATTACTTGTTATTTATTAAAGTAAAATGTATGATTTTAAATAAATTCATAAGACGAAAGGCAATATTCCACCTTGATTCCATCACAAAATACACAATAAGAACTTTAAAAAGCTCACTGTTTTACATAAAAGAAGACAAAAATAATAATATATATGTTACAACTTAAAGATATACATTTTATTCAAAATTTTTTAGTACTTTTGGCTTGCAATTCCCGAGGCAATTGTTAACGGATAATTTTATTATTAATTGCTGTTGCATTCATGCAAACTTTTGACGACAAACATTGTAGCCCAATATTACACTATCGTCTGATGTTCTCTATTCTATGACGATGGCAGCGGGGATCACAAGCCGAATGAACTAAGAACTTTTGAATAAAATGTATATTTTTAACTTATAGCACACGGTATTATACTATATTATAGTTTTTTCCGCGTTGTTTGAGAAAATAGTTTGATGAAAATATAAAATTCACACTTGAATTTGAGAAAAATGGAAGTTTACCATTTCTGGACGTTTATTTATGGAAAACAACTAAACTAGAAGGGCCTTTAAAGAATGTTCAGATAAATATTTAATAAACGAACTTAGGGCAAACCGGGGTGATTCTAGGTCACTCGCAACATGGGGCGATTATTGGTCAATAAAATTTTCATTAATATTAATGACAGAATCAAAAATAGAAAATACTGGATAATAGCCACAAACAAGTTTTCTATTCGAAACAGAACTTGACGATAAAAAATATTTTAATTAGACATAGGTATAAAATTTGAGCAAAAATATAAGAGATTTCGAAATCTTGCTTTTTCTCCATTAGGTGACAGTAATGTGAAATTTAGCTGTATGATGATCTAGAAGGATTATATAGAAAGAAGTAATTTGCATAGAATATGTATGTATGCATATGAATATTGTATGAATGTATAAATGATAGAAATAGAGGACTAAAAATCACCCAATTTACACAGGGTGATTCAGGGTGATTAGTCATCATGGGGGGGATATTGATCATCACGGGGTGATTCTTGGTCATGTAATTTAAGCTTAACAATTAATTATAAACTCGCAAATAGTGCAGATATATTTAATAATTGTGAGTTTTAGACGACAGCACCTTCATGGAAAAGTTTCTTTCCATTTATATGGCAACACTTTGAGAGTGAAACACATTGATTTGATTTTTACAGCAACTCATAACACATATTCGATACAGTTGAAGTATCTAAATTTATTTTTTTAAACCATTTCTGCAACAGATAGTGGGGTGAGTTTGAAACATTAAATTGTATATTTATATAATGAAAACATGTTACACTTTGTTTACATGTTGAAATCTTATATAAAAAAAAAAAAAAAAAAAAAAAAAAAAAAATTACGCACAGAAGCCTGTGCGTGATTTTCGCAACAATGCTTTCGAAACAAGTTCTAAATTTATGCTAAATTAAATTTTTAGCCAAAATTATAATAACAGTATGTTAAGGACATATGTAACTAAGAAAAATGTGTAAAACATCACCGAAAGTTAGAGGAAACTTGCTGCGTATGATGGAACATATAGCAAGTACAGCAGGAGTTTCATTCTCCTCTTTACAACTTTACTTATAGGAAAGGAAAATAACATAATTTAAATCATAAACCTAGAGATCTTGTTTACTTACTCCCAGAAAAAGAAAATTAAATCGCAAGGAAACCTATGAAGTTTATAGATTTGTAGAGATTCCAGTTATTCCAGTGAGATTGGATCTTATGATACGAATTGAATATTTCCAACTGAGCGAAAAAATTCCCAGGCCTGAAATCGAACCCCAGATCCTCGATCTTATCTTAGAAAGTATTGTAGATTTAAACATAAGTCACCAGGAAAAGTTTGGATTAGGTTATTTATGGATCACTGTCGCCTATCATCGAAGAAGGAGGCTATGCTCGTAAAAGTTAGCGTGTTAGCGAAGAAGATCCATTTTTGAATTTTATGATTCATTAGGCGATATACTTCATGAACATGATTTGGCTAATAAGCCTGATCGTATTTTTAGCCTCGATGAAAATGCATTATTACTGAAACATCGAGAATACATATTGTTAAAGAAAAAGTAGAACGAGCTCAATAATAAAAGCAGGCAGCGGGAGAGAATTTATAACAGTTACGGCTTGTGTTTCAAAAAACAAAAATACACTCCCATCTCTATTATTGATCTCAGGTAAATTGTATTCAACCTTTCCAAATTGATAACAATATTTTTACAAATCTTTACTCAACTAAAATCTTTTACCAAAGCAACCATGTGATACCTGTAACGTATGTAATAAGAGAATTTTCCAACCATTTTAGTAATGTTATTTTCCTAGACATTTGCATAACTCTGTTTATATTTACAAGCAATATGAGTTCTAAATTTATTCCAGGACTTTTGAGAGTTTAAAATGTTTGTATTCGGTGACAAATAATCACCAATAATCACGCCACCCCTGATTAATAATCATCCCACTGCCAAAGTGATTATTGATCATAAACCATTGATCCACTATCAAGGAATACATAGAAATTATGTGTAGAAGTAACGAAATATATAACGACACCCTATCATACAATATCTTAAATATATGGTTAAATATCTTGAAAATAAATCCTGGAAAATAGAGCAATATGACGTTTAAAATAAATGGTGCTGCAGTTAAAATTTCCCCTCTACACAAGTTTAATCCGAAACACTGGTACTTCTGCTAATGTCTAGCTACGCATTTAAAAAATAAAGTGACGTACGTGAACAAAGGAACGTAATAAAATACCTGGAAAGGCAGTTAAATATTTTGTCCACATAAGTTCATTCCAAGGCACTGGTACTTCTGCTTTTACCTATCCTAATAATTATTGACTCTTCCATTTCAAACAAAATGACGAATTTGTGTGAATCGAACAGCAATTTATAATAAAAATATCTCTTATAATGGCCGCGGCAATTACAGGTCAAAATTACTAAAAATATTTGAATAAGATGTATATTTTTAACGTATAACCAGGGCTTAATTTGCGCCGGAGCCCACCAGAGCCCGGCTCCGGTACTTCTCTGTTTTTATTAAATATTTAAATATTGTTCGGAATTCACCGGAGCTCATAAATACAGGGATCCGGAGCCCAGGGCAATAGTGATTCCGAAAAACCGAAGCTTAAATTACCTTTTCCTTTACTTCCCATCTCTAAGCTTTTGCATTCTTTTTACCAAAACACTTATATGTGACGTAATGTGTCACACACGTAGGAGATGGAGATAAAACGGACTCAATTTTTATATAGGTTTTAAGGCTTAGACTGACTCGAGCTCAATCTGTATTACATTTAAAGTTTTATTTATTCATGTATAGAAAAAAAAATCCTCTTTTAAAATTACGTATTATATTCCACTTCAAATCATTTTAATGCTATTTTGATCAGAATGAAGGGGAAACAGAAATCGTGTTTTTCTATTTCAAATTTATATCGGCGACGTGTTGATACGGCGCCACTCAAGAGACTGAACAATAAATTTGCTTTCAGTTCGATTTTCTTTTGTGACAGTAGTATAATTTTTTATTGGCTGGGTTTTCCTTTTATTATTTCGATATCTAACCTGAAAAGATTATTTTCTGTTTTATCCAACAAGCATCAGCTTGAGGTTTTGTTTGTTCGAGGTTTTTTGTCTTCTATTGCGTACGAGTATAAAAATCACGTTAGTGATTTTTCTATTTATTTTGTATCATGAACGGTACCCACGCTAAGGCTCTGCTCTGCACCTATACGAAGTCACTTTAGTAAGTAGATATAATTACCATGTATTGTTATTCTGATAGAAAGCAATCGAGCAGTGTTTCCTCTTTTTCTATAAAAGCATAGATTCTTTCCGATAACGTTGTCAAATTTTTAATTTTATCTGATTTTCAGGGACTCACCGCAAAAGATTGTTATGCGGAAGGAAATGATTATAGTTTAAGATATGCACCTTTTACAGGAAATTGTAAAACATTGTTCCATTCTTCAGCATATAAATATTCATTTCTGTAAATTTCATTCATTTTTTCTTAAAAATGCATAGCTGCGGACAGTGGCGTAGCCAAGGGGGGGGGGGGGGTCCAGGGGATCCGGACCCCCCCCCCCCCCCGAAAGTAGAACTGGTTTACTGAATCATGGATACAAAACTGTCTTAACAGTAAAAACTGCTAAGACAGAATCACAAAAGATCTATAAAAAATTCCGCTTTAGAGAGGTATTCGTCTTAGAAGGTATAATTCAAAGGTATGTCTTTTTTCGGGACTATGAACTTTTCCGTTTTAGGCAGGTTTCCGTTATAAACACTTATTTGTTTTCACAGTATCCCTTAAAACTGCCAAAACGTACTCACTTCCAAACACGCCCCCCCCCCCCCCTCCACTTAAGGAGATAACGTAAATACATGCTTTTTTTCATTAGTAATCTTCTTATCACAACCATACAATAAATCGGTGCAAATTACATTGATATTCCTAACATTTTTGTGACTTCCGCCATTACCGATATTATTTTCACATACCCCCAGCAGACCCGCCACGTACCTCCAGCGGTACACTACCCCAGGTTGGAAACCGCTGCTATAACACCACCTCTGAAGAGTATAAATCTATTACAGGAAAATCTATGAAGATGACCTATCTCAAAGGAAAACAATTCAAGGTTATACGAAAACAACACTATATTTGTGCTTGCTAACGTTTGAAACCTATCTGAAATGAAACTTGTTCCAATTGTGAATCCTTCTTGACAGGTTTTCTGAAAACACGGAATCCTCTCATAAACAAAAACATTTTAATGCCCGGGAACGGAAATATAACTATGCAAGTATGCCTGCTATTCCGTTTGCACAAATTTATTGTAACTAGATTAAACGTAAAACTTCTTTATCTTGGACTTTGGTGGGGTTCTGTTGTCGACACTTATGGGAAAGAACGAGTTTATACGAACGCAATAACGGTACATTGGTTGAGTTTCGTGACCCTTATCTTTGTCCACTTTATAACGGACAATATTAACAATTACTTTAAATCTGCTGCCTGCAATTAATAAAAGTAACTTTATTTTTGGACTGGTTATTTGTTACCACTTTCGAAATACACTGGCGAGAAAAATTAAAGGGACAGCCATAAAAAGGTGCTTTATGTTAATTTTATTAAGGGAACTTTCAGAAAGGTACCTCAATGTCAACGTTATCACGTAGTCCAATGGGATTAACATTCGATATAGAAATATATGCAAATTTTTCAGCCTCAGCCCGTTCTTTCGGTTCACGTGTGAAAAGGTAATGGTGGTGTACGTGAGTAATTTGAAGTCTAATTTTAAGGATTGTACGTGTAATTAGGTAAAACACTCGCTTCTAGTAGGTGGAATATGTCGTCCAGAAGACATTTGGCCGATTTTGAGAAATTGCGTGCGGTAGAGAGAATGGAAGCAGGAGAGACACTCTTAGGGGTCTGTGAAGACTTAAAAATAGCCAAAAGCGTCATGTCCAGAATCTGGAAACGGTTTAAAGACACTGGTATATGTCCACAGACAACCAGGTCAAGGTAGAAAACACACCACAATAGGCTCTCAGGACTGTAATTTGCCAACGATTGCTAAAAGAAATAGGCAATTGGCGACAGTCCAGATTGCAGGGAGTTTGCTACAGCAACAAGAACTCGACTATCTTGGTTTACTGTGAGAGACATTCTGCATGCAAGGAAACCCATGATTTGTGTTGCACTAACTCCGGTAGCGAAATGCGCCCGGTTAAAGTGGTGCAGAGATCATCATCGTTGGAGTACCACGGACTGGAGCCGAGTTCTCTTTACCGATGAATCCCGATTTTGTTGAGAGTGTTAGGTACTACAGATGTGTTACCATATGGAGGGAGAAACTCACACGCAATAAGGCTGCAAATATCCGTGAAAGGCATCGATACAAAGGTCGTGGAATCATGGTATGGACGGACATCATTTTGAATGGCCACAGTGACCGACACATTTTTACCAGTGCAACTGTGAATGCTGAAATATACAGAGATGAGGTTCTTGATCCTCCTGTCAAGTTGTTTAAGGGTGCAATCGGAAGATTCGGAATTTTATGATTATTAATGATCTAGAAGGGCGCTACCCCCTTCCACGGAACTCCTAAGCGTTCCTTCTAGAGCTGCATAAATCCGACCCGTCCGAAGCTTACTACTGAACTTGGAGAATGTTCTAAAACTGTTTCGAACCATCTAAAATAAATTGGCTGAGAAGTACAAAAACTAAAAACCACCATGAACCATTTTTTACACATTCTAATACTTCCAAAAAAGTGCTAATCCATCACAAATAAACTTATTACAAAAATTTAAGTTCCTTAAAGACGACCAGATATCGGAAGCAACTATTAGATCGAATATGGTATCAAAAGTGGCGAGACATGAAACATAGAAACCCAAAAGAATTATGGCTGAATAAGACAATTGTAAGAAAACTGCTTTTTCCAGCATGAACTATATTTGATGCGTGTGCTTCTTACATTACTAGCTCTGTAACTGAAAATGCAAGATCTTTTTCTTAAAGTTAAAACCTTCCCACATAGCATTTTTAGTTTGAAGAAAATTTGCAACAGTCTTGCTCTGAAAACCTGCAAAGTTGCAGTAAGCTCAGCATGACAAGACTGAAAGTTCATAACAAGACTGCAGCAAGATAACGCAAACGCCGAAGTCACCACACTTTGAACTTGCAGCTAACATGTCGTGCAAGTTAAATTCATACAATATCAAAATTATTGCAAACTAACGGCAAACAAGTAATCAAAAATACTGCAAACTTACTGCAAAGTAGTAATCTTTCCATGCCACACTATAAGTTTAACCCCTTCGAAGGGGTCCATAGACCTGATCAAGTCTATTGATGCGAAAGCGCCGTCAGAAGGTGCATACATCTGTTTTATCACCGTAAAGAAGTTTAGGTAATATTTGCACTTTTCATTTCGAGCATTTTTTGGTATTTAATAAGTATAGCATTTAGAAAAAGCGGTACCTACCGAATAAAATTTCTGTAATTTCTGCGTATGTGCTGATTGTCTATTCTCTTAACAGAGGGATTTTTTGCTTTCGTCACTTTCGTGAATTAAAAGCAGTCTTGCATCAGTTTCACTACAAACTACTCATGCAAGTGGGTGATGGTATACCTTGCGGGAGATTTGCTGCGAATTTCTCAATTCAAATTTGTCACCGCAAGATAATATCAGAAAAAATCAATCTTGCTGCTAATATTCATGCTATCTGAGTTATCTCAAAAACTCCCATGGGGAGCGCGGCGGATCGCATGAACGGCTCATGCGATCGACACTTATGTGAAATCATTATCCAATATCTAATATAGCTCAAGTTCTTAATTCAATGGCAAGAAACTAAACATGGAAATTTCTGTTTTTAAACTTAAGCACTTGATCCTATCTTTATTGTAGGCAAATGTTATGTAATATGAAACTTGATTTATCCCATTCGCTGCCAAAACTATAAAGTAAGAACTTTCAAATTTTTTGTTAAAATTCGTTTGCTACCACAAATACAGAAAGGTAAATTTCGCTTTACTAATACAGCGAAATTTCTGCCAATAAATGAGGTAATTTCTTTAATTTTAAAATATGACAAAGTAATTAATAAATTAAAGCCACAAGTATACTCGTGGATGACAGCGAATTGGTTTAATTTAATTTAACTCTTTAGTATGCGCTCAGCTTTTTACATCATAGTGAATCTTTTTCATTGGTTAATATTAATGTAACTTCAATGTATTATTAGTTGCAGTTATAGAGATTGGCATATTTTTTATCCATGCTTTTTTTAATTAAGAAATTAAATAAGAATATACCTAAATTCTTAAAGTTACTCGAAATACTTCTATTATACATACACAGTCAGGACAAGACTGCAAGGGACTGGTAAAAAGCTCCATTTTAGACAGGCTTCGATAGAAAGAAGTGTAATTAATTATGCTTCTAAGATACACTACCTCAATAAGATCTATTGTTCGTTTCGCAGGGATTCTGAAACTCTTCTGTTTGAGACAGGATTCCGTTATAGAAAGATTCCGCTTTCACAGGTTTCCCTATGTTTCACTAAAAAACGATGAAAATCCCCTTTCAGACAGGATTTCAGCAAATTTAATTGTATCGCAATTAATATTAAGACCATGTAACGCTTCCGTTAAAGGCAGGATTCTGTTATAAACAATTACTATTTTGACAAGTTTTATTCTATTCATATGACATAAATAAGTATATTTATGTAAATACACAGAACTTAAGTAACTTAACCTAAAGTAATTTTTACCTTCATTTCAATAAAGTTTATTCGGATTTCGTATAACAATTTTCGAATTTTTCGGGTATTTTGTATGTGATTTTTAGTGTATTTTAGCGATTTTCTACCATTTTTCCACATTAGTGAAAGACGTTGATAGAAGTTGAATCAACTTTCAATCTTCGAGCACAATATATAATTTTTTTTCTCCTTTCGAAATTTGTGCAGCGATTTAAAATTTTTTCGCGATATATTATTGAGATTTTCAGAGGTCTTTCGCAATTCGTGCTGTTTTTTTACGTACCCGGGCAACGCCGGGCAAGTTAGCTAGTATGACATAAATAAGTATATTTACATAAATACACAAAACTTGTAAAAATGGAACCTGCCTATAACGGAATCCTGTCTTAAACAGAAATGTCCCATAGTGCTACGGAAAAGCATGCTATACAAATATACCTGATAACACGAAAACTTGTGTAAAACGGAAATTTTCAGCAATATTTACGATTTCATCTTGACAGGTTTTACTATGTATATAACCTGAAGGAAAAATTCTGGACCCCCCCCCCCGAAACGAAATCCTGGCTACGCCACTGGCTGCGGACTATCCCTTTTTTGTGTTAACACCATTTCCTAATCATAATCGTTACCCCTTTTAATCGCAGAATTCTGCAATTAATTAACATCAAAAATAGGCACGGATTTTTACTATTCAGAAGAAGTGATAACTAAAAAGTGGAATAGATGACAGCTAAGTATATGCTGATAGATATATTTAAAATTTTTATTTTGCTAAAGAAAAAAAAAATGCTTTAAATTTTGCAATTAATGTACGAAATATAAATATGCAGATTACAGTGGCAGGGGGGGGGGGAGGGGGAGGGTGGAACGGTACAGTTGTTGTACCGGTAGCGCAGAATATTAGGGCTCCGGTACTTTTTTTGTTAGAATTTAAGCCCTGCGTATAACATTTATATTATTATTTTTGTCACCTTTTAAGTAAAAGAGTGAGCTTTTTAAAGTTAATATTATGTATTTTGTATGGTTCTATTTCATAGCACTATGCATTTATTGGCTACATAAAATAAATCAATCGAATTCTGTTTACATATTTAGATATAAACAGTTATCAAAGAAAACTGTAAACTAATATAAAATACAATTAATTTCATCTGATACCTAATTTTCCTAAAATACCTAACTTTGATACCTTTCTATATTTGCACGGTCTATGACATAGTCTCTGAAAGCATACGTAGAAAAATGAATGATGGCGTGTCATAGACTGTGCAAATTTAGAATAACATTATTTATTTGTTTTTGAAAATGACTCGGGGTGAGTCGAAATATTTCAACAGTCGAAATAAACATATTTTTACTGGCTTTAAAGTCTTAATTTACACCTTTTAGCATTTAAAATTAATATATTATTACAAGGGGCTATTTGCTATAGATTTGCTATAGATCCTGTCATAAGAAAATTAAAATGATTTTTAAAAAATCAGTTTTATTTTTTTTTTAACTAATAGGATTTCAACTGAACTTTGAATTTAAAGATAAATAAATATAGCACAATTAGCATATTATTTTTAAATTCTCAAAACAATTTATCATCCTTAATTATTTACGACTGCGTTTTCCGCTTACATCTTTAGTAAGACACTTTCATAAATTGAAAATGATTTGGTGATGCATTAATTATCTAACTTCTAATTCAATCTCCCCTTTAAAGGTCTTAATGAAACTTCAATAATGACGGTATTTTGAACGTTTAATTAATCATTCGCCATTCGAGAAGATTAATTTAAATTTCTAACAAATTGAGAAAGAATGATTTTAAGTGACTGCTGCTTAAATTAAAGGAATAAGTCGAGATTTTTGATAAAATCAACATTAATATTTTTCTATTGAAATATAATTTCTAAAATAAATAATCCTTTTAAATTTATTTTATTAATTTATAAATTTTATTATTTTTATTTTTTAGAAAGTTTAAATAAATGATTTATTTTTAAATAACTTAACAGAAATTTAGAAAGTAAGAATTTAACCCTTTCCGGCACAAGCAATTTTTGTTGTAAAATGATGAAATGATTAACTGACACCGGAATTTTAAAACGACTTTTTTAGAAATTAAAAACATGTTACCTTTAACTATTCATTGTAATCTAAAGCAAAATTTTACTAAAATATTCTTGGTGCCGTTTGTAAGTTTGGAATAAAAATTAGATATCCTAACCCGGGCACACTGTGCCAGAAAGGGTGAATTTGATGCATAATTTAAGAAACTTTCTTTAACAGAAATAAATAAGTACGGTAATTTTAGAGAAAAAAATAATCTTAAGGAATCGCAAAACTTGTTAAGATTGTTTAAGAATACAATTTTAAACAATCTTCAAAAATCCTAACAATCTTAGTATATCCTCCAAACCGGAAAAATTTAAAGTTGTTTTACCTGAAGATAAAAAGTTTCATATATTAGATTAAATTTACAAATACTAGGGATTTTTTCCCACTCAAATTTTTTTATTCTTTAAAAATAACTATCGACTACTAAAATTACGCTTTCACAACTTGCAATTAATTTGATTATTAAGCGTAGAAAAAAATATGAGGGTGCAGAGGAGGCAGAATTTTAACATCCGGGAAAATAGTGGTTTTTAAATACAAAGTGTCTTGTTTTAAATATAAACATTTAATAACAGAATATTCAGAAATGTTTCTCAAAGATTTTGTTTTGCATATGATGAATTTAATTTACAATATATGTAATTAATTTTTTATCCATTGAATACTGACGTCATTTTGAGAATTATATTATCAAATTTCTTGATTCATTAATAAATTTTGACAGGAAACCTATAAATTTGATATCAAGTTTATAGTTCTTAGCTATGGTGTAAACCTAGTGTATCATTAAAATTTAGAACTTTAACGATACTGGCCAACAGAGTATTATGTTTTCATAAACTTTCATATAAATATCTCACGTATTATAAAAATTTTAAAGTGTATTAATTATGTCAACAAACATTTTATTATACATTCATATTATATATTAAACTGATTGTGTTTTTTGTCAAGATTCCATGCTTACTAACTTATCGTAATTATTGTGGCAGCTTTCTCTGCACATATCAAATTCCAGCCCCCCCCCCCCCCCCCCCGTGACTCAGAATCTACTTTGAACAAGTGAAAAAATTAAATGAATTCGTTTTCTTAAAAACAATAAATGTTCTATCTACATGTATTTTTTTCTCTCTCCTTTTCACAACGAACTTAATTCAACATGTGCAAATAGAAAGATTTATGATTTCATTTTGCAGTTATTCAAAATTCCATTCTCTCATAATTTATTTCTATTTCTTAAGGGTCTTTGTTTAAAAGTAATCAAACGCACAAAAACCTAGGTGCAGCTGTCCTTTTAACATTACACTTTCTTTTATGATTTATTCCATTCTCGCATAATTTATTTCTATTTTTTAACGGTCTTTGTTTAAAAGTAATCAAATGCATAAAAACCTAGGTGCAGCTATCTTTTTAATATTACACTTTCTTTTATCGTATTTTATATCCGTTGTAAATAAGTTATTCTTAATTTCAACTAGAATTTGACTGTTAAAAAGAAATAACAAAAATAAAATTATTTTATGGGAATTGCGGTTTCAAATAGATCATTTATCTTAGTACATATGCCTTCTCTCTGCATTTCCCATGCATTCATTACAAAATCACATTTAAGCTAATTCCTTGGTGTTAAAATAAAGAAACCCAGACTTTATGTCGCTCTTATTCATGAAATAAAGTAGGATTACATTAAATCCCGATGAGTTAGTGCTGTGGGGCGCTGTCACATTATATTCTGCTAAATCTTCCGACAATACTTTGTCTCTTTTATTCCGGCGTCAAAAACTTTGTAAATGCGGATAATGTACTTCGCCAAGTCATGTAAATCAGTACGCAAAAAGTTCAGTTGGCTTTCACCCCCTGTTGCTGTAAGGTCCCGATAAAAGGGACGCTGCTTATTCTTTTTGATGTTACGGAGCACCTATCCACATATCCCCATGTTTGTGTATGCAACTGGATATACCTGTGTTCTCCATTATGATGTTTCCTTGATACAAAGATTTATGATTTCCTTTTCCAGTTATTCAAAATCCCATTCTCGCATAACTTATTTCTATTTCTTAACGGTCTTTGTTTAAAAGTAATCAAATGCACAAAAATTAGGTGCAGCTGTCCTTTTAACATTACATTTTCGTTACTGAATTTTATCTGCGTTGTAAATAAGTTATTCTTAATTGCAACTAGAATTTGACGGTTAAAAAGAAATAAAAAAAATAAAATTATTTTATGGGAATTGCGGTTTCAAATAGATCATTTATCTTAGTACATATGCCTTCTCTCTGCATTTCCCATGCATTCATTACAAAATCACATTAAAGTTAATTCATTGGTGTTAAAATTAAAAAAAAACCAGACTTTATGTCGCTCTTACACATGAAATAAAGTAGGGTTACTTTACATACCCGTGAGTTAGTGCTGAGGGGCGCTGCCATATTATATTCTGCTCAACCTCCCGCCAATGCTTTGTCTCTCTTATTCTGGCGTCAAAAACTTTGTAAATTGGCGATAATGTATTACGCCAAGTCATGTGAATCAGTACGCAAAAAGTTCAGTTAGCTTTCTCCCTCAGTTTCTGTAAGGTCCCGATAAAAGGGCCGCTGCTTATTCTTTTTGACGTTACGGAAAACCTCTTCACATATCCCCATGTTTGTATATATAACTGGACATAACTGTGCTCTCCATTATGATTGTTTCCTTGCTTCTATCTAATTAAAAGTCTATGTCGGCACGTATTACTGGAGTTTTTCCTTCTTTTAGCAAACCCGGAACCACCGTTTTGATGGCGAAGAAAACGCCATCACAATTATGACAAGGAAAACAAAGAAAGAAATGATGGATGGAATAGATTGATAATTTTACAGGAACAAATTTCAGGTTATTCGGGTAAAAATTGGTAAAAAAGTCATTGGCAATATAGGGGAATGAATGCATCTATAGCTTATCTATCTATATTATCTACATTTATCTATCTAATTATCTATAGCTTGTAGTCTTTCTATATATATTAATTTAATAATTTTTTTATCCAAATTTAATATGTAGAATGTTTGTATCATGTCTTAATACTCATTGGAAATTGATGATGGGTTGTGATATTCTATAATCGTTACATACATCTATACATACATACATATAAATAAATATATATATATATATATATATATATGTGTGTGTGTGTGTGTGTGTAGAAATTTAATGCACATTGATTTTGACGAATAAATGTACCTTAGCTGTGGTCGGTGTCTAGAAGTAATTAGTCCAGGCAGATTCTTGAGGAAATCTTAAACTTTAATATTCTTGATTATGTGGATGAGGTATTTACAGATGGGGTATTTACATTTAGATTAAACATGATAATTATAACTGGGTGGCGATATTCCGACTTACTCAGGTCTGTGACCTGGTATTCGGTCGAACAGCAACGTTTCAACACGTCTGCTCTCACGAGCAACCAACAGTCACCTCTATCTTTCTCACAAATGTTTTTGTCAGTTCAGCAGTTTTTTCGTTGACTAAGAGGTTGGGATGGATCGTCCCGAGCCTCATTTAAAGAATGTGCTAGTCTTTGCAGTGCAGAGTTCAAACTCTGTCACCACAATTCGGCCTACCTGACAGGGCTGGTTCCTCCCAGTCACCCATCTCTTTTATATACCTGACTGGTACTGGACTACTTTTTCCAGAACGTATATTATACACACAAAAAAGTTCACAAACAATATATAAAACAAAATAATAACAAAATCAGTCACTAAATACTGCTTTTTAAGTTTTCAGTCCTTGACCAATATTTTTAGAGTTAGAAAAATAATAAAGTTTTTCTGCTTGTCACTTGGAAGCAGTTCTTTTCACAGTTTATTCATAATAGTAATAAAAAAAAATACCAATAACACACAGTAAAGAAAAATAAAATACAAATAAAAAACCTTAAAGCACAAGTATTTCGTCTTAGACAGTAAAAGTCCAAGGCTTCATGTGATCTGCAGCCGTTGAGGTCGTATTTGGACCCTCATGGTGTCCAACTTGCTTACGTTGTAGCGATCGTTTCTTTTTACTGCAGTAATCTCATAGGGACCAAGAAACTTAGGCTTTAGTTTGGTACCTGTCCCGAACTGTGTTTTTTGAATGGCCACCAAAATCACCGAGTTTATAGGTGTCGGCCTTTTTTCGCTTTTTGTTATACGTTTTCACGTTTTCCTGTTGTATTTTTAGTATGTTTTGCTTAGCTATTTCTCTATTAGAATTTCTTTCCGATATGAACGAATTTAATTCCTCATCCTCTAGCAGCGTTTTGATTTGCAGGTCAGTTTTCTGCCGCAGTTTCGTTCCTGTCAGTCGTTCAAAAGGTGTAAATTTTGTACTCCTCGATACGGTACTATTCATGATACGTTGCACGGGCGCGACAAATTTGTACCATTTAATGGGGTCTTCTACACTAAGTTTTGCTAAAATTGGGATAAGAATTCTGTGCATTCGCTCTATTTGACCGTTTCCTCTAGGTATCCCTGTTGTTATGGGAATATGCTCTATGTTCTCTTCCTTACATTATTTCTCAAAATCAGCAGAGGTAAATGCTGGTCCTTTATCGGTAATGATTCGCGATGGATTTCCGAAAATATCATGTTGTCGGGTCAACTTATCGATGACTTCTGTAGCGGCTGTAGTTTTAACGGGGTATAGCAAAA